>CM035789.1:25742218-26342218 GCA_020466265.1 Siphamia tubifer
GATGTGTGGATTTGAAACCAATGGTTATTTTGACTGATAAAACAATAAGTTGTGACTTTGATATTTAAAGGAGAAAATTTGATTATCATCTCATATAGATCTATGTAAAATTAATCAGTGAATTTTGTACTTTACTCAGTGAGTGATACAGTCTGTGGTACGGCTTTAACGACTTTTTTCAAGTCAACTTATGGATCAATAAAGACAAAATCGAGTCATGATGACGTCGGATAAACAATACGGACACACGTCTGTCCAGCAATGAGCAACTTGTATTAAAGTTGACTGCAGCATAACAATGTCCACTGACAAGACACAAGCACCAACATTTTAAACCTAACAGAACGAAGGCAAACATCTTGAGTTTTATTTTAAACTGGGCTGAGTCCGGGTCCAGTTTTTGGGCCACCAGTCCAGGCAAAATCTGGACACCCAAGATAAAGTGAAAAAAGCGGCCGCCAAGACGGACACCACACTGTCCCCATCATGTTTGGAAAATAAAAAGAGCATGTTGTTTTAATGTGCGTTGTCTGCGGTGCTGATCATATCACTCAGGTTAGCTCGCGGATGCCTCTTTAGATGGACGTGCATGACGCTTGTGTTTTTGCCGAGGGAGAGAAAGAATAACATGCGACTTGTTGACTCCTCCAAATTTAAGTCGACGTGTGCTACGGGAGTCGATGTGTCAACTGTTAATGCCTTAGTCCTGGATACACAGTGTGAATTCATTCATGGTTTTGGTCATTGTAAGTGCTATATAACTCCTCCTACTGTTGGAGACTGGTAAATCAATACTAAATGTAATCCCTTTAAAGAATAATACATTAATGAAAACTTTAAATAAAGAATAAAAACTTTATGAACTTAAGAATCAATAGGATGTAACAAGTTAATTCAAAGATTTGTGAGGTTTTGAAGTGGGTAATTTATGCTAATGGGTCATAATTTATAGCCCATTAGCTCACACAATGACTTAAATTAATGACTTCAAAATGTATGTAGAATATTTACATTAATGAATCACTGTCAATTTAGTTCTGGGCAGTTTAATGGATATAAGGAAATAAAAGAGGTCTGGAAGTAAATGTTATAAATGCTGCATTTTGTGGAAGGGATTTGACTCCTAATTAGTAACAAATACTACAGAAGAATTGATTACAGAACGGCAGAACAAAATGAAAAGAGAAAGGAGTAGTGAGAGAATTTGCTCTGTGTCATTTTCTCTTCTAGTGTAAGGTTGTGTCCCTCACAACTGGCAAACCATGTGTCACATTCTGATGGTTTTAACTCCACAGTCTCTTCTGGGAATCCATGTTCACAGGGACTCTCATTGTTGAAAAGGCCTCTCAAAGTAAATATTAGGGAGACGAAAAAAAAAAACGTATTATAAAATATATTGAATGTGCAATTTTCTTGTACAAATTTGAAATGCCAAGATTTCACTGCCTTTGTTGTGAATTCTTCTCTCAGACATCCAGCTGAATGCAAATAAAAACATTTGAATCTGAAAAATGACAAGAAGCAGATCAAGTACCACTTTGAATGAAACGTCACTCGTCAACCTGAGTCAGATTAATTAACAGGATAATCCCTATGGTCTAAAAGTGTTATGAAGTACATTTCCCATTATCTGACACAAAATGTTTCATATGAAAATTAAAACCCTTCATGTAACAGGCTGCAGAAAAGGAGAGTTTTATATGAAAATGACCCTAATCAGCATTGAAACAAAATGATTAACTATAGTCTAAATGATTTTAACACCACTGTTAAGTAAAGGGCCACTTTTCTGCAAAGGCTTATTATCCCAGAATAATATGTAGGCGGCACTTTACAAATCAAAGTTTAGTCTGTTTAAAACAAACGACTGAATCTTCCCAAATATATTAAGAGGAATGTCCAGTTTACACACTTTTAGGGTTACTTTTTTCATTTACTTAAACCAGAGTGCTCTTGTAAAACACTGCTGTTTTCTTACAACTTGACAGGAAGCTTCTTATATGGAGTTGCAGTATTTTCTCAAAACTTTTCTTACAAGACTTCCAAACTCAAGTGGGAATCCTGTTTTTTTTTTTTTTTTAATATATCATTGTAGGTATTATATTTCAATGGGTGTTTGATCAACAGGTGAATGAAACTGTTATTGTGTTTCCATGTTTGAAACCATTTTAATTTTAAGCTTCCATTTTTTTTCCCCTTTTTTACCAACTGAAGTTGTGTGATGGGTTGTTGTTCTTTCATTTTCTTTCATTACACGGTGCTTTCTGCAGCTTACCAGAACCCAAAAGATTTAGGTCAGCTACTTCCCTAATTATTGCTACCTCTCACTTCTGTCTTTGAGCTCTGTTCCTTTTAAATGTCATGTAAAGTTTGCCTGCGTACAGAGTAATTGAAGTAAAAACAGTGAGTATGTGTCCCAGTATAAGCAGATCCCATTAATCATATATAGGTTACTCACAACTCAAAACCTAATTATCTGGGTTTGGCAAATATTCAAACATATAAAACAATATAATGACTGAAATATTAATAGGACATTAATGTAAATACAGTAGATTATTATATGGATTTATTTTTTCATTTGGGTTACCCTATGTGGCTATTTTTGTACAATGACTCCAGGACAAATTAGAGCAGAGGGGAACAGGTAGTAAGATAAAAAGAAACACAGTTACACAGTGTGTGTGTCCATTTCTATGAGCTAGAAAAAGACCAATGGGACAGATCTGGGACACTCAGCCCTCAGAAGCCAAGCAGTAGAAAGCTAAAACCAGGGCAGTCACTGATCCATAGAGAAACATTTCCATATGTGACAGGTTGTCCGCCCTTAATTAAGCTCTCAGATCTTCTCCATATTTTATCATAGTCATTCATATTCATTTATACTTCAGTTGTGGCTGCTGACAAGATTGTGTCCTTTGAGACACACTTTACTCACATATGAAAATTCGGTGCCACTCAGTAACGATTGTCAATAACACTGAAGGGAATGTGGACGAGAGCTGTGGTGCGATGGACAGCAGGAAGGGATGAGTCAGAGGAGATAGACTAATGCATTTTAATCTATTCAATTAAATCTAAAATGACTCACTCATATTTTCACGTGTTAGTCATACAGTAGTGATGGTATGGCAACTGTGTTTGTAACATTTGCTATTGTCACATTTTTGAAGAAGAAAAGCAGTCGGAGAGTGCAGACTCCGCCAAGGCAGATCAAACATTATATTAAGAAGAATGAGCTGTACTGGTGTAATCACTACTTACATTTACTTAAGTACTCTTATTAAGTGCATTTTGTTTAAAGACTATACAGTAGATTAAGGTTGTTTTTTTTTTTTTTTTATTTAACCAGGAAATATCCCATTGAGATTAGGAACCAGGGAGTCCAGAAGACAGAGAAAACTTTCTAGGTCACTAGTTTCTGTGCATTTGAAGTTTTAATGTGAAGTTAAGAAAAATAATCAAACTTTATCTTAATAAGACATTCCACACTGCTTTGGAATACCCAAACCAATAATGAGTTCAAAGAACGGTTTGCATAATGTCTCAGGAACACAGTCTGTTCCTTCATAATGGTGAAACAGCTTTGAGAATATGCAGTTATTTTCAATAACTATTTTTCTTAGTTCTAACAAACGCAACTTGATTGAATTTTGACATTTTTTCCCCCCATATTTTATTATATTTTTAAAAATAATTATCAAAGAAATATTTGCTCACTTTACTGTCAGGTTCTTTTTCTTCTGGTTTCACTTGAATGTTTGTCTTCTGTCTAGTCAGAGTTTGTTTAAAGGAGCCAGTCAGGCTAACACCAGGTCCCCTCAGCGCGCTGATGGACACAGCAGTCATAAGGTAAGGTTGAAGAGAACAGCTCATTGAAGCACTGACCCTTGAAAGACCTGGGTCAGTCCAGATTCACAACTCCATCTAAACCAGACTGCAAGACTAAAGTATACCAGACTTATGTATATGTCTGAGTTAAACTCATATGTTACAAAATATAGTTGATTTTTTAAAGGTTTTCAGGTCTAGACCTAGCTGTGTCCTATTCATTACATGTATGGGCCTAGTCGTGCTTCATAGGCAGGGGAGGCGGGGCTAAAAGGTTGTCTTTCAAATCCCTCTGTATGCAATAGGACGGTACTACAACCAATCAGCGTGATCTCACGTAGTTAGACGCTGGAAAATTCACGGAGGAGTCTGGAAAAAGTTACAAATGAATAAACAAAATATAATGGAGCTTTTCTCACATTTTTCACTCATTTTTGATAAAAGGAAATGGCTACCCAGTCAGCAGCCATCTATCGTCACTGTTCTTCTTCTATGGTTGTTTCTCTCTGAATCGTCGCAGTGTCACTTTGTTACACCCACCCTCTGACTCTATACTTCACTGTGATTCATTGGCCACTTTTAGGGAAATCTAGTCAAATGTTACATTGATTATAACTAAACTACGATGGTAGCAAATTAGATTTACTGCCGCTAGGAGCATCTAGCGCGACTAGTCTGGGTCTTCATTTGTTAACTAGAAAAACACTTGGAGAGCGCTAAGGCAGACCCCCCACCCCCCCCACCCCCCTCCAGAAAGACACACGTGTCGTTGTCTTATTTTGGAAAGTAACGGTGTTACTGAGTACTGAATTCGCAAAACTCACGCATTAGATTACACATTACTGAAAGAAAGTAATCTGAGTACTCTAACACGTTACTTTGTAACATGTTACCCACATCACTGATGATTACAGATGTCCATACAATATTGGGTGCAGAGGTGGGTAATCCCAGCTCCAAACAAACAAAAGTCCTGCCATGCATTGGTTCTTCCTGTTCACTTCAATCAGGTGATTCCACTAAATATCCATCTTCCTGGATGAAGAGTGGTGCGTTTGAAACAAATACATGGCAGGACTTTTACTCTTTGGAGCTGGGATTACCTGTCTCTGATTTGGTGATTGATTTAGGTTTTTTTACATAAAGATCCAGCTGGGACTCTTCTTCCACCTGTATTGGTCATGCTTTGTCATCCCCTTCACGTTCACTTTGACATCACCTGATCATGCAGAGGGGAATCCTACTTACTGGCTATACTACTATACTAATTTGCATACGTCTTTTAAGTCTTGTTCTCTAACATATGTGATCAATTATGGGGTTGTACAAAGGAAATGTGCTTGGATTCAGGTGTACACACATTTTTGTCCATCTACATTTGTTTGTGCATACAGACTTTTATGGATGCAATGTGATGCTTAATATATCAAACTCACTGAAAGGTAACATTATAATGAAATAATCAGCATTATTACCACTTCTTCTGTCAGTGGATATAATGTGATGATTGATCTGTGTACACATCAAATTAAAAACACACAGTTCCATGAACATGAAAAAACTGAAAAAAAATCCAACAAAGGGAAGCAGAGGTTCAAAGCACTGCTGCTTTTTACCAGCTCCAGCACCGCTACCCTCATCAATAAATACTCATCACTATCAACCTACATTAGTGTCCAACAGCAGCTGAATTATTCTGTTTTTGTTGGACTGTAGGACACAGCGGCTTAGGGGGATCTCCTGTGCAAGACAACAGGGGGCTTCAAAGACAAGTCAATGCAACACAACACGTCAGCTTTTTTACTATTGACTCAAACTATTATATACTCACTGCTAATGGGTCGCCAGCAGAGTTTATATATTACATCTCGTTATCTGTAATCATCAGCAAACACTCAGTTTTCACAGAGTTCCTCCTCGTGTTGTTTGTGTTTCAGAAGCGAGGTATTTGTGTCTCAGCAACACATCATTGATGTTGGGCAGAAACCTCATAAGTCCATTTTTGGTCTTGTTTTTGTCATAAAATGAGTCAATCCTAATTCACCCCTCCACCTTAGCCCTCCCGGGTAAGGGTGTGCCCAGGATGCGTGTTATCAAAAAAACAGAAGGGGGGGGGGGGGGGTTTCACAGAAAAAAGCTTTACATCGGATGTTGTGACCCTCATTCCCACACAAATAACATAAATGAGACTCAAATCACTAAATAAACATTTAAAATCAATAGTTTTCTCCAATGGCGCAGTTCATGTGGCCTTTTTTGCTGCCCGTGTGTGAGGGCACGGTACAGCGGTGCCCCTGGTACTGGTGTTCGATTGTCTCTGGCAGGCATCAGGTCAAACTGAGCACATGAGACCCGTCTCTGGATGAGCCAAGTTCGAACGTGGACCTCCCCCCCTGGTCTGGCTTTTGCCTCTGCCGGGCACATTTTCTCCACGGTTATATACCGGCAATTGATTCTGATCAATAGTAATGTAATGTAATTTTTCATGTTTTATTCATATAGTCTTTGTTTTGTTCATTTCTTTGCCTATTTTTTTTTGTCCATTTAAAGTTATACATGGTGAATTTAATGACATATTTGGTTATCATATCAAAATGTGCAAGTGCAATTCCAATTCATATTCAATTGTTTTTGTTCTTTTTATTTTCATCAGAAGGAGTGTTTCAATGTTGAGCTGTGGGGAGGGTATTCGAGGAGACAAAATGCACTTTTTGTTTTTAGGAAACAATATATAGATGATGTCGATTTTCCTTTATTAAATTAGTTGCGATAACAGTCCACATATTAATCAACCAAGTAAATTAGCAGCAAAATAACATGCTTATCTATATTAGCTATTTATTTAGATTGGTTGTTTTATTTTATTCATTGTTAATTGTTATTCCTTGATTCCTGTATGTTGATCTGGTCTTTCACATGTAATGACCTTCACTATGAGTTCTAGAAGTGAAAGTTAAGTGTCCAGACTGATTAGATTGACCCTTTTTAGATCATACATCTTTCTGAATGAATTTGTAATCCTAGGTGTAAATGAATCTGTCAGACCACATGCGGAGGTGCTTATTTTCACACTATGAATAGATCTTAGCCGCATGTAAATGCAGAACACGTTTGGTCAGAGCTTAAGAATAAAATAGAAAAATTCCCTGACCCTACCTCCTTCTGTGAAGATCTTATTGCATTGAAAGCACAATCAAAAGAACAAAAATGAATCTTTATTCAACTTGTGTATGCAAAACCCAGTGGACCAGACATCAATATACACATAACATGTCCAGATCAAGAGGACATGCTAATGGAAAAGTAGTGTTGAAATTAGGAGAGGTTTAACAGACATCCAACAGGCTGTGAATGATCAGAATATTAATGTAGACTTGAGGTTTCTTTTAAAGCTTTGATATTGCTCTTGTATTGAAGATGTGGTCTGAACATTTATTCAAGTGAAAATGTTTACATGGAGATTTGACTGAAGCCAACAGTTCTTCACTAAAGCCAGACTTGAATAAAAGCATGTGAGTATAATCAAAAAATACTTTTAAAGCAAAATTCTTAAGTATGGGACCAAAAAGGCATTAGGTCATACGTTGTCACTATAAAATATATATGAATATGTGGAGTATTTTCCTAGATGAGGTAGAAGAAGAGTGCTTTCTGGAAGGATCAATGATGCTGACCTCAAAAAAGTGATGAGAAATGTGGAGGAGACGTCAGCAATGTTGGATGCAAGTGATGTAAAAGATGCAAGAAGACAAACATCACATAAAATATGTAACAACATAAAAAAAAAACAAGGTACAGAAGTCATTTAAATATGCAACAGGGTCAAACAGTATATGAGACATTACAGTGATCATAATTCATAGGTTTCAAGTTCAAAATGTTTAGAAACAAGTTTCCAAATTCAAGTCATACTTAATGTTCTAAAGAAATGGATCATATCTTATAAGATCATCATGTCTGTGGAGCATTACCGTTCTGTGAGAAACAAAAACATCTAAGTCCACTTTTCATGGGTTTGGAAAAATAGTGATAATGTATTTTGACCCTTTGAGTTTAAAGAGTTTTATTAGTTAAAACTATGTGTGGTATTTCTACACACACACACACACACACACACACACACACACATATATATATATATATAAAATTAAAGATTTCAACATTTCATTGTCAGTGTTAACATTAAAAACTTAATGCTAAAGTTGGCAGTGTATTTAATATAAAGTCATTGTTTTCACACTCAGCAGATTTATGTGACGACAAGAGGGAGTAGTGAGACAGTCTGCCAATTTACAATGGTGAAGAAAACGATTGCCACAGGGTCTTTGACAAAAGTACCAGAAAGTGCTAAGACAGGATGAAAACCACTAACAAACAACTACTGTGTTAGAATCCAACAAGGAGACAAAACTGATAAAAATTTAAAGTGTTGTTTTCACTTCTGGAAACAGCTCTAAATGAAAACAATAGAGTTTGGTGAGGAATTTTCAGCACTTGTCATTCTGAATATTTTTGGAATATTTGGAATTATTGCATACACTCAGTAATACCCCCTAACCCTTACCACTATGTTGATTCCCCTCCAAATCAATAATGTGTGTGTGTGTGTGTGTGTGTGTAGGGTAGGGGGGGGATCAGTTGGAAGAGCGGGTCATCCATTGACCGAAGAGGGTTGGCGGTTCGATTTCCGCTCTGGCCTAGTCATTCCATTGTGTCCTTTGGCAAGACACTTTACCCTCACACTGGTGTATGAATGTTCGGTGGTGGTCAGAGGGGCCGTAGGCGCGAAATGGCAGCCACGCTTCTGTCAGTCTGCCCCAGGGCAACTGTGGCTACATATGTAGTTTACCACCACCAGAGGGAGCACGTGAGAGTGAATGAATAGTGGATCAATAATGTAAAGTGCTTTGGGTGCCTTGAAAAGTGCTATAGAAATCTAATCCACTATTATTATTATTATTATTATTATTATTATTATTATTATTATTATTATTATTATTATTATTATTATTATTATTATTATTATTATTATTATTATTATTATTATTATTATTATTATTATTATTATATCTTATTGTGGTCTTAGCACCCCCTTCTCAACTTTGTCATACTAAATTCCCATGGGGGGGGCACTGTTGTAAATTAATCTTATGAAACAAAATGATTGTGTTGTGTTATGTACTTAGACAGTTCTGACTTTGTTTCTACTATTCCAAATAGATCTATAGAGCAACTATTTATGAATTTGTGTTTTTTGTTGAAAGACGAATATAAATATAGATGTGTGTACTCAATGAACCTCTAACTTCCTTCAGTCAGAGTGAAATAGTAGAATGGCTTTTTACTGTCATGGCACAAGTGTGTACAATAAGGAAAGGAAAACTGCCAGAACTGTCTGGAGACGTATCATGGCTAGATTGGTGTTCTTGGTACCTGTGAGCAAAATGTAGTCCATGACCTCCCCCTGATGTTGACAGTTCAAAATATTAATACCACAATCAATAGATTGGGTTTAAGAAAGAGGATAGATAGATAGATAGATAGATAGATAGATAGATAGATAGATAGATAGATAGATAGATAGATAGATAGATAGATAGATAGATAGATAGATAGATAGATAGATAGATAGATAGATAGATAGATAGATAGATAGATAGATAGATAGATAGATAGATAGATAGATAGATAGATAGATAGATAGATAGATAGATAGATAGATAGATAGATAGATAGATAGATAGATAGATAGATAGATAGATAGATATTTTATTGAATTGGAAATGTGAAATAAACTAAACTAATCAGTCCATCATAGTCCAACAGTACTTAGTTCCGTCACTGAATGTAAATGTGCAGATGTGTAATTGTACAATAAAACACACAGAAAAGGAACTCACCCTCCTTTAATGTAATCCAGGAAGGTGTGCTCTGACTCCACATTGAATGACAACAAGGACACCTGAGACAGAAAAATAAAAAGCCCAAACAAATTATCTTATGCTTTGTAATTAGGGTAAGCAAAACATTCCAATCTACACATTAACCAATGACCTCTGAATTAACCACCCACTAAATTACTTATCCAGGCAGGATGATTCTGACACCAAGCCACAGTATTAGTATTACAGTCAGTGAGTGAACGTCAGCGCATCTGTGTGTTGATGGATGATCGTTGTGATGGATAACTGGCCTCAGATTTTAATTACACAGTCACCCCATTCAGGAAGAACAGCCAAAGCACACAGGCAGAACCCACTGGTGCATCATTTACAATCTACACTGTCTACATTTTGCTAATTGGACGCAAAGTTTCGTGTTTTACATTCATAGAGATCTAGTTATTTACACCATTCGAGGTCAGAATAATGTTTTCCCATGTGATTAAAATGTCTGGGATGTAAGTATTAACATGAGGAATGGAAGAAAAAGTATAAGCCACTTAAGAGGAAGGTTCCTGATGAATACAAAAGTGAAAAAGGGAAGAAATATGAGTGCAAGAGAAGGTTAAATCTTATCTCAGACTCACCGTCCCAGAGTTGATGTATCGTTTTTTCTTAATTTTTTTCTTGGCATTCACCACCTGCAGAATTAAAGAAAAAAATAGAAAGAGAGATAATGATAATGTAAACCTGCAGTACTATTCTCTTTAGCCCCCCCTTAGGCTAGTAATAAAAACATCTTTGTCCTCCTACTGTAAAGGTAATGGAGCATAGAGACCAAATCCAATAACTGCAGTAGGTGAGAATGAGATAGCATTGATCAAGCCTTGTAGCCAGACACACATTATTCAGGAAGAATTTTATTCAGGGTGAAGAAACCCTCTGCTCTATGTTGTACATTTACGTGCACATTTTATTTCAGGGCTTTTCAAGCTGCTTACTATCAATAAACAAACTGATAAAAAAAAAAAAATACATACAGAGTGGATTTCATATCACTTAAACTCAGGGAGAAGTAAAATAATCTGAAATGTGGGAGTTTTCGGCTCAGAAATACAAAACTACTTGGGTGGTGATAAGCAATGTCGTTAAAGAAAAGCTTTCCATAAATAACATTTTTTTGTTCGGAGCTAGCAGCCAAAAGATGCATCAAGATCTAAAACTTGTACTGCTCACATTACGGGTCTGCACAAACATAAAGCATCAGCCTGGAGGAAAATGTTTTTAACAGAGTGGCTTCTCTTAACCCTTTAGCAGCCAAGTAACCATTTTAGGTCGTTTCCACATACATTATAAGAGTGACAGCAACAGTTCCAGTGAGGACAGTGAGACAATAATCTCATGTCTAATGTGGTCTAAAGGGTCAGTTAAGTCCACTTCTGCATGAACAGTGAGTGTTCCTGGTTTGTTCGGTATGTGAAGTAATGGTACTAATGTAAGGAATGATCTTCAAAGGGAGAATATGGATGTGGACAAGGATCTGGAGAAACACTTATGTTCTCAAAGTGATGTTCTAATGTTTTAAAAGACACACTCCATTCACTTTACATGTGTTTTTCTCATCTCTTGTGTCAGGGTCGACACCATCCCATTGTAAGTTTGAAATGCATTAATGAAACACATCAATGCCTAGCTGGATGTGCTAGACATTGATGTGCTTGATGATAGAAAAAAATATTTTTTACTAATTTATGAAATGGTTACAATTATGACCCTTGTGTTGTTAGGGTTGGTTTGGACCCAGTTGTAAAAATCAGATTAGAGCCAAAACTGAAATTCTAAGTGTTCTTTCAGCCAACACACTGACAGTCAGATCCTCTCCCAATCATGTGAGCTTTTGGGATCCTTATCTGCCTTGATATCCAGTACCTGCACAAAAATAAAATGCACAGACAGGCATGTCCACACATGTGAGGTCAAGTCAGTATCGAGTCAATGACTTGCAGAGTGGACGTCGAGAGATAAAAAATACCCAGAGGTCCACATCAAAATGATTAAAACCAGTATTTTCATGGACACGGAAACCAAGAAATGAGAAACTGATTGTATGGTAGATGGTTTTAGTGTATTTTAAAGCTGATTTAAGACATGGGTCAAAACCAATCTATTACTATATGAGCTGGTAACAGAAAGCAACACAAGAGAAATTATATAATTCTTGGATTTATTACTCAAAGAGGAGGTAAGATGTATTGTTTTTGGTTTGTTGTATTTTTTTTTTGTTCGGTTTGTTTGCTTGTCTGTTCATTTGTCAACAACTTTACACCAAAACTACTGGACCAAATTGCACATCTCATTACATTTTGGTGAATATAGGTCAAAGGTCAAGGTCAAAGTCACCAAATATGTGATTTCTCAATGATAAAAGGTAGGGCAAATCAGGTAAAAGTTTTGCAAAGGCCTGCGATGAACTAGCAACATAGCCAGAATGTACCCCACCATCACCCATAAGTAGCTGGTATCGGCTACAGTGACGTCTGTGACCCTGGTGAGGGTAAATCACCATTAAAAAAAAATGAATGAATGAATGAATGCCTGGCACCAGTTGTTTACTTAGGAAGGATCCTTTAATAACACATTATGTTTGAAATCATTATTTTTCCTATGAGCAACATATAAATAGTTAAATCTGAGGTTAAATCTACTTTTATCACATTGTTTTCTGTGCTTTCACCTGATGCTGGTTATTAGTATTTTTATATGTGCATCATTCAATACTTTTATAATTGTGTTTTAGGTGACTTTCTAATTTGTTTTGTGAATGCCACATGATGCAACTGTAACTGTGTTGCACACATGCTATACATGTAATAAAATAAAGACAATCCTGCTCTTTCCCTTTGTCCCCAGGCTCTCCTCTCTTGTCTGGTTCTGCATCAGAGGTTTCTCATCTTCAGTTCCTCCAACGCAGATGATGCCTCATTGCACTGTGGCCATCACTCAGTCACTGCCAGGTTCACGTTACGTCACACAAACATCACCCTCAATTACACCAGACCATGTTAACATTAGCCTCCTGTCATCTCAACTCACAGAACTAATGCTTATGTGCCTAGTGCTTGTCAAGTTGAGTAAATAGAAAGTAACAACACCACAGCCTATGACCTATTCAAAATCTTTCTGTCAACTGTGAAAAGGTACTCTTTGACCGCATCTTGAAAAATATCTGTTAAGACTGTGCAGTAAGACCCCATCGTCTTATTTAGAGAATTCCACTAACAACACATACCACAAAAGAGTATGTTTGCTGTACATTCAATGAAAAAGCAGGTCCTATAAAAATCATACATACAAAAACAACAATTTATTTTCCAGGAAAGACATTAATAACAGCCTGGGTAGTGGTAGAAAACACAGAAGTAAGGAAAACAAAGAACAGACAGTCAATGATTGTGACTTTTCCATTGGACATCTTTACAGGCAGTACAGTGGTGCAGTGGTTAACGCTCGTGCCTCACAGCAAGTAACCTGGTTCAAATCCCAAACCAGACCTTTCTGTGTGGAGTTTGGATGTTCTCCTCGTGTCTGCGTAGGTTTTGTCCATGTACTCCGGTTTCCTCCCACCATCCAAACACATGCACTGATAGGTTAATTGGTTAATCTAAATTGCCCATAGGTGTGAATGTGAGAGTGATTGTTTGTCTATATATGTTCAGCCCTGAGATGAACTCGAGACTCACACAGGGTGTACCCCACCTTCACCCATTGTAGCTGGATTAGGTCCCCAGTGACCCCCGTCACCTTGAGGACCTGTGAGGATAAAGCGGGTTCAAACGATGAGACGAGAGATTAGATCTTTACAAAAGTTTACCAGTGTCTACTAAATGTAAAAAAAAACCAACCTGATTAAATTTTTTTTTGTATTTATTAATTACAAATGTGTTTAATTATTATGAGAATTCATGGTGCTAAACATAAATATGTTAATTTTCACATATATTCATTACACATCTGGCAAGGATGGTGGAGGTTATGTTTTGATTGCGATTTGATGCATCATTAATCTACTCTTGGTATATTGTCAACATTTTGCACAAATTATTGAGAGAAAAAGTTAAACATACCATAGTTCTCTCCAAGCAAGTGAAGAAAAGGAAGTGACATCACTTGGTGCAGGTCACATGGTTTTATTTGAATGCTTATGTAGTTTTATGACTACATATATGAGGTAACAGAGTTGACAAGATCTTAAGGACAGCTAAATTATTTATTTTTTAAATAAAAAAAAAAATATTCCATGCAACTGATTATATAAATATTCATAGATTGTGCATTAAAAAAATCTGCAAATTTTGCAGATTTATTTAATGTTTACTCAAGTTGAACATGTGAATCTCTATCCGCGGCCATCAATAATTACTGGTGTGGGAGCCATTAAATGAATATTTAACATATAAATTGTGCATAAAATGCACACCAGACATTGTGATTGGTGAACATACAGTATATTTAGTGATCATTTTTAAAGCACATACACATTCCATGTTTCTTTTAAAACACTTCTTCTTCGCTTGTTGCTTCTGTCAACATCCTTTTTTCTTATTCACATGACTTGTTGTGGAAAACCGTCTTTTAATTGCACTTTTGCATGATATCCCAATTTTGCTCCACCTGAAAAACCACTTCTTGCCAGCACAAAACCTTTTTATTAAAAATAATAATTTCTATGACACAATTTTAGGCACAATTTAAAAGCAACCCATGAAAGAGAAGTAAAAGCAACTGCCAGAGTCACTCGTTGATCATAAGTACGCTCTGACATGCAAGCCACTATTCCATTAACCTTCAAATTGCATAAATATTATTTGCACATAAAAAAAATTGTCAGTATTTACTGTGACCCCCGACCCCACAACAGGAAGCAGCATAAACAGTTCAACCATGGTAGAAAACATCTAAAAATGAATGCAGTGAATCTCACATTGTCTGAACAAAAGGGTTAAAATACACATTGAGTGCAAAGGGGGGGTCAAAGTTAACCCTACCACTTTAGTTTATATAGTTATTTTTACCTCTGAAACCTTTGTTTTTAGTGTTGTATATAACTCACATAAATTGAGATTGGATCATAATGCAGAATAATGAGTGGTCAGTAAAACATCATTAAACCAACAAACCTAATGTTGGCCTCAGACTTTTGCACAGTAGTGTTTAAATTACTATGATATAATACTCGCCCTTCATCTTGTGGTTCACGTCAACATTTACCGCAGCTGTTTTTGATTTCATGTAGTTAATTTCTTTGTGACTATGTTTGTTTCCTGGCCATGGGGCTGCAGTAAAATGAGACCGTTTCTCAGTCTGACGAATTCTTCCTTGATACTCGCTTCCTTTGAAAACAAGCTAAGAGTCCTTTTCTCTGATCTATTCCCTCATGAATGGAATAGTCTATAACAGAGCAGGAAAGGTCCTGCCCTCAAATCAGTGGATCAGTAACACAATGACATATATGACAGTGAGATTTAATAGAAAACTGTAAAATGCAGTTGCAAAGGCAGTCGTTTACACTCCTGCTTAGTCTCTTCCACCTGCGTTTTACACAATACGTTCAGTTTAACAGACTGTAAGGTCAGATAAGACCTTCACAAATCAACTGATTGGTAAACAATGGGTGCAGGTTTGTGGTCAACATGAATTTGAGTCCTACCAAGAATAACGTCTTTATTTCTGAATAAATAAATAAATATATAATAGTGGGGTTCAGACACACATTAAATCTAGAAGCTAATGACAAATGAAAAGTTTTTCAAATTAAAAGTTTGCATAACTACTGTCACATTCTCATGTCTATATTCACCACCATCATCCGCCACTGATTTTTACTTTTATTTTTTATTACTTATATTTTCATTCAGACCTGTGTCTATAATATATGTTTCTTTATTCTTTTCTTTTAGATCCAAACTCATTGTTTTATCTCTGTTAACTGGAGTCCTTTCTCTGTTTCTGTTTCTCCTCTTTACATGTCTGAATATGTGCTGAACTAAATAAATGACTATAAAACTATTGCCATGGCAGAATTCCATGTTATCTGTATCAAAACATATTAAAAGATAATATTACGTTACCTCATATCATCGTGTTATGCAACCTCAAATATCTGGTTTTAGAACAATGATGTAGCAACAAGAAGATAAAGAACCTGCTGTGTTTCATTTTCTAATTAAAATACACGTCTGTTTGGTGAAGGGTAATGGATGCACCTTCTTCTGCCACATCAGCAGAGTGAAAGGCCAACTCCCTGACACCATCCCCTCCTCAACTCTGCGTCTCCTTACCCATCACCCTCTGCTTCTGTCTTTGCTGCCCTGGTTCTTTCCTTAAGCTACCTCCATGACTAATTCAGAGACTAATGTAACCTGGCAAGTGTTTTAATGAGCAGGGACCAATAGGAGCCTCCCAGCACCTAACAGTAATACCAAATCTGACCCTCCAAGGACCATGGGGGGAAAAAAACCACACACTAATCAAGAGCATAGTTCGATTGGATTCCCACCTGTATTCTCAACACATAAATGCCTCATCGTATGTGCTGTGCTGCAGCACTTAACTATCAATTGCCTAATGTAAGGTCCAGCAAGTTGAGACAGAGTAGAATATTACTACTCGAACAAAGCCTGGGATCAGCTCCTGGAGTTTTCTTGTCATTAGACTTTGGATAACACAACCTTCCTGAGCCAAAGGGCACAGAGTTTTGCTCTTAAATCGAAGTTGTTTTCACACCCTGGTCTCTTGAAATTAAACTTAGGTCTGTTTATGGAGTGTGGGAAAATGATTTATGTGTTCAAACTGCAGCAGGAGTTTATGAGAAAAAGGTGTTACAGAAAAGATACAGGTGAATGTCTCAATAATGATCCATCCGTCTGTCCGTCCGTCCGTCCGTCCAACCTCTACCTCCTGATTAATTTAATTGTTCAGTTCTTCATACTTTGACTTCTGTGTTCTCTTCAAAAGTTATTTGGTTTCTACCAAAGCCATAAAATTATTTACTGGCTTTTCTCAGCACAAACCTATTGATATTATGTCAATCTCTAAAAACAACTATTGGCCTTACATTGATGTATATTTGTTCACAGGCTCTAGGATTTAGGATGTGCAGCAAAGGTAAAAAAAAAAAATATATATATAAAGAATTTCACCTCAACACAAATATAGCTAAACAAAAAATGAGACAAATGGTTCTAGGAACAACAAACCCTGCCCCTTGCTTGTATTGTGGCTTATTTTGGCATTGATCCTGCTAATACAGGGTTCTAGACTAACTTTTTACATTGATTGCACTGGTGCGCCTGACTTTTTTTCATAGGTGCACAAGCACAAGAGTTAGGTGCACCCAAATTTTTCAACTGCATTGCATTTAGCACCACACTTTTACATGTTCGCATGTTTGTTTATTTTTTCAAATCATTGCACATACTGTACAGACAATATTGATAAGTAACTTATTAATCACCAATTTTGAGAACATACAACTACAAGAAACATTAGAACTTACTTAAAGCACTTCACTGAGCTGAAATTTAAGCTTAAAACATCTCAAGATATATTTAAAATAAATACATTCTAAATTAAAGGTGCAAGTATCTTAAAGGCTCCAAACTAAACATCTCAATATTTGAAAATCTGAACTACTCCATATCTTATGGACTATCCTCCAATACAATCATATGACCCTCAGATGTACTTACGTCATTCAGTATGAGTGTGTGTGATGTGTATGTCTGCACTGCAAATGACAGCTGCAGAGGACAGCCGTTAGCATATAGCCGATGCAAGTGTATGTGTTGACAGCTAATTAGAATGTTATTAGGGTGTACTTGGTGACGTGCATGACTCTCGGCTACCGTGCATGACTACATACAACCCAAACCATGGCCATCTCATGAACTGGCATGCAAAGTGAGTCCCATCTCTTGTATCATCACCTGGAGACTTGTAGAGTTGCGGACACATGTTATTCCCAAGGGCTGGTTGCACCGGTGCGACCTCATATATATATATATATATATATATATATATATATATATATATATATATATATATATATATATATATATATATATGTATGTTTGTGTGTGTGCTGATGTCAGCATAGACAACATTCAGCCATTATTAATTAAATGGGAGAAAAACATGGATTTTATAAATGTATTCAAAAATTTTACTTTGATCTACTCTTCCCAAAATGTAATCACATCTATTCTGGGTCACTGCCAATCTATAAACCTAATTTGGTATTGATGCAAAACTAAACCAAACCAAAAGCAATGCATCTACCTCTCTACAGGGACATGTAGGAAGTAAAGAAAAAGAGATTTAGAATCAAATCATTTAAATCTGCAGTGCTGTGGCCTTAATATTACATTACAAAATCCTCTAGAAATATGGATCCTCTACTAGTGCATTAATCCACTGTAGCTAATGAATCATTCCTGTTTTTAACTTAATTTCCCGGCATGCAGTGTTTAACTTCCTGTCAACCATCATGGTAAACGCAGTGTGGGGTCAGCCATCGCCTAGTAGACAGTAGAATCAGCTTGTGACTGAAGGGTTACCAGTTTGATTCCATGGACTAATGGAAAGTTTTTAGCTGATGTGTCCTTGAGCAAGGCCCCTCACCGCCCAATTTTCTACTTGGGCACCTGACTTGGCAAGCCCACTGGTCCTAGCATGTAGTTTGTGCGATGCATGATCTAGTGATGGGTTAAAGGCAGAAGACAAAAGACAGTGTGTGACAAACTACGACTGACAAAATAAGAAAGTCCAAAGTCATTGTAAGTCCAAAATATTAGTCCTATCAAATTGCTGAGATATTTATTGTGGTATTGGAAGTATTCCTCAACTTTAGGTACCAAATTGGCAGTTAAAAATGTCCCAGTACTGTGCAGACACACACACACACACACACACACACACACACACACACACACACACACACACACACACACACACACACCAGTATTATGATGGATAGATTTAACAATAAGGGGTCCCTGATCAATGGTAAACCAAAGAGGGAGATAATAATGTCGACAGTCTTTATCAGCACTCACCTCGTACACATTTAACTGGTTCTGACCCCGACAAAGTTCTTTGTAGCTGGTGATAAATTCACCGATGAAATCATGGCTGAAACAGAGACAAAAACAGCATTGTGCATTGCTCATTTAGATAAAGCAGGTTCAAATCTAGGATACTGAAGATGAAGTAGATAAAGTAAGTGCCTCTCAGCTACAAATGCAGAAATATAATCAAAAACATCATGCAAGAATGAATATCAATGAAGCCAACAGTGAGGATGTTGTTTATCAAATGTGAAAATAATGATAAGATATCAAGGAATCGTTCCTGTTTTTTTGATGACTATATTCACATTTCTTCTAAATGTAAACAGGATGCTCTCATAAAGGTGCAGGTATTAGTTATTACCTTCCATCTCTGTCCCAGTCATACACTTCCACTTTGATTGTCCTGTAAAACACAGTAAAGATGAGAAAATAAAGTGTTTATTCTTTATTATCAAGAGGGAGCTTTTCATGAATACTAAAAAAAAAGAAAACCGTTAAAGCACATTCAATTGTTAATGAAAGCTGAACTACATTCCAGACAAATGCTTGTTAAAGTTTCTTATTGCAATACAATTCATTCTTAACACTTGAATAAACTGCACACTGAGGCTTGATGGGTTTTTTATTATTATTATTTATTATTATTACAAATTAGTTTATTGTAATTTAACTGTAAGAGTCATACTGTTTGGCGTCTGTCCACCTCCTGTCTAAAACAGGACTGCACTTTTTTTTTTGCAATACATGTGCAATTATTATTATTATTATTTTATCATTATTTATTTAATTATCTCTCTCTCTCTGTATATATATATATATATATATATATATATATATATTTATACATATGTGTTTTAGCGCTGTGTTTTTTGGATCGAGTTGAACTGTCTTTTTGTCTTTTTCCTCAGTTTTCTGGAGCTGCTGTAACAGTGAACTTTCCCCACTGTGGGATCAATAAAGTTTTATCTTAAATAAAGATGATAATTCATCATGCACTGATAAGCATCTCTGTGTTAAATGAATTGTTTTTACTTTTTGTGTCTTGGAGTCGATAGGTCAGATTGATATCCTCAAGTTTAGGCAAAATGTTCTCCTGCACACACTAGAGATAGAAAACTAACCCCATGGGATGGAATATATTTTGAAAGTTCGTGAAATAAATTGGAAGATGAGAAAAACAAATAAATAAGCCTGAGAGAATTCAGAAAGAAGGAGTAAAGTGCCTCCTCTTCTCTACTTCTCTGATGGAAAGATCAGTGACTTGCCCTCCATCAGACGCTGTCAATCATGTGTCAGCAGGTCCAGCAGGAGCAGTGGGGTAATGGGAGGGGGGGGCATTACTCTGACCTGAACTCATTCTGTCTGTTCTCAGTGTATATCACAGCTAAAAAACATACACAGTCCATGTAGAAGAGAAAGACTTGAGGCAAGAATTGTACTCCTTATCTATTCTAAAACAAGTTGCTTCCAAAACATGTGCAGTGATATCAAAGAAACAACAGCACAGTCAGATATGTGGATACATCACTGACTGGTGATTGACAGACAAAAAAATAAATGTGTTTTGACATTCAAGATGAGCATGGCAAATGATTCCCTGGTGATGTGTCAGTCAACATCAAGGCTCTTTCATGTTATTTTCTTGCAACTAATGATCGTGGTTGTGAGCAGCATGACCACCAGATTAAATTTCTTGGTGACAGTGCAGGCAGCACTCACTGCATATTTGAGTGAAAAAGGTAGAAATGTGTCTCTCATCATGCTGTGAATGATGAGGCAGATATAGAAACAGTAAAAGTCCTTCAGGTGTTGTCAGTGCTTAGGAATAAGTGCCTATTTATGATGTCATTACATAAATAAACCACAAAATAAGTGTGTTTGTACGATCAATACAGTCGGGGCAGGTCGCCCAATAACCGAAGAGTTGGCGCTTTGATTCTTGCTCTGTCCTAGTCATGTGCTGTTGTGTCCTTGGGCAAGACACTTCACCCACCTCCTCCTCCAGCTACTGGTGTATGAATGTTTGTTTGGTGATGGTCGGAGGGGTGAACTGGCAGCTTCAGTACCAGCCCAGGGCAGGCAGTTTACCACCATCACAATGTGAGTGAATTAATCATGGATCCACTGTATGTGCTCATAGAAATGCACTGTATAAATCTAATCCATTATTACCTCCACCAAGGAGGTTAGGTTTTTGCCAGAATTTGTCTGTCTGTCTGTCTGTCTGTCTGTCTGTTTGTCTGTCTGTTAGTTAGCAAAATAACTAAAAAAAAATTATGGACAGATCTTGATGAAATTTTCAGGGTAGGTTAGTAATGGGGAGATCTGGAAATGATTCAATTTTGGTAGTGGTGGGGGTTTATATATTCTATGTTTGTGGGCAACAGTCTACTTGGTGATTGAAAAAGTATTAAAAAAAAAAAAGAACATCTAAAAATATAAAAATCTGCATTATCTATGAAGTGAAAATGTCTGAGTCAAGAAAATTCAGACCCAAAATCCTTAGAAAGCACATTCTCTGGGTCAGAATAAGGGCAGCTGCAACAATTACAGAGAGCCCTTATATTTAAAATATGGTTTCAAGTTGCTGAGAAACAGGCAGCAACTGAGAAAAGTCCCCTGGGGATAGAAAATAGTTCACACAAAGAAACGTCACAGACTAAATTGTAATATCTATTCCTGCTATGAAATTCTACAGGGGGATATAGGTATGTTTCATGTATCTGTTACTACATGTCGGACCCAATTAACTTCTCTGGACAGGTGAGCAGAGACAGGACGAGGGTCTGAACCTCTGCTAACACCTGCTGTAGCGGAGAGGGCAAGATTTGACATGTTTTTTGATGACTTATAGCGAGTCTCATGGCTGTCTGGGTCTATACACGTTCATGGTTTTGCACACACTGAGACACAGCCACCTGTCAGCATCTGTACAACCAAGAGCACAACCATTCTTCCTTCCCCTCTTCCTTTTTTATTTTCTTGCCTGTCTCCGGGTCTCCCACGAGGCCTTTTACTCTGCAGAGATTCAGATAAGATAGGAGATGCCACTGGAGCAGCCAATCAGAAAGTTGAAATGCTTTGAAATGCCAGCTATGAGTAAATCAGTGAACAGACAGGCAAAGGTAACATGTAGTCAAGGGGAGGATTGCAATAATTCTCTATTTGAGCAGCAGATAAAATAGCAGAAGAAAATCGATGGTGTCTAAATTCGACACACCCAACCCCGTGTTCTTCAATAACAGCGAACTGAAATTGTTTGCCGTCTTCATATCTACTGGAAACCTTCCGTCACCTTCCATCTGAGTATGTGTGGGTATGTGCTTTATTTCACATCATCGTCCATCCTACCTGTCATAGTCGCCATTGCAGAGAGCTCTGACAGGAATGGAGAAGGGCTGCCACCCAGGGTTCAGTGTGTTCTTTACCACTTCAGTCTTGTGGCAGATGGTGAACCTGGAAAGACGGGGTCAAAAGTGTTTTAAAATTCCTATCATAAATCTCCTCCCTTTGGTTTTGAGCTGTGACTGTCTGCATGAGTTAAAAAGATCCCAGTCTAATTCCCTCCATCTTAGTTCTCCTTCACTTTGATCATCGCCGTAGGCTGTCCTACCTGGCTTTGATGAGCTAAAATTATCTGAATCACAGAATCAGAAACGACTGGCAAACTCACGTGCCATCTTCGTTGCTTCTGTAGAAAACCATGAAGGGATCTGACTTGCCAAAAAAGTCCTTCTTATCCAGTTTGTGGGCGCAGAACTGCATTGTGGCATAATCCTGCAGATAGGGGCGAAGCAGAGCAGAAAACATAAGTTGGAAAAATGAGAAAACAAAAGGTAAAGGACACTGTAAATCCATTCTTCTGCCTCTGTTGCCTCCTGTTGTTTGTTTATACATGCTGTGCCAAGACATAAAAGCATTAAAGCACCAAATAAAAGGAAAGTGCTGACTGAATCCTAATAAGAGTGGAGCGAACACAGCCAGTGGGCACTAGTTTCCAAAACCTGCAGATGCATCCATGTATGTGATAAGGGAAATCAAATTGAAAATACCTTGTGTTGAATATAATTATTCTAACAGTATGAGGGACCATGTAGAAGTACAGAAATTGTCTCTAAAACCCTGCACACAAAGGAGGGGGGTATATACAAAAAGGATGTGGAGGGTGTGAGTGCAGCTAATGATACATTAGAAAGGCTGGTATTACCATAATTATACTAATTTAGGTAGCATTTCACTGTGCGCTGCCATTACACGGACAATGAATATGCCCCATAATGCTCTTGGTTCCAGATAGTCTCCCTGTGGTCAAGGTATTAGTCTGTGTTGTGTAATGATGAGGCTGCATAGTGGGCACAGAGTGGACAGGTAAATGTCCACATCTGAGTAAAATCTGAAAAAACGTTCACCATAACTCATTACATTTACCTCAGCACCTGATTGTCCCTCATTGAAACGTTTCAGATATATAATCCACAGCATGTAACCATCATATGTTTAAGCATGAGATGCGATGGATGGAGCTGAGTGTCTTAGAATAGTAAATTGATGAGTGTTTTTCATCCTGCTAGTCTTCTGGGGTTTTACAGTTTTGAGGAGGAGCAGCTGTTAGATCTGAATCAGTGTGGTGCTGGGAACAGCCTCTATCGATTCCTTTGACCCACATTAGTGTGGTGTGCTGTGCCTCTGACCAGTCCTCCCTCACCCCTACCTACCACATCACTTATGTCAACAAAGTGGAACAGCCTGTAACTTTAGAAAGAGAGAAAAATGAGCAACATAGTAAAACAAGAAGGTCACTCAGAGAGCAAAGAAACTTAAATCACAAATAAACTAGGGCTGCCGAATTATTTAAATGTAATTACATTCATCCCAGGGTTGCTTTGGTTTAATTTTGTTTAATCATGATTAAAACATTTTATCTTGGTCAACTGTTCTGTCTGAAACACAACACACACACACACACACACACACACACACACAAATACATTAAGAAACATAAAAACATGCAGCATGCAGAAAAAAAAATACATACAAAACATGCAAACATATACACTAAAATTCACAAAAACAAATAAAAAAAAAGGGATTAAAAATTCAAAACATATTCAAAGTCTTCTGCAGAAATAAAACATCAAAATACGTGATAACAACAAAACAACTGTTCCAATTAATTGTGTTAAAATGTTTAATCAGATTAATGATAATGGATTAATCTGTGTGTTAATGCGTTCATTTTGACAACCATAAAATAGTGCTAATTATGACCAGTGTGCACCCCCCCCCCCCATTGTCATGTGGTGGAAGCGATCACTCCAACTGTTACCATGGCAACAAAGGTCAAGGTTACAGTAGTGAATAGTAAGTATCTTATACGGTATGTTAACTTGCACATACCCACAGTCTGCTCAGTTTTTAAGAATTTATTCACATGTGATTTTGCACTAATTAAATGTACTAATCTCTTATTTTCCTGGTGTTTTCTGGCATGTGTCAGGTACTGATCTGTATGTAATGAAAACTGCAAAAAGCACAAAAAAAAAACCTTTAAGTTGTGTGCTTTAAATAACACAGATACAGAATCCTTCAAAAAAAATGTTTAGTACTTCCCATCTATAACCCAACCTACTGTCGGATTGGATCCAGTTTTAAATATAATTCAAACAGGTATGACACAGATGGATTCACGTCTCATAAAACAATCTTCTTTATACTGTAATTGGACAAACAGTATGCAGTATTTTACAAATGGATGTGTTCTACATTGTTTCAAAACTCCAACAGAGACTTTATATTCTGCAGTTGATCACAGTAAACTACAGTATATCTGACCTTGGAGTTCCTGTTTGTTATCATTTAACATTATCTCATTATCATTCAAGTCTCACAAGCTCAAACAATCTCATAAACCAAGAAACTGAGCAAAACAGTAGCTCAAAGCTGCATTTGTATACATGTTACACCAGATTTCTGCAGTTAACAATTGGACCAACTGATCTGCATGTGGCAATTTACACTCGTCTTTTGTGAATTAGATGTATTTTGCAACAAGGCTTATTTGCATAGAAAGGGGTTGATTTTGCATGTATTGGTGCCTTGGTGCTATCTCCTCACCAGTGGATTCCACACTTTACGGGTGCTTTGTGAATTACATGCTATATTTTTGCTTCATTTGCACTGATTTTGCACCCACGACAGCTGCATAATCCTTTTGAGGCTGTGGCTCCAGTATCCAATATTTACACAACTAAGTCATCTGTTTTATTTTCTATAGGGAAAAGTGAATAAGTAATTTTCAGATACATGGTAAAAATAATTCTCACCCTAATGAGGATGGATATAACAACTGAAATGGTTCTATCTGCACTCTCCTCTTCTTATTTATTTTAATTGATTGATATTTATGTTTTATTGATTGTTTTAACCGTTATTGTGTATTTTTTAACTTGTTCTTCTGAGCTTCTTAACTTTAACTTGTCATGTTTCTATTTTTTAAAGTACTGTGAATTGCCCTGTGTTTAAATTGTGTTATACAAATAAACCATGTTTGCTTAAATCTGGTGTTTCTCTGTCTACCTGGAAATCTAAAACATATTAACCTGAAAAACGTATATGGCAAATGAATTATGTATGTCATGATGTCATATCTTAGTCCTCCATGAAGATGTTTTGAATGTGTGGATCTGGTTTATTCTCTGTTACAATGAAAGACAGTTCCTACTGTGAAATAAATACATAAATAAATAAATCACATCACATGTCAATTTCTATCCAGATAGTACACGAGGAGAAATAAATATTTATTTCAAAATAATTCATATTTGATGAATGTCTCTGACATAGTGATTCCTTTTTTGGATCCACATCAGAGGTACTCATTCAGTGTGGATCTGATCTGAGGGACCAATTGTCTGCTGTCTCTCATTGTGTTGTTCTGAGTCATATAGCTTCTTGCATATCTAAAAGTGAAAGTTCATGCCCATCTTTCCACAAGGTTTCATGGGAATCATTGCAGTAGTTTTTAGAGCAATTCTGCGGAGAGAAAAAAAGGGGCCAATCGCCAGGCAGGAGGGATCACATAACCAGCTTGGTGGATGTAATAACTCTGAAAAAGAAGTTAATGTGATTAGCACTATTGTTTCCAGAGATACTTTATGTTTCCAATCAGTGAAGCTTTAAAGAGGAGAATAAAAAACTGATTAAAGCATCCAGTAGGAGTTCAAGGCTGCTTTATATCAATTCCCTGCTGTCATTTTATGATATTATATGTGTTTTTATAATATAGGCAGACTTGATGTTGTTGTATTTTCTGTTCATGTAGTAGGATACACATCAGCTAAATTGCAAAAAAAGGCATCCATTATATATTTTCTACCTGAATTGTCAAACTGTCCCTTGATGGTTTTTCTAGAACATGTCATTTTTGAGGTTCATTTGTGGATTAAAAATAAAATCTTGTATAGTTTTTGTTAGAAGAGCAGAATTTGCTTTGGCCTGTTATCCAAACCCATGGAAGAAATCCCCAAACTGTCCTGGTTAGTCCTGTCACAGCTTTTACACTATCATAGCACCATGGTGCCTTAAGCCTTCATTAGGCACTGATAACACACACTCACTCTGGTCCTGAGGAGTGTTCTCTCATTAAGTGCGGAAATAGGCAGAACATTAATCTCAACCACTGAGGTTTAGAGGCACCAGGGAATACTTGGTACAACCCGCACCCTTCTCTGCTCTACTAAGATATCATTACATAGAGTAAGTGGCAAAGCAAGGCTCAGTGTCACTTTCACAAAGTAGGACTGGAAGATGCAGTAAAACTTGAGTTCACATTACACTAGCTTATGAAATCTTTAAGATGACATAGTGACTCAACAACTGAATCACAAGCCAGAAGGTGAAAAACACAATGTCTTTGCATGTTTCACCCAACAATTCATTAATCTGCTTTTTTTTTCTCTCTCTGCATATCTTTTATGAATGCCATAGATTTTCATCACAATTTTACAAACACAAGTAATGCAATGGAATGAAAAACTATAAAGCAAAGTGTGTTTGATTGACTGAAAGCAGGGAAAAACTAAAATAAAACTAGCATCTTAACCCATGGGGATTCAGGGGTTCTACATGTGGTATGGTGTTGTGTATTCATGCATCCTGTACCAATTTGTCAAATCAAATCATCAAACTTTATTTATATAGCACTTTTCATACAAAAAATGCAACGCAAAGTGTTTTAGAGCATTAAAAACATTAAAAACAAGTACCAATTCTTGCATTCTGGCCATAGCAGTATGAAAGCAAGGTTAGGATTCCATGATGTCCAATATCTCTCAAAATATTGGTCCTATAAACTTGCTGTTTTCACTAGTCTGCCAAAATGCAGCAGTCTGCTCTTTATGGAGTTTGCATGAATCCCCAGACACACACACACACAGGCCACTTGGCTTTTATTATATAGATAGATGTACATTCTAGGAGAAGTCAATAGTAATAGCAATATCAATAGTGTTTAACAAAAAAAAAAAAAGTACAACAGTCCATGGAAATTATCTCTCAGACTAAATTCAGTAAAAAAAGAAGTATGCAACACTTTATATTTTCATATACACCAAATGAATACAAAATCAAATTCCAGTAGCAACATCACAAATGCATAAATAGAATACAAGTCTCAGATCAGTGCTATGTTATGTAAAATTGAGTGTGGTTTACTTAAATCAACTTGAGTTTGGGCTGTGGCTGGAGAGTGAGGAGTATCTAACAGAGTCAGTCTCTCTCTCCTCTACAGTATGAGCCAGAGATAACAACAGCCAACAGGAACTCTTTGATCCATGCAGAGCTTGTTACTACCTCTAATGATACCTGGCAAATCCACTACACATGTGGGGAACAGTCCATACAGAACTCCCCCAGTCTATCCCCACTCTGCTGGTTTCACTTCCCCCAAACAAGACTCACAGTGTTTACTTCAGGTGAAGCCATGAATGTGCTGCCTCTATGTATTGGTCACAAGTGGATTACAGAATAAACACTATCCAGATGGATGGCAGCTATTCCAAACAGCTACAAATCACAGGTGTGTTGTCTACTGACAGCAGAGTCTTCAGCCTGTAGGTTTGTCTTCTCTCTGTTCTTTTCTAAAACACTGGGTTTGATCTGGAGTTAACTTATGAGTAAACATCACAGGTCTGGGGTGACAGCATCATGTCTGGGGCTTAATTGAGTCTGGGAGAATGGAAATGGTCATTTGTATCAGTGGTGATCATTTGCATTTATATTACAAAATCGCCTGTTGAAGTGGTGCTTTGCAGGGCCGATGCTAACTGCTGTCATTACAGATCCACCTGATGACTCACAGCAGTCCCTCACTGTGAACACTGACACTTAAATCCTACACAGCAGAATCTGTATGTGTTATCATGGCAGCTTTATTATAAGTATTGTGTTTTCTGTCTCGCTCACTCTTTATTGTTTCTTGGACAACTCTACACGTCCTCTATCTAATACAGGTAAGTCAAATGAATTAAGAGTTTTTAGGTGACGTGTACGGCAGGAAGTTAAATTGGATGATTTGCATCATTAGGTGCTTATGTCCATTTTGTTATCATAAAACATTTACACAGTAGTTTCTGCTCAGTGGTTTGCTTTATAACCTCTGAGAGAGACCAGTTGTTCTGGCCAATAAGTCTTGCTACTTTCTCCTGCAGCAGCAGCAGCAGCAGCAGTATAATGTGATTATTTATGATCTTCATTTAGCTCTATGGGAAAGAAGCCAATGGGCATTAGTGGACACAGGTTATTCATGCAGATTCATGGATTAACACCCCACAAACAGGATGAAAGGCCCGTTTTAGTGATTGGAATGAACACAAGCTCATTAAATAGCTATTGAAACTCATAGCATATCTGCTATGTACACAGTTTCCCAAAGACAGACGCAGTTGCACAGCTACATGGCATACCCTGCTGCTTTAATGAGGACAGTTATACTGTGATATATCTAACTCAAGTCAAAGCTATTAAACAATCCACTTCAGTTCACAGGGCTTGTAAACACTCTAGGACATGCATTATATAAGTCACACTACATTCACCATTTCCCTAAAGTGTGTCACCCACAACTGCACACTGACAGCAGTGAATAGATTCAATTCATCTGCACCACACAGATGTTAAAGCACCCAGTTTCCCTGTGAATGCTGCAAAACAACTCTGGAGCTTAAGAGGGTTGACCAAGCATTAAGAAGACAGGAGTTCAGCTAAAAAAAATAATGTGTCACATTTTCTAAAACATCCACACACACACACACACACACACACACACACACACACTCATGCACACACACGCACACCAATTTCCATGTCTCATGAGGACCAAGCTTGTAATCAAGTAGTAATAATACAAATTAAAACTGCAAGCAGTCTCTCGCGACCGCCACCCTTCGTGACCACCTTCCCACACAACTGCCGCCGATGGCCAACAGCGAGGCAGGAAGCGATATTCTGCCAGAAATGCACAATTTGGTATAAATATGAAGGGGGCGCTATAGAGTGAGTTATTTGAAATGTTGTGCGTTAAATGGGTGTAGAACTGCGATACTGACAACTGAGTCAAATTTGAGCCAAATCAGTGTTCGCATGTCCGCTATTTTATTAAAGGTGAATTTGTGGGGGGGCGCTATAGAGCAAAATCACAATTTCTATTGATAAGCAGGTGTAGAGCCAAGAGATAGACGTCTGAATCATTTCAGCCAAATCGCTCTTCACATGTCTGAACTACAGTCATTTGAATAAAAGTACATTTCTAGGGGGCGCTATAGTACAAAATTGGAATGTCTTTAGCTAAATGGATGTAGACCCAGGAGATAGACGTCTGTGTCAAATTTGAGCTAAATCCCTGTTCGTATGTCCGAGCTGATACAATTTATGTAGTGGAAATTTTTCCCAAAAACTTTGCAAAATTTGCAACAGTGTAGCACAAAAACCATGTCAATTTTCCCAAAAATTTGATAACTTTTGTTGCCCCACTTAGTGAACACCAATTTTGAACTCATTGGCGGCTGCAGGTAAATCAAGGTGGTGGGTTTGACAAAACCAAAGAGAGTAACAGACACACATCATATGTGTCTCTGTGTCTGTACTTCATCTTAGATGAAAAAAAATGCAGTGACCTGCACAATATGCACGTCCAATTTAAAATACAACAAAAATACAAGCATCATGCACGGCATCTGAAGAGGCATCTACTAGCGAACCTGAGTGATATGAGCAGTAGCACAGACAACATGACATTAAGACAACATGATCTTTTTTTCCAGATAATGATGTGAACAAGTGTGGTGTGTGTTTTGTCAGCCACTGCCTTAAACTTGTACTTTATGTAGGGTCATACTGTACTGTATGTCTGGACCCACGGCTCTAAAACCAGACTGTCTGGACATCTGTCATGTGTCCTCACTTTTAACATTTTATCCTTAGGATGAAATGTAATAAGTGAAAGTAAAAATCTGTACATATGTTCACCGTACTTATGTTATGCAGTTAAATTTAAAAGAAAAGTCAAGGTGTTAGCCTTTGTTTCATACAGGTTCAAATGTTGATGCTTGTGTCTTGTCAGTGGACATTGTTACGTTGCAGTGAACTTTAATACAAGTTGCTCATTACTGGACAGACGACATCATGACCCATCAACTCAACTTCAACTTTACTGACGGATAAGTGGACTTGAAAAAAATACAAGCTGTTAATGCCCTAATATACGTATATATATATATATATATATATATATATATATATATATATATATATATATATATATATATACACACAGTCAAGGAACAGAAGTTAAAAGAATGAAATTATTTATTTCTGAAATTAAATGTACTTTTAACTTTGAAGTTAAATTAAGCAACGTATAAATATTGTATCTGTCTGTTTCTACAAATCATTATTAGAGCAACTTCTGAAAGCCACAGTATAATTCACACACAGATACACAATAAACATTCTGAACTTACTCTGCAGTTTCCCAGCTCCTCCGCAGACAAAATAATGGTGCCACATTTCTTCCCAGGTATGCCACTGTGGACAAAAACATAGTATTTATTTGTACAACTGAAAGAAAATATGCTATGAATTTTAAAACAAACATTTCAGTTAAGCGTGAGGCAACTCATTTCCACATTCCTTGTAATAATTTCCAATCAACTGATAATATAACTGTAATTTCCCCGTTCTCATAACACAGAACTGGAGTACACAGTTATTCAGCTGTTTAGTTGTCCCTTCTTTTTTGTGAATTCACAGGCAGACACAAACAATATGAATTGTGAGAACCAAGGTAAATAAAGCAGTCATATTCTATTTTGTGATTCATAAAACACATCTTCCTGTGTGTGTGTGTGACATTAAAGAGACAGTCTGACACCATTAATGAACATATTCCTGAGTTTCACTGCACAAACTGTATCAGAGATAAATTCTATCCTTTTAGTATTTGTGCATAATGTAGATGCACAGCTTCTTTGGCTACAGTTGTAGCATCATACTGAGACTTGGGATCACCTCAGGTCTGCAGTTGTTTACCAATGACTCCCACTCCAGCAGATAAAGTTACCTGAATGTCTGCTTTAATACATCACTTCTCTAGTAGCTTGTCAGTCCAATGGTACTAATGGAAAGTGAGGCAGTATTGTTACTAAATCTTTTTTTAACTGTGTTTTCTGAAGCGGAATGAAATATCAGCATTTCCAGTCTCCCCACTTAGATGAAAAAAGATGAAGATGAAAAAAAAAAAAAAAGACAAAGCCCATTACATCCGACACAAAGCAAGCGGCATATCTTCTTTCCAATCATACAGCTCTCCAGCTGCTGACACTCGTGTCATCCTTCCAAATAAAGAAGGAAATTACACAGGAGTCCTGCTGTGGCCAGAGTTGGAGACCAATCATTAGAAGGTTAAACTTGTAGCAGATCCTCATCAAGCTGTGACGGCTGATATGAGATGTAGAAATACAGGAAGCCACACTGCTAATGAGAGGCAGTGTTTGACAATAGCAGCAGAAGTTTGCATTATTTACAAGGATTAGCTGAAGTGCTACGTTCAGAGACATGTTAAGAACAGAGCAGTGATCATCAACTACTAGCCTACAGCCCATAATAGTAATTACTGTAACGTGGAAAATATGGGAGAAAGAAAATGTGTTCCTGTATTTTTTGTATTGAAGTTAATGTATTTATGAGGGCAATCATTTTACAGCGGATATGATTTGCACTCAGGTGTCTGCACCCCCCACCTCCCCTGGGTTTAGTTCCCCATGTCACTTTCATATGATGGCAGATAATTTGTACCTGTTTGTCTGCAGGTGACCATGTTCCACTGTTGTGTGCTTGCCTGCCCATGCACCATTATTATATGGAAATCTGTAAGCAATGTACTCAACATGGACGCATGATCTGTATAAGAATTGTTTAACCAAACCATTTTTTTCCCCCTGATGTTAACTGTGAAGAAAGTGGAACCGAAACCTAATTAAACTGTGATGGGAAGTGAGGGACACAGTGGAATGTTGGAGTCTCCAATATTGTCATTTTAAACACAGGAGCACCTTCTGTGTAATATGTTAACATGTCAAGCTTGTCCAAATGTCAGGGCTTTTCCATCTACTCTCTCGAAAGGGAATACTTCACTGGACCTTTTACTGTTTAAGGTAAACTATGTACATGGATGGAGTTTGGGATTGACCACTTACAAGTTGACCTAGCATAAAAACGACTGAATGGTTGTAAGCTTGATAACAGTCAGACAGTAGAAAACAATGGTCTGTTGTTCCAATATTTGTACATATGGAACAATATACTTGCTTTAACCCTGATTCTGTCCCTTTTGTGTTTTTGCTTCAAATTGTGTCCAGACTGTTGTAAAATGTCCATGACAGAGCATAACATAATTAAAGAGAATATCAATGTTTCATGCAGGAACAGATTGATTTTAAAGTGTTTTTATTGTTTTTTTTTTTAAATAGTTAAATAGTTGTGGCCCTGTTCATTTATCGGGTCTGCTTTTAACATATGAGCCCTCTCAGACCCTCAGACCCTCAGGTAGTAAACTTTTAATTGTCCCTAGAGTTACCACTAAAACACATGATGAGGCCTCATTCAGTTTTTATGGCCCCAAACTATGGAACAGTCGACCTAAGCATCTGAGGTCCGCTGCGAGTGTTTTTTTTTTTTTTTTTTTTTACTGAAAACCCACCTTTTTAACTTAGCTTTTAGTTAAAATTTACTCTTAACATTATTTCATTTTGTTATTTTAGGTATGTACATTTATTTTATTACTATTATTTATTTATGTATTTATTCTATTCTTTTTAGCTCTGTAAATCTTTTCACTTGTCCCCCCCCCCCTTTTAGTGTAAAGCACTAAAAGTGTTATATAAATAAATTTTGATTGATTGAAAATAGTTTTCATGATGCATTCACTGGTATCCCTGTCCAAATGGAGTCTTAAATCAAGCTAATTTTATATGTTAACATCACACCTTCTTAAGTAAAAACCAAATAATGATATTGATTTTTTTTTTAAATGACAAATGATGTACAAATCCAAAATCACTTTCCCACCAATAAAGCCTCTGCATAATAGCGTGTAAATTAGTCAAAGGATAAATAATTCCCATCATTCTGAGATTATAGCCTGCATCCAGAATCAGACTAAACTGAATCCTTCTTCACGGACTGTGTGGATTTTTTTTGTTGGGCTGTATCAAACCCCACATAGTGTGTCTATTTCTATAGGTGATGTAAGACGACTAAAATTAGCTTACGTTTGACAGAATATGATGCAAGATAGTAAAACATGAATAATAAAAAATATATATATATCTTCCCCATTCCCCACAGTAACTACATTGAAAAATGCTGCAATTTAAATGCAGAGCCGTAGTTATCAATGAGTGGTCTATGGATGCACAGCCAGAGCCTCCCACCCAGCCCTCAGAATATTAATGCCTTTACAAAATGTCATAAGAAACACTATTTAGTTTATGGTGTGCTTTTTCTTTCTCTACTGAAATGACATTTGGTGCTCTGACCCTCAGTGGGATTATAAAAAAAAAAAACAGCCTTTGTTCAAATGGTCCCAGATATGGAGCTTGGTTTCCTCTTTCTTATCTGTCCATGCAGGAAATGTTTACGATGATTTTAAGAGATATTGTAAGACGTTTTTCCATTACCCTGTGTTGGCCTCTCTCTTGTGTCCCCAGGTCATAGCGCACGTAGTTTAACGCTTAATAAAAATTACTCTATCACCTTTGATCAATAGTTCCATCCTACCATCAGCACACCTCCTCTGACAATATAGCTGCACATATATACAGTATATACGTACTGTACACTGTGGCACAGGACCATGTTAACCCCAGCCTTTAATGAAGCAAAACATAAAAAGGAAGCCATCGCACTCTCAGGGGGCACACTTAAATCTCTGGCTCTGTCTTTTAGCTCCATGGAGACCAATCTCAAGGTGAATTAACTGTCCTTGAATTATTGATGTTTCACTCCGAAGTGTGGTTTGATGACGCTTTAAAGGCTTTGAGCCCCTTAGCTGTGATGGCACTAAACCCTACACACTCCACAGGTCAACTTATCTCTCTCAGGTCACATTAATGACCACTGGTGCTTTCAAACTGGGAAATAAGATCCAGCGACTGGTAAAATATCAGCCTTAGTTGCTGCAAAAATGGCCAAGCTTTAATCCCAGCAGTTGAAATGAGAGCAGGTACCAAAAGGGCATCGGTCTTTTAAATTAAACATGCATTATTGAGTGCAACATTTTCCTCTGACAACAACTAGTATACTTGAAGTGAGCATTGAATGGATAAATACAGCCTCTGTCATTAATCTGTGGGGATGAGTTCCTATTTTACTGCATTGACTGACAGTTTTTCCTGCTTGTTCTAACAAAGTATGGGCTGAAATGTGACTGCTGGTGATATAAAGTGTCCAGCATCAAGAAACCTCATTCGCTCAGTGCACATTCACTGATGATTCCTCGGTGGGAGAAAAAGCTTTGATGATGAAATTATTTGAAATGTGTTGCCGTGGTCCAACCTCCTGTATGATCTGCTGTGAACAGAACCTACAGTGTGAAAGCGGGCGGGAAATGACGCCAGTAATCAGTTGGTCATGTAAATGCGTTTTGTATTTTGTCTCCACCAATTCCACATATTAATAATTAACTGACTGCACTCAAACAACATCAGGGTGTGTTGTGACGTTTAAAAGCCTGTTAATGAGCTCATGTCAACAGCATCATCAGGCATATGCAAATACAGCAAAATGGTGACTGTTTTACTATGATTAAAAAAAAAAAATCTATTGTTTCTCTTATTATACACAGTGTTGGAAAGAAAATGGATATAAAGTCAATAGCCATCTAATAGTGTTTTGTTGTGTTGTGTTATTTACCTCCGCCAAGGACGTTAAGTTTTTGCCGGCGTTTATCTGTTTGTCTGTGTTCAAGATAACTCGAAAACGTATGGACTATTTTGATGAAATTTTCAGGATATGTTGGAATTGTGAACAGGAAGAACTGATTTCATTTTGGTGGTGATCCGGGGGGGGTCGGGGGTATCTACCTTGGCGGAAGTCTGCGCTCTCAAAGTGTATTTCTAGTGTTATGTTATGTTATGTTATGTTATGTTATGTTATGTTATGTTATGTTATGTTATGTTATGTTATGTAATGTTATGTTATGTTATGAAAATTCATATTATATTGACAGAGGGCAGATATTTGGGGTATGGAAACATCAGAATTTCTTCATTCTCACCTTCCTCCTCTCTGTCTCAGTCAAAAGACTATAGCAAAATGACATGGTTGTGCAAGCTTCCACATTAATTCTGTATTAAAATGATAGCGTAAAGAAAAAGAATTGGATCTGATAGAGTATTAAAAGTGAACTGTAACTCAATATTCAATCATGTATTTAACCCTAAAGTCTGTCTAAAAACACTGAGGATATTGAGCCACAAAATCCATTTTGTACAGTCTGAGTTTGGTGTAGAAATGTTCTTTCCTCAGTCCACTTGAATTACAAAGTGCTGAAAGCTAATTATGCAATTTTTGCAAGTGATGGCATAAAAACAAACAAACGTGCACTGAAACTTTAAATTTGCAGCAGCTGAAATCAGGGGAAAATAAATGGCCAAATGTGAATTTGCTCATCTTTATTCTGCAGCCTTCTCCTACAAAACAAAGACTAATGTAAATATAGATAACATGACCTTGTTTCAAGCTGTTATGAAAAAGCGAAGGCACATTTCTCCTGTTGAGACACAGAGTAATACCTGTCTGAAAATACCCACCATTAGAGAAAAACCTGTATAACTGAGGTTCTTTCCTCAGACATAGGAGGAGACGCAGGTGTCATCTGTTCTCTCAGAGCAATTTACTTACAATGTACAACATGCTGAAAGGTAATATAGAATTTTAGCCTAATTATGGTTACAATACATTCATTCATTATCTGAACCCGCTTTATCCTCACTAGGGCCGCGGGGGTCACTGGGGGCCTAATCCAGCTACAATGGGCGAAGGCGGGGTACACCCTGTATGAGACGCCAGTTCATCGCAGGGCTGAACATATATAGACAAACAATCACTCTCACATTCACACCTATGGACAATTTTAGATTAACCAATTAACCTATCAGTGCATGTCTTTGGATGGTGGGAGGAAACCGGAGTGCCCGGCGAAAACCCACGCGGACACGGGGAGGACATGCAAACTCCACACCAGACCGGTGGGGGATTCGAACCAGGGCCCTTCTTGCTGTGAGGCACGAGCGCTAACCACTGCACCACCGTGCCACCGCTATGGTTACAATAATTTATATACTGTATAATGATCTGCAACTTTCAAAAGAATTTGATTAGCAAGAACAGCTAATTAAATTACAGTTATCATTCAAAGTGGTGCTGATTACAAAGAGGTTACGTCTGATTATGTAAATTCTTTTTGATAAAACACTCATTTTGTGAAGAATATTCATTCCGTTGCATTTCATCTTAACAGAAATGCCTTTTTTGACAGATTTCTGAAGAAGTAGGTCAGCAAAGCCACTGGGACAAATTTGAGAGAAATACCACGGCATGGATTGGATGACTTATAAGGAGCTGCGTCTGTGTCCAGTCAGGCTCCAGTCACTTGGCAGAATGCTCACTGATTTGGACCATTACTTCAGATTGGTTATCCTTTTTTTATTTGCTGATCACATCAACTGTCTAGGGTAAAACATTAACAAGATAAGATACTTAAAGTGTAGTAAGGTGAAGATGGAGCAATTAAATGACTGTAGTTACATTTGTCATTACATGTGAACATTTAATCTGTATCATATTGCATCTTAAGAGTAATCTTCCCAATACTGGGAATATATTGTCAAAAAAAATTACTCAAGATTGAAGTAAGAAAATATTACGATATACTTTCAATAACAAAAAAACAAAATAACATAAAACTATTTGTTATTCCACACATCTGTACAGAGAAATACTCTTCTGTTTGGAGGTAATATACATTTACACTACACTAGAGGGTCTGGACTCATTTTAAATGACATAAATGTGATATTTTAGGATTGTGTAGTAACTAATTAGTACTACTTATATTTGAATTTTTCAGGGGAAGACCATTTTTCTAGGTTACGGGCTCATAAGGAATCCATCATGGACAGTTACTGCATCTATGTGAGTCAGTTTGTGTGGATATAATTATATTGGAAGAAACACTGTGGACATGGACACATGAGTTTCACACAAAGTCAACATTGTTATATTTAACCCTCAGAGACCATAACAGCCACTAGAAATGGGTTAAGAATGATGAATAATGATATTTAATAACCTTAATAACTCCTAATCCTGTCAATACATTTAAGTAATTCAGCTAAAATACACTTTCAGCTTTCCATGAACATCAGATATGACCCATTTAGCTGTTCAGAAACTGTAGTGAACATGGAAACACCATCATTTTCTGCATCAATGACCAATAAAACCCATGTAATTAGTCAAGAGACAGTGGTCATAGATGGTAGATTTGACTGTCACTTAATTATATATTTGGCTCAAAAGTCATTTTTCATCAGTTTTCTCTGTTTTGAGTTAATCACTTTCAAATTGAGTTTTTTTATGAACATCTACATGATCAGTAAATTATGAGAAAATACCTGATTTACACTGAAGTATTGAACCATAGATGTGGAAGTTTTTATGGTAGGAAGAGTTGACTTTTGGGTGGTCATTGTTCAGTTCAAAGAGGTCTGAAAAATGTCACTCCACCCACCTTAACATTACTCCATAACAACATAACTATATATATATATATATATATATATATATATATATATATATATATATATATATATATATATATAAACAGGAAAATGCCAATGCAATAAGACGTTCCAGATCTATCGTCTAAAAATAATATCTTATATCTTCCTGAAAAGATACTCTTTGGGGGATCATGTATGATTTTAAAGTGTTATGAGATATTTTGACTAGAAATGAGAAAAAAATACATTGGGTAAGATTTTGATTTTTTTTCATTGGTCAACTTGCCATTTTCACTCATTTCTTCCTCCTGGACCAAAAACAAATAATGATGCTAAACTGCAACAGTCAACTCTTTCTAGATTTTGTGTGATACACGAAATACACAGAGTCCTCTTCCCTTTTTAAATATAAAATAGTGGTACATCACTTTCAATTTTCAATTTCATTTAGAACTTGCCCAAAAAAATTAAAGGTTTAAGCTTTGGCCATGTTTCTAAAATATGTCATGTAGGGTTTCTGTTTTTATTTTATTAGTATTTATTAGTATTTTTTACACTATACATTTTCTACTTTGCCTGAGACTTTGTCTGCATAACAATGTATCTGCAAAAAATAAAACAAAAACCTTTTCCAAATGGAAAAGCGTTATATATTTAATTGAACTCTTTAACAGCAGCAGTCTCTCCAGTGCACATTCCAGTAGTTATATTACACTATCCTCAAAATTCAAAGTGAGCTTTACAACAGTATATAACATTTTATGGCAATAATATGAGATTCTAGCACAGGTAGGAAGGAACTGTTTCAGAAACTTCAACAAAAAGATGGTAGACTATAATATTGGTGATGGGATGTTGAAATCAAAAAAGCATGTTTGAGCAAATGAAACATAGTTGAATGTTTATTTCTGCAATCTCAAAATGTTTCATTATAGTTGGTTCTCAAAAAAAGAAAATATGTTAAAAACATGGAATCTGTTCAATTTGTTTTCCCCCTCTTTTAGTAAAACACACTTATACCACAATTATAATAACGATAATTAATGGCCAAATATTGAAACTGAAAATCTTCCTGAAAACAAAGGTATAAAAAAAAAAGATAGACAATTTTAATCCAAAGAAAACATGAAAACACATTGGCTGCCTTTTATAATGGCAGCCAATGAAAAGAGTTAATGTGTCAGATTAGATCAGTTGGTCCAAACAAAAGTGAAGTCATTTTGTAGCAGCCGAAGTGGAACACTGGAGAGTTCAACACATGCGGTTTAATAAGGTTTTGATGAGGTGGTCTTGTTCAGAGAAGACTGATGACAGCCCACTATCTTCTGAGCTTCCAGTGAATGATTAATATGATTTAATGAAGACACTGAGGTCTGCAGCTTCTCAAACAGGTGAGCAGCGGCTGCACTAACCACATGCTAAGTAGCTTTCATTCTCCACACCACTATGAGATCTCTATAATTCAGTCAGTCAGTTACACCATTCCCTCAGCGTTCAACAAACACTGTACCATATGGTCCTGGCCAACTCAATGTGGGTCCGTAATGTGGATCGATGCTGACGAAAACCTCAGCGGGCCTCGATATTTACAGTCAGATTAGCATCACGTCAGTAAAGCTATTTTGCTGCTGCATGTCGTTTATAACCCGAAGCTCCGTGGATCAAATAAAACTACATAAAGAAAACAAACAAGGAGAGACAGAAATGAAACAGAGTCTTGTAGTAGAGCCCTGGATTCTTTTATTCTGAGAGAGGTGGAAGGAAGGAGTGCTGTCATACTCCTAGCTCTGGCTGTAACACAGTGAACCACAGCTGTCCTGACAAATTCCATGTTTGATTAAGTGAATGGAGAAAGATCAAGCGGCATATTTCAGCATCACTACAGTTATGTGGTCAAAGTTTCAGCTTCTGCTACTTCTGCAGCATACCAATGAGAAAACTGCCTTCTTTTTTGTGTAGGGAAGGGAAGATTCCAGCAATTTACCTCCAAAAAAAAAAAAAAAAAAAAAAAAGAAGCATCAAAGATGATTGGCCATGACGTATTATATTATAGAAATTCAGACTCAATGTATGGCCTCTATAATTTCCCATTTAGAGGCAGTTGCTGTCGTAAAATAGTGATTCACAATCTCTGAATCCCCCATTACCTATCAGCACAGAGGTGCGGTGCATGGAGGGTGGTGAGATTAAAGTCCAAAGAAGGAGAAGGAAGCAATTGTTGATGCCGTTCACATGAGGTCATTAGAATGAAGAATGATCCTGATATTTAACAATGCTGCAACGTGTCACGCATATGAGAGAGCGAGAGAGAGAGAGGGGGGGGGGGTTATCTGCACAACAATACAAGTGAGAGAGCATGAAAAAGAGGAAAATTATTTTTTTCCTTTTTTTTCTCCACACTGCAGCTGTTGTAGGGTGGGTCTCAATATTTCCATATGAATCTGAACAACTGCAGTGTTATGTTACAGAGATTTTTATTTTACAATTTCACACCTACCTGAAAATAGCAAATTAATAAGCATTGTTGCAGTGCAAGCCCAGCTGGATTTAAAAGTTGATCTTTTTTTCAAATGCACAAATAGATGACTTCAGAGCGACCTCAATAATGTCAGAATAAAAACATAAAAATTCTCTAAGTTTCTCCGAATAACAGATGTATTCTTTCAATAATATGTATCATATCAAGGGCATAATAATGATGTTGACATTGGTTTAACAAATAAACAGTGTGAAGTAACAGAGCAAGACAAAGAAAGGAAGTAGAGTTTGACAGGTTTTTACTACATAAGAGATTCAGAATGTACATCAATAAAAGATGTAGGATGTTGAACATGAACCGTGAACTAGAATACACCAAACAACAAGTATTTGAATTTTGGACCAGTAGTTTGTGTTTTGGGGATCTTTTTTTCCTTAATCAATGCAGCTGCTTTTTAATAATAATAATAATAATAATAATAATAATGGATTGAATTTATATGGTGCTTTTTTGGCCACTCAAAGTGTTTCACATTACTAACCCATTATTCATTCACTCTCACATGCACGCTCTGGTGGTGGTAAACTACATATGTAGCCACAGTTGCCATGGGGCAGACTGACAGAAGCATGGCAGCCATTTTGCACCTACAGCCCCTCTGACCACCACCAAACATTCATACACTAGTGTGAGTGGCACTGGAGGCAAGAAGGCTGAAATGTCTTGCCCAACTACGACAGAGTGGGATTCAAACCACCAACCTTTCAGTTAACAGACTACCCACTCTACCAACTGAGCCATGGCTGCCATGCTGAACTCCAAAAAACAGTTACGCAAAGAAAACCCAGTAAAAATACACTTAAAAAAGGTCAATCATGCCAACACTGCAAACAACAGTAAAAACAAAAAACAAGGCGTCAAGAGAAAAAAAAACAAATAATTTATTTTAATGTTAGGTTGGTCTTACTGCTCTGAGATTTGACCCCATTCTACAGATTCAAATAAAGCATATATTCAGAACACTCACCACTGACATATCAAGGGTTAAAGGATTAAGGCTGAAGATTATAAATGACTACAGCCCATTTAGATGAATGAGTGTAAGGACAGGGAACTGTGTGTGCGATCTTGTCAAGGTAAGTAAAAGGAAAGCATTTGCAGTTTACATCTGCTTTGATAGATTTTGTGGGTTCAGTGTTTAGTGCTGTTGCCTCAGAGCGAATAGGCCCTGAGTTCACCCCTGCACTTAAGAGGGTTTCCTACAGCTGGTCTGGTGCTTCCCATCAAAAACATGTATCGTTTAATGCTTCAGCATCACTCTTAATCCAGGTACTGACTGAGATCTGGAGGTGGTCTCTATCTCTGTCTAATAGGAGCCCTCTAGGATACTAGGATGGCTAAAAACAGAGAGACAATTACACTAAAAAGATTAACTTTACTTATTTGTGAAAAATAGCAATGGGAATTGTCCTAAAAATGACTTAAGCCTGTAGATTTGTAATGATGTGCAGCCAAATGAGCATCAGTTATCTAGTAAAACTCACATCAAGTAAATTAAAATGGATGTTTATTATTTGTGGAAACATAAAAAAACAGTTAGACAACTTAACCCTTTGATGCATACTGGTCACTACAGTGGACAGGTATTATTCTTCTGTTTTAGTTCCATATTAGTCAGTTCATACCATTATCAAATGTTCTTAATACCTGATCTGCACTAACATGTTTTATGTGTAAATCAATTACTTGGTATTATTAGACATTATTAAACAAAAACTGCATTAAATATGTTTTATTTCATAGTTTTCTGATATTGCATTTTATATAAAAGTCTTTGCGTCAAAGCTTAAACACATGATTTCTAGATGAGTGGACTTTTTTTGTAACTCCATAAAAAATATGTTCATTAAAAAGATTTCAATGTCATTACTCTTTTCATGCCTCAAGAGAAATAAAAACACTTGGGGAAAAAAATATTGACTAACGTTCTCATAATTCATGCATCAGAGTTAAAATGTGTGTAAAGTGGAGTCACACTGTCATTTTCAGTGCTCAGGATAATACAATACAATTATCCAATATGTGCCAAAATACACATTTTTGTATTTTAACAACTTTTTTGGCAACTGTCAGATGCCACTAAATGCTTCCCACTGCATCTTTGAACCCTAGACTCAGTTCAGTTCAGCCTGACATGAACCACACCAGAAAAAATAATAATCCAATTATCTATAAATAATATCAACTCCAAACTTTTCTCACTATTCTTGAGTAAAAAAGTCATATGTCATAATAAAAATATTTACATCTATAAATTAACATGAACAACTGTGTACAAACTGAAATAACCACTTACAGATCAAAGTGGATCTATAAATACACAAAACATGTTGTAACAGGCAGAATATTATTAAAAGTTTTTAATTATTTTTCTTAACGTTGTTCATATTTGTTTAGGTTCATATTTGTTTAGGTTATTATGTCATTTTGTAAATGCAAGCATTTCCATGTAAATGTTCCTTATTTTACACTAAAACAAAGAGAAAAAAAATTGGATTTGACAGTATTCAGGTTATTACGATGGTGTTTTACTGACTGACCTGAATTGAGTTGACTGTGGAACCTGAACTAAAGTAATTATCAATATCTTCAGTGTAACTTTGGCATTTGGTAATTTTCTCAGGAGCCCGATTGGAGACTTTGGGGTTTAGGGTTATGTTTATTGCTCAGTTTTAGTCCATGGGCCATATGTTTCACACCCATTTTTTACCTACCCTACTTAAAACACATTTATTAAATTTAAAAAAAAAACCTACACGTGTTAAGTTGTAAATTGTTATTGGAAGTTCATAGCAATCAGTACTCTTCAGAAATGAACAGTAGCTAAATTAAAGTCAGACAAATGGGTTTTTACATGACCAAATGTTTCTGGTTAGAGCGGAGTGGAAAATCAACAGTGAAGGAGATTGGGTGAATCGTATGGGTCTGTGCCATGGTAAATGTTTGGGGCAGTGGGCAGATCATAGTTCAACAGAATTAGACAAGGTTGCCAAAACTCTGTGTGGGTTCAAATGAGATTATAGCCCTAATCCCCTTGATCTTCATACACCGATAAGCATCCGTAATCCTTTACCTCACCAGGATTAAAAGAAAAAAAAGAGGATGAAAAGTGTATCGGCTAATGCAAAAGGACACCAAAATACCTACTGTGGTTCTCATGGAGCTACAGCGAGAGGAGCTGGTGTGTGTGTTTAAAGCAGGTAGCTACAGGCAACCTGCACTAAGCCCTTTGAAGCCTTGTTAGAATGAGCACAAAGCAAGTAAATGGAGCAAAACATGCTGCTGAAAAATGTCAGATACAGCTAGGAGTAGAAAACATGTTTGCTTTTCACCAGACGATAAAGGATGTGAAAGCGATACATTATTTTTTTTCGTCTTTTTTACTTTTGTTGATGGTGTTGTGTAACATACGTTATTTAGAGTAAACCTCAGGTGTCCTACTGATTTGACTCTCAGTGAATGAATCCTTTATGTACTTGCTTATTATCAACACATAATGTGAAATACAACTATGTACGGTAATGTAGTGGGACTGATGCTGACACTTTGATTTACATTAATTACAATACAGGCTTTAATGACTTTAACAATGTTTGACTTACTGTGATAATAAACAAATGAGACATTCATCAACCACCTGCAAGCTGAAAATTGTCTGTTTTGACAGAAAATGGGAGGATTAGGAGTTAACAGTCAGAGGCAGAAGGAGGAAACTTTTACTCTCAAAGTCAATGCAAAGTCCAATTGTTTTTTTTTTCTGTTTTCTCTTGCCAACAAGAAAAACCCCTTTACCCCTAGAGGACATAACAAGAATTTCAATTTCCCCATGGCAACAACAGAGCTTCCCTCTCTATCAGTCCAGCTCTCACTTGTTATACATGCAATTCAAGTCTCATTTTATCCCAATTTTTTTTTTCTCCCTGACTGTGGGCGTGTGACATCAAATCAAAGAAGATTCTCCTCTCCCATTTCCCTGCTGTGTCAAAAGGCCACAGATACTTTAACCCTTTCACCTGGCAATGGAAGCTAATGAAATTCATGTCATGTTGCAGAGGTTGCCTGGACCTGCTCTGGCTATAGATTACAATTTGTGTGGAAGCAAGTCATTTTCATCTTAACCTTCCTGTCGCCTTTGGGTCAAATCTGACCAATTTACTAGTTAAAATAAATATTAATAAATAAATATTCTGTTTTTCATCTGATTGTCTCATAGCCTTATGTTATCCTCCACACTATGCACTTGAACATATAAAACTGATGATCACACCTTTCAGTTAATTTTTAGTGTTTTAATCAACCACGTCACACCTGTCGTGTTCCCAGAAGTGAATATCTTCATCCATCAGACAGAAAACATCCCCATAAACAGCACCCCAACTCACTCCCTCACTCCCTCATTCCCTCACTCACTCACTCACTCACTCGCTCACTCACTCACTCACTCACTCACTCACTCACTCACTCACTCACTCGCTCACTCGCTCACTCACTCGCTCGCTCACTCGCTCGCTCGCTCACTCTCTCCCTCGCTCACTCACTCACTCACTCGCTCGCTCACTCGCTCGCTCGCTCACTCTCTCCCTCGCTCACTCACTCACTCACTCACTCACTCACTCACTCACTTGCTCGCTCGCTCACTCGCTCACTCACTCACTCACTCACTCACTCACTCACTCACTCACTCACTCACTCACTCACTCACTCACTCACTCACTCATCACATCTTTTGCAGGTACACAACTCTTATGCCCATCATCCCCGATGTGAACCACACTTTCCAAACTAATCAATGAATCACTTTCACATGATTTTGTGCAAACCTGGAATCAGAGGAAGAGTTTCCAGAGGAGACGTTTCCTGCCAGACCTGGGGAAAGCTTTGGTGACTCGTCTTATTCAATGGCACCAGCACATTCCCCACACACCAGCCTCTGCCAGTGTGGTTAGAGGTGTGTAAGGCCCAGCTGCTGCCCTGGCTGCTCTGCCCCAATAAGGACCAGCAAGGACAAGAGCAGAAAAGGAAGTGCTGTGAGCTCTGTGTTCCTGGAGAAAACAAAACAAGCCTGATATGCTGCAAATGTGATGCCTATGTTTGCAAGGCTCACTCTGATCTGAGTGTCACATGCCACTTCATGTAGAGTTTGGTCTTTGGTTTTACATTTATTTTTTACTCTACATGTTAATTTTGTAATACATTTTCAGTGCCTATTTGTTTTTTTCACTACAGTTATTTCATGTCTAATTCTATAAATTCATGTTAAACGCTACGTTGAGGCATTGTTCACAGATAAAGAATGCAAAATAAAAGTTTGGTAGTGAAAAAAGGACTCTAGATGAACACAACAGGAGGGTTAACAGTGTTAGAGTCAGCTATCAGAGGGTCTTCCTCTACACAGGCTTTTAGGATGCATCCCTCACCTTTCCAAACAACCTGTGGCCATGACTGGAATAAACACCCTCTGTTTTTTAGTTTGCAAAAATAATCAGCTCAGTTTATCTGCAGGATAAAAACCTCTGTTGACCTTGCCCGCTCTTGGACCTGAGGCATCCATTATCAGCATGAAGGCACAAATCTATTGCCTTATTATCTACAGAGCTTTAAACACTCAGGTCTTAACCAAAGTGTGTATTAAAAAGGACTGTTTTTGTTCAAATGCAAAAGAGTATCTAAAGTCCTTGAAGAGTCATACAGAAAGTAATAAGAGTGGAAGAGGGAAGGTAATGTTAAAAAACAGAAAATTGCTAGATGCTGTTGGGAGAAGCTTTTTACGTCCTATAGAACCAACCCGGAGGCTAATAAGTCTCCTGTTTCATCAGACAAAAAGGGATCTTGTAAAATCAGCAAGGCTGAGGTTTTCCACACCTAAGCAGGAATACACATTATTAGAGAGGGACCCTTGTTAGTGTTCAGCCTTGGAGCCCAAATTGGCATTTAGCGAGGCAGCAGAACACTCTAATTGTGCACAATGCCCTGAGGCAGAAGATGCTGATTACAGTAAAGTCGTCTCAAATGTTTCACCTGCCGGGTAAATAATAGGCAAACAAGAAGGCTCCACACGAGAACAAACTGCAATTCAGCTTAAAGACGTAAATTTCACTTTGAATTTCTCCCACTCTTTATTTAAATCTTCAGTAAAACAATATTAACACATATTCACCATTAAATAGCTACTAACATGATGGGTGTGATTTGCTGGTTGAGGGGGGTTATCTCCCCCCTCTGGTTTTGGACTATGGTCTATGAGTCTTTCTGACAGTGTGAACACAAAATGACTGAAAGAGGAACAGCGAAGTCTGGGCAGAGGAGGGGCTGTAAAGCTCACAGTCGGACCTGTGACCCACCTTCCTCACCCTCACCTTTCCTGGCCCACCCTGAGCCATGATATATTTATGGAGTTAAAATTGTGATAAATTCAAACTATATACAAGTATTTCTCATAAAAGCATTTCTTTACATAGACATTTTCCATATTATCAAATACTCTTCTTATCTGGGAGGAGTTTGTGTCCTCACATTAACCAACCATTTTAAAAGGACTGTGAGTCTCTGAAGTAAAGATGAGACAAGTGATGCCCTGTGTTTCAGTAGACTCACGTTGACCTTGTCTCCTTTTCCTTAATTTATATGATTGATTCTTTTATATCCTTATTGGTGTAAGTATTACCTAACTTTTATTTTTGATTTCGATTATTATTCGATTAACCTCACTGTATTGTTGTTCATTCTCTATGTATTACTAAATCAATTTATTGATTGTGATTAAGTTTGTTTTGCTTATGAAGATTGTAATTATAGCCTATTGTTCTACTTGACTTTATTTTTAATTAATATCGATTTGTATTTTTGTATCGACACTCATTATTCTATGTATTACTTTATCGATTATGATTATTTTTGCTTACTTTTCAGGATTGTATTGATACTCTCTGTTCTACCTTAATGTACTTTTATTAATACCATTTAATTATCATATTAACCTTATTGTTATTTATTATTCATTTACAATGTGTAACTGTATTCTATGTTACGATTCTGATTGATTTTGTTTACTTTAGAGGAGGAGGGCATAGTATAAGCTTACACGCCCCCCCCCCCCCCCCCCTCCAATATTTGTAAATAATGTATTGTATTATTTTCTCTGTTATCTTTTTTTAGTGCGAATCGAATAAACAAACAAAACGATCAAAAAAATCTCTGAGTAAATGTATGGTGAGTCATACAAGGTGGCAACTCTTATTATTTTAACTTAATTTTCAGCAACAGTCATATAGAGAAAAGAGAAAATGAATATATCACAAAACTTTTGTCACAAATTCCTGCCATTCAGGGCAGTAATCAGTTCTTCTTCTCACTTCACAATATCATCATTTATAATTTTCAATTCGAATCTACTACATCCAGAAGTCTGAGTTCTTATTTAGGAAATCATATTAACTTTCCACTCGGGTGTGTTCATCAGCAGTAGTGACAGCTGTGGTCATTTTCAGTGTGTTATTAGCATGTGTCAGTTTTACTAGTTTCACACCTACACTACTGTCCAGTGTCTTTACTGTGGACAGGTTTGTCCTCTGTGTTATTGTGTTATTTTATTGGAAGCTCAAGGAATGAGTCCAGACTCGTCTATATCAAAGTTGAAAAAGTTGAAGATGACAGTATTTCCACAGTAACCACGGAGCCTTTGAAGGTCATGTCTGATGACCAAGAAAAGCATTTTACACCAATTATATTATTATATTGAGAGGATTAGTGAATCAGAAGTTATTACAAATTTTCCAGCAATAGATGACTTTGACTGCCAGTGGATATTTGGCTGTTTAAGGGTTAAACAAATTAATCCTATGTTAAAAGCTTGACTACTAACTAACAAACATCATAATACATAAATATCTGAATTAAAATAGTATTTTCTGCAATGTTTAATTCTAATTTTTAATTTAAATTTAAGTTGTTAGAACTGGTATTACTGTTCATTTTACATGGGAACACAGTCAACTCTGTTTATTACTAAAGTCTGTTTTCCATCCTGTTGTAAGTTGTGGCACTAGTCAGTAACATGATCAAAAATATCCCCTTTCTAGTGCCAGAATCAGTTTGATTCACCTTGACTCAACACAGCTTTTTTGGCATTTCCACTGCATAACAGCAGGGACTAACAGGATGCATCAGATTTTATTTCCAGTCCCACCTTCACTGAGGGGAAGCAGGATAAAGCAATACATGGTAACAAATGTCCTGTAAAATTTAAAGTAAATACTTGGAAAAAAAAAATTGAAATAAAGTGCTGTGAAATCATTTGCTAATTACTGTAAATAATTAGAGTATATTCAGTCAGGACCAAGTGTCTCACTGGAGAGACCAAACATTATATTCGGTGATTTTAATCATGTCTCACTGAGGAAGACTCTGGCACAGCATCACTTGTTTGCTAATAAATGTGTGAACATTACCAAGATAGAGATTTTACAACAGTTGTTACAGACACTGCCATTTAACTTCAGGGGGACCCCATGAGCAAAGGTCATATAATGTTGCTTTAATACATGTTAATCTTGTAATTTTTCCACTTTGCAAACTAATCCCATGGGCCAAACTGGAAGGCTGGTTCTGTCCTACAGGCGGCATCTTAGCTAGCATGTCCATATGGGCCCCAGAAGGGTTACATCTGGGCTCCACAGTTACCATGGTGACCCCGCATTTTTGCCCAAATCAGAATCAGTCACAGAGATCTGAATATCTCATACTATTTATTTTTCACACTATCCCTCACTATTTATCTTTCATGACATTTGCACTACTTAAATTCTATGTTTTATAAATATATATGTTTTACAATACTTTTTAGTTTTTAATATGAATAATTGTATTTTACTGATGTTTGTTGTTGTTGTCTGTGAGAGCTCTGCCTCAAATTCACTGCACTTGGTACAATGACAATAAAGACATTCTGATTTTGATTCTGATATGGTACACTTGAGACAAACCCACATTGGACCTGTATATGCAGCCCAAATATAACCCCTCCTGGGCGCACATGGACATGCTGGTTGGGATATCTGACACCCCTGGCCTATGTTATATGCATGCTCATACTTAACTTATTCACTATAGACTGAAATGACTGAGCAGAGCATATCAACCCTTTAGGCCCTGAGCCTATTTTGGCCATTAAAAAAAAAAAAAAAAAATTGATTTTACATATACCACATAAAAAGGTTTAACATGCCCATACTTGGTATCTTTTTTTCAGCACAACTTCATCGTTATGACAATATAGTTCTTATTTCACTATAACCTAACTCATTCACCGTGATAAAGTACACAAAAATCATCACAGAGCAGTAAGTGTTGTATCAGCTGATTCTAGATAAACACAGTTTCAACTATCAAATTAAAGCACAGTAATACACAGTAATTAGGAGGTTAAACTGGGAAAACTGTGACTTAAGTGCTTTATAATCAAAAACAAATAGGCAATATACAGCTGATTTGCGTGGTATTACGTATATAGTTAATGAAGTTTGTGTAGCATAATATTAAGTGTTGACTGTGATTGGGGATAAGGTAGAAAAAAATAATTTAACCTCCTGGGCAGAGGGAATCAAAGTGCTCCAGGACATTAAGATACAACAGCTACAAGCAAATGGAATCAATTGTAAATAGCTGTGGCTCTATTAGAGAAAATTATCTGCAGCATCAGTAACACTTCTGCGGATCCCAGTGAAGCTCATCGCTCCACCACATTCTCTAAATGTGTATGATTTAGTTTGTCCTAAGAGGCCCATGATGAAGGTTTATGTCGTTCTTAATAGGATGTCTTATTCTGTTTTAAAGGAGCGACATAATTGAAGTCCAAACCTCAAGATTTTAAAAAATATATAGATATTTTTTCATTTTACGTAATCCCGTAATTTACAAGAAAAATACAATGTCTCCTAAATGTTTAGTTCAGTGATATTTGTTTCAGTGGATGTAATAAAAACTGAACCCGGCTGCATTTTGGAAACATTATCATTCATTGCTCTGTTGCAGTTTATTGATCAACATCTGCCCTGGTGTGAACATCTGTTATTTAACACATGTAACACATGAAAAATCACTATTAATTATTAATCATTAGATCCCTGAGGCTTCATCAAACTGCTCACACTGACAGTTTGGAGACAATTGGAGCCACAATCTGCCTCTACAATGTAATAGGGACTTTTTATTACCGTATCACTGAATACATGCACAGACAGACAGACAGATAGACAGACAGACAGACAGATAGAGCATGTATGAAATGGAAACTGAAATAAACTATATAAATTCAGTATGAGAAAAAACAAATATTTAACATTTTTCCTGGCTCTCAATCTGTCATATTTTAATTAAACTGTCTTTATCAAAACAAGTCAAATGTTTAAATGTATCCGTTATCTGCTCTCTTATCCTCTGTTTTATCATTTCACTTCAGAAGTGCACCCCTGGGCGGCCTTAAATTACATTTCTGCACGGCCTTTGACTTTGACATTTTTCAAGTATCACTCTAGTGAAGGATTGGTTGAATTATAAAGACAGGTGTCTCCAGAAAGCAGTGTGTGAAGAAGAACTTGAGGAGTATACAGAGACCCACACTGTCACTCAGAGAACGGATTCCCTAACAGGGTAAAAAAGTCAATGTTAAATCATCTTCTTTTCAAAGTTTCTCTCTTATACAGTGTGATTATAGTTTATTCTTATCTATCAAGTGTTGCTGTAGTACTGATATCATCAAAGGATGATTTTATTATCACTTAATCTCCTGATGATTTTATCAAATAATCAGTTTTTGTCAGCAGAATAACTAATACAATTTCAGGGTTGTATGCATCTGCCAACCACTCAAATTGCAGTTGATGCATATACACGGTGAAGACTTGAAAGGAATTCAAGTCTGATGAATGTTGCCACCAAATCTCAAGAAATTCCCTTGAGGCCTTAAAGAAATATTGGATTCACAAGAATAGGAAGCACAGAGTGACAATGTGAAACCCTAAAACCTCCGGCCATGGCTGTCAGTGGTTTGAAGTCATAAAAAAGCCTTAAGTGACACCTTGAGATAGAATGGTTTCCCCATCAGTCCAAAACTTCAACGAAATTCAATTGACTCCACCAAAAAAAACCAACATATTTTTGTACTTTAAAAAAGCCAATGGCAAATATGTTATTATTCTTCAATGTCTTTGGATTTTATAGATTGACCAAAAATGTACTCATCACAAATTATGTTTATGAGGTGAGCTCTTTAGTGCTACAAAAGATATATCTTATATTATTGTTTATTTACACATTCTTTAAGCTTACTTTTAAGTATTTAAGTATTAACAAAACCAAACAAGTGGATAAATAAATGCTTCTTTACTGTTATATCTCCACTATATTGTCTTGGGGATAAACCAGGCACCTTGAGGCAGTATGCATTTGATAAATCATTGGCATGTGCATATGTAAAACATTGAATATTGGTTGAGGGTGCAGGAACAGGTTATGTTTTGTCTTCGCCTCATCAGTAAAATGAACAGAATGTATACAAGGTTCAATGTGTCATTGCATAATATCCAAAGCATGCCTCCTGTTGAGATTAGCTTGATTTCACATGACATCACATTGCTATATACAGTAGTCAGCATGCTATTTTCAGATAGATTGGGGAAATGCCTGTTTTGTGAAGTTTACGGATGTGCCAATCGTTCGAACAGAGAGAAGGAAAAGCTATTTTTTTAGTACCAAAGACTGACATTCACAAAGGTGAGAAATGGAAAAAGCTCACGGAAAAATGCTGTAAAAAGTGGATTTTAAATCTGAATTTGCAGTCAACAGGAGCAGAGTCTGCTAATGCTAATGCTAATGCCTGTGTCTGCAGCGTCCACTTTGTCAGAGGTATGTTCGGAAGCTGTCTATGACCCAGTCCCAGGACAATCTTGTGAACTGTGTGGGACAGATTAGCTCCGTGGTGGCTCAGTCAGCAAGTTTGGGAACCAACCTGCTGAATCATTGTGCAGATTCACAGAAGAGACTGGATTACTTTTCTGGACAGCTGGGTGAAGCTGGACTGAAGGCAGAGGTTGACGAACTGATGATACAACAACAACACGGTATTAATGAGCGCTGTGTGGGGCAATGTGAAAATTAAATGGGGATCATAAACCCACAAGGGGTTAAAATTTTGGTCCATCTCCTCAAGCAAAGAAGATGTCTTTGTTTCTATCTCTGGTTCCTTTTTCACAGTGTCAGTGAGTTCCGTGAGGTGCTCCCAAATTTCTTCACGCAGCATCAGTGGCCCTTTCAGTGCTGCAATCTTCTCCACTCTGCGATGGATCAACATTCCTTCCAAGCCAAACATGAGGAACGTTACCACCATGAAGTCAAACAGATACACATCTTCAATATCCACGATGGACAGAGGTGTCAGGCAAATGACCCGCCATTCTTGCCAGGAATCTTGGGAAAAACCTGAAGGGTGTGTTCCGTCTGGACACTGAGGTTCTCCCGGACCTCTTTTCCTTGGTGAATAGATACAATTGTGTTGCAGTTGATCATTTCCATGATTTTAGTAAAAGAAGAAGTCGATGCTCAGAAATAGATTTGTTTCACAAGACAGGCGCACAAAAGAGAAGACGCAGCCGTAGAGGCCGAGTAGCAGCTGCAAGATAAGAGCCAAGGACAGGGATAGGAGGAGAGAAAAGGAATGTGACTGCTATGTTCGCTGGTCAGAAGAGAAGAATGAAACTAGAAACTAGACTAGGTTCTATGTACATGTCTCTGTGCAGCAGCGCACGATGAGAGAGAGAGAGAGAGAGAGAGAGAGAGAGAGAGAGAGAGAGAGAGAGAGAGAGAGAGAGAGAGAGAGTGACAGTTGCAGCAGCGGCTCCACTTTTGCAAAATCATCACTGACTTAGTTTTTCGAAAAACTATTGTTTGTGTTTGAGTGAGTGTTATGAACTGAAACAAACTTTCAGGTGGCCGTGCTGTGCATGCAATATCAACCATTATAACTAGAGTACTGAGCTACAGGCTAGCCAAAGGGTAGTCTACACGTCGCATTCTCCGCTATTGAAGGCATTTTTTTGTTTTGTTTTTTGTTTTGGCCCAACGTGACTTGCTCACTTCCCAAAAAATATGTTAAACTTAATGGCTTCCTGGAATGTTAAGAACATATATATATTTTTTTCACAGTTAATAGGTTAACCTACTTGTCATTCCCTGAACATGAAAGTTTGAGTGCTTGTCTTGTCAGCGTTTAGCAGGTTGGAAGTTCCCTTCACCAGGCATGTTTTAAAACACTGCTGGCAAAGTGGTGCCTTTGTATTTATGATTTCTTCTTCCTCATTTATGGTAAAACTGAAATTGTTTCCTTTTTGCACTTGTTGCTCCTGGCTTGTCAATGAGGGTAGGATTGATATTCTCCTCTCCTGTTCCACTCAGCTGTATCCTAGTTACAACGCAATGTGCCGAGTTTGCCACACTGTACCACTTTTCAAACACAGTATAATACTTTTTTAAATGCCTCAGTACTGCAGTACAGTACTAGTACCAGTATTCGTGACAACACTAGGACTAAGTAGGTATTAGTGATATCGACAGCCTCGATTGTTGGCAAATCTTTGGCAAAATCATTAATTTTCATAAGATACAGGTCACGTCCAATAAATTTTTTTTATCTAACTATATATATATATATATATGTTTTGACACTGGATCTAAATCCGTACAATAAGCACTCTCTTCAATGGTTTCCTCTGTAGACATTCTCCATGGTTACTTCCTGCCCTCCAGCTGAAATTGCAATGTCATCATAGTCACGTGACTGAAACCTACCTATTGCAAGAGGTCTGAAAGTCCAGCTGTGAATGGACTGTGCACAATGTATAGTTTCTGCACATCCTTCAAGAGTAAACGTTAAAGTCAGCAGGTGACAACAATTTTCCATCTGCATAAGAGAGTTGCTCACCTTTTACATGGCCTAAAAAGTGAAATGCTTGAAGGCACTGACTGCACCTTGCACTCTAGTAAACATTGTTCTTAAATTTCCTTGTCTAAGCAGATTCAGGAACAGCTCACAGTGCTGTACAGACAACTGAAAGACAAAATTATTCTCTTTGATGAGGGTTCGGCTCCTGCAAGTGAGATGCAGTACAGATGAGGCTTTGATGTGAGCTACAAAAAGAGCTGCAGATGAGATGAATTCACATGCTTCACATATTTTTTTTATTTTTTTTTTGCATAAAATCTCATACATTCCAATGAATGCATTGCCTGGCTGTGCTCCCATGGGTGCAGTCGGCACCCACACATAATTCACTGTAGTTTTTGCTTATGGTTCATTTTCCACTTCAAGCCTAGAGCAGAAGGGACAGACACACTAGGCTAATGGATTTAGCATGCTAAGGTTGAAATGCATTCATATGCTCCTGTGTGTGGCATAATTTACAGTATCAATAGAAAAGGTTGCGATCTGTATAATGGAGTCCATTATCTTGTAACCTAGACAACCATAGTATGACTTCTACCCAGAGGTCATACATACATACATACATAAATGTTACAACTTACATGTATGTCAATAAAAGATTATATTTACCTGCATCAATCAATCAGTTACCTTTTATTCTCAATAACTATGATCTTTGCCATGATGGAATTCTTCCTCTTCCACTAGCATATGCTTCTATTTTAACAAAAGCACATTTATAAGCTAGTGATGCACCGATCAGCATTTTTTGTCTCGATCACCAATACCGAACACCAAACGTTTTTGCTGATCACTGCCAATCACGGAAAGAATTTTAAATGTCCTTACCTTTCATCTAGGTATGGATTGTTGCAGCCCTAGATTCAACTGTCAAATATTTTTGTAATCGAGTATTTTTTTTGTCGTTTAATCGAGGAATTGAATGAATTCCACTTTTTTTTTAATGATTGGTGAGTGTTCTATATGTATGAGTTATTCTTAATATTCATAATTCATGAACATACACTGGAGAAAAACAAAGTAGTGAGTGAGACCAAAATTAACAGTTTGGGATTTGTTTGTTTTTATTATGGTTTCCAGTTTAGTTGTAATTTTCCTCCACAGCAGCTTTTAAAACAAATTCACAGCAGCACATTTACCTCAAATAATGTCTCAGGAGTGTTAAACTAGATCAATCAATAAACAGGGATGGGAGAAGGCTGAGGTGTTTCAGTTGTGTGTGTGTGCCTTCATGCCTTACCTTGGTACATTTGTGAAAAATAATTACAACATTGAGGCTACATGCTAAAAGATGCTAGTATTCACCAGTTAGCAAAACATAGAAGCTCTGAGTCTGCTTGGACAAAGTGCTGTTGAAGTGTGGGTGCTTTCGGTTTGGATGCTAATGCTATGTTGCTGTGGGCACACTGTTGTCTGCCGTACACAGTGTACAATGGGCCCAAACCTCTACTATTAATTAACTAACTATATTTTAAAAAAGTACAGAAAAAGTCAAAACCAGATGTACTTGTTCTGTAGCATGTTTGCAAGTTTGAAAATTGTCATTGTGTGTTAGTAATTTACGTTACTTAATCAGGTTTTTGATCAACATATTTTTCCAATCACCGATCAGGCTATTTTTAGGCAATATCGGCCAATTATGATTGGCAGCTGATTGATCGGTGTCACCACTAATATAAGCTATACACTATCCATCTCCTCTGACCTCTTATGTTCCCCAAGGCAAAGAAGATCAGAACAAATTTGCTCTAAAGAAAACAAACTATACGATATTTGTCCCCTATATGCATATGTATACAAATGCAGCAGTCATTTAGCCATGTGTAAGATTTGTGTTTTTACTATAAACCCAGTTACACTTATGTAAATTTACTTTGCCTTCTTATGAAATGACATTATGAATTTTTAACTCTTTTTAAATTATTTACATCTTCAGTGTGAAAAAGGGCTTGAGCTGAAGAAAACAACTGCATCCTTAATGTTTTCGACTTGGTATGCCATTTATTATGGGAATACAGAATACCAGTTGTCATTCCAGGTGAAATACCATGGTTTTTTAATCAAATTAAAAGAAAACATTCACTATACATAAATTGCCTTTCTGAGTCACTTTGTAATGCAGAATTCATTTTACTTTAATTATTATAATGAGGAAATGTTCATATTGAATATATATGCCAACTGTTCATGTTGTGTGAAAAATTCATAAATAACTTATCTATAAACACAGGCTATGAATAACGTGTTTTAATTGCTTTCTCAATATTGTGTCTCTCAGCAACAACAGTGTGCGCCATCATGTTATTGTAAAAGAATGCCTGTTTTATACAAAGTGAAAGAATTAAAGAAGCAAAGAACATCTTATTTAAGAAATGCATTTATCCACTATCCAAATTCCAACAGCTTAATAACCCCTTAAATTAAAATATAATCATATTACAGGAGGAGACAAATACATATTATGTTTTGATTTTATTTAGGTTGTGAGTTGTAGTAGTGAGCTGTAATATGTTTTTTTTGGGGGGGGCAACATATTTAATGAAAACATTTTAATTCTCAAACAAAATATATGAATTTGAAAGAAAATAAAACTCACCCAAGTGAAAAAAAGAAATTGCAATCACAGGGTGTAAATAATTTAACCACAAAGCCAGCAATTCAGCGATTTTGCCATTACTTTTTATTTTTTTTGCTTGAGTGAGTGTTATTGTCTTTCAAATTCATATTTTGGTTTGAGAATTTTAAAAAAAGTTTTGTTTTAATATACTGACACACAAAAATTCAACACAATTTCTTGAAATCTCTATGGCAATAATGTGACCTTTAAAATGGGCGGCTGTGGCTCAGTTGGTCGCCCAATGACCGAGAGGTTGGCGGTTCGTGTCCCAGCTCTGGCTGTCCACATGTCGAAGTGACAAGACACTGAACCCTGGCTTAGGCCCCCAGTAGGACTGACCTTAGACCTTAGAAACCTACTGGTGTATGAGTGTGTGTGTGAATGGGTGAATGAGAGGCTAATGTAAAGTGCTTTGAGCACCATGAAGGTGGAAAAGCGCTATATAAGTGCAGTCCATTTACCATTTACCATTTAAAATGAGATGAAAAGAAGCAAAAATGCTTAAAGTCAAAACCACTGGAGAGTTATTTCCTGTTTGTCCCAGATGGTTCTTGTCTGTTCTACACTTTTAGCAAAATAACTGCAGGTTCTCTTCCATTTCCAATTGTGGTAAATGAATGTGATTTACAGATGTCAACCAATTGTTTCACCTCAAAGTCACTCAAGAAAATAGTTGACCCATTTTACTTTCTGAACATTCTGATATTACAAATCAGGAGGAATTTTCAAAACACAAGTATTGTTTAAAGGAGAAAAAAACAAATGGGAAAATGAAGTCAAACAAAATAGCTGAATTGAATTGAATTGAATTGGGTGAAATAAATGGAATTAAATGTGATCTTACAGCAGTAATGACATCACAGTGGTTCCAACAATGTATTTGTTTTTGCAGAATTGCGATTGTTGCATGAAGGTTCTTCCTGCGGGTATGTAAATTAAATCACTTTAGATAATTTTGCTAGAGATACCATCAGGGACTTGCTGTGCTTTCATGACACTGTACTGATGAGCTGATGTGGGGATTAGCAAAAGAGGAATAAGATCTTTTACTTCAGTACTAATACCATGCCGTGAAACCAGTCATCTGTCCAAAAAAAGTCTGCAATTAAATAGTCCTTGTCTGTGTAGTAATTTTATATATGGTGACTTTAGATCCATGTTACTGGTGTTTGCAGTTGTTTCAGCATTTCAGCATCTTATAGCTTTTATACATTATACATAGGTTCCAAATAATTGTATATGTAATAATAATAATAATAATAATAATAATAATAATAATAATAATAATAATAATAATAATAATAATAATAATAATAATAATTGGCGTGTCTGCAAAGTGAGAATTTCATTGTACAATATAACTGTACTTAAGATAAATCTATTATAATCTATTCCAAAGATGTCAGACAAATGTAGTCGTGCATTGTACAATATTTACCTCTGAGATGAAGCGAGTTAAGCTGCATAAAATAAATACATACTTTATATTGCACCACTGGTGGGGATTCAGGGTTCCTCTTAGGACAAACACGTTTGCTTTGAATTAAAATTCAGTCGGATTTTGTGAAAGAGCTGCTCAGGTTTAACATTCAAGTAATGGAGTCAGCACAATGCCCTGACAAGTGTAGCAGTTCATGTTTGTGTGTCTGTGTCAGATGGAGGAGGAAGAGGATGTCTGAGGAACAAAAGAGATGCAGAGAACACAATGAGGAGAAAAGGGGTCAAGTTAGAAAAAAGTAAATTTGTTGGATGGAAGGAAAGAGTAAACGAGAAACGGAGTGTGGAAAATAGGGAAAGGGGTGCTGATGTGCTTCTTAAGCAGGTCATTGGATGCACTGTGCCCTGGGAGGGCTCATTTAAGCATGGATAACAGATTTTCTCAGTCCCTGTGGGAGCTGTTCCTCAAAGCTTGAGTCCAGAGAGGCACAGTCACATCAGGAAGCATGACAAGCAAATGGAGCACACAGCCTTCTGAGCTATCGTCTATCACAGGAGGGGAGGAAGGCTTCATTATCCACGGATATGGTTTAGCTATTCAAAAAACGGCAGGGCTGAGCAGAACAGCACTCTTAACTGAATGTCATCACAGACTGTCCTCAAGTGAAACCCACAGTCTTTTTCTGAAGAGCTACTCCCAGACTGCTGTTTTTGTTATGTTTTCATTTGTCTTTATTGTGTAAGCTATGGCCTGTAGAAACAAAAACCATGCTAATCGCTACAGTAACTGCGGTGGTAACATTAAGTGTTGCGTCAAGTGCCAGAGCTCTGTGGCGATCAAGGTTCCCTCACATCGTGTCTGCCAAGGGGCTCCTGAGAGTCTTGAGAGTGTCTGATGTGGGGTGTGGATCCTACGTAGTTTTCGAGCATAGAACACTGTCTCTTGATCCTGCTCATCCTCTTATTCAACACTGAAGGGCACAGAGCTCTCTAATCCACCGCCACCAGTTCCTGGCAGAGTTCATGGTCGACACCAAAGCCCTGCTGTTCACACAAACCCCCTACTGCTGCAACCAATACCACCACATACTTCACACAGAGACACAAAACACAAGCTCTGTAGTTTGTCATACCACCCCTCTCACTCCAAAGATGACAAAATAAAAGAGGCTTGCTGGTGCCAACAGCTTCAGGGCTTGATGTCATCCAGTTCAGGTAGAAGCTGGGTTGTCTCACACTGACTTCAATCCACTCTCCTTGCTAGATCGCTTCCCTAATGACAGTAATTGCATTGAGGAAGGCCCTAGTCGTGTTCAATTACCCATTCCCATCCTAATCTTGCAGTGTAATGTACGATACAAATAGCTCAAAAAGGCAGACACATTCATCATCACCTCATCTTTGCTGGAACATGTGAAATCCACAAGGAGAGCAATGTTGCAATTGAATGCGATGAGAGGTGACACTGTGTTTTCATTATCGTACCATATCTGGTAATGATAGTGTATGTTTGAAAACTAGAAATGTATCTATTTATTGTCTATCTGTTTTGAGTCGAATTCAGTGTTGCATAAATAGTGAGTAGAAGAACAGGTACCTTAACACAAAGTCACTAACTGAAATGTTACTCAAGTTACAGTAAAGTCTTTGAATGTCTAATTAGTATTTACTGTACTTTAGTATATCAAGTAATTTGCAATTACATGTACTCAAGCAATAAAAGTAAAAGTGCAAGCAATTATTCATAAAGTAAAGGCTTCAAAATGTTGACCATTATAAAGTTTATGCAGATTTTTAAAACATGGTAAAGTAAAAGCCAAGCAGTCAAAATATTGAATTTTGCATATTATGCTGGTATTTACATTAACAGATTTGCTGACAGGTTGACAAGTTTGCATTTATTCATTATGCAATTAGGCCCAATGGCGAATCAGTTTCTTGACTTTGTTGTAGTCATCAGTAATCCCAGTGGTGAAAACAACACATTTTGTTTCATTTATTTATTTATTTTTACGAGTAACGATACTGTACATTAAAAATGTACGAGAGTAGAAATATACAAGTGAGTTAGAAAATGTAATTAAGTTCAAGTGAAAGTACACAGAATAAAAAATACTCTGTAAAAATACTTCAGTACAGTAGTGGAGTATTATTATTATACTATACTATAAATCAGTGTAATAGTGTTAAAATGAACACTCACCCTAGAGGTTTCTCCAGGCGGCTAGCGGGTGAGCCCACAATCTCTCCCAGTGTACAGTGGACCTGACCCAGGAAGTCCTGTCATGAGGGGGGGCATAAAGTGGGATGCAGAGAGACCCAGGTTGGGGCAAAAGATGGGGAGGCATTCAGGTGGTGACAAGGAAAGTCGGTGAGGAGTTAAGCATCGTTTTAAGCATTGTACGGTTATAAAATAAGAGTCTAAGGCAGACACGTACGTTAAAGTCGGTTGGCTTCCAAGGTGGAGGAGGAGGAGGAGGAGGAGGAGGAGGAGGAAGAAGAGGAAGAGAGAGAGCCCAGGCGGCAGCAGTGACACAACAGAGCATATCATGGAACAGAAGGCACACGACTCAAAATACCAGACTGTCATCAACCAAAGTGCAAGAAACAAGAGCAAAAGTGGATATGTGAAAGAGCAAATAGAATGAGAAGGCAGAGGGTAGAAGAGTCCCAGAGATGAAGAGACATGTATAGCGAGGACGAGTCTCATGAGCATGAAGGGGTTCAGACAGCACAATGCAGTAACAAAAAAAAAAAACATCACACTGACAAAAGCATAAGTAACACTGCTTCATTTGGCTGTATGCAAACCATGTGCTGCAAATATATTCTTTATGTGTCTATCAGAGTGTTTATCAAAGCTTTCAGAGACAACTGTGACACTGGACATACATTCACTTTAATGAGCTGTTTACTGGAATGTATGTTCTGCATTAATGCATTAGTCCGCTCAGACAAATGTGTAATTTTAAACAATATTGTTTTCAACTATCTCAGAAATGAGCTTATAAATGATAAGTGACACTTCAGGGCACAAAAGGAAAATGTGTTAAAAGCTTTGATAATAATGTGCAATGCTTCCGTTCTCATTTAAAAAGGCAATGACTATATGCCAGGTGCAAATAAAACTTGATTACTGCACATCTGGAGGAATAAAACACCTCACTTTTTAAATTAAAGAAGGTGGAAGGTAAGCATAATAAACTATTTAGATGAAGCATAATTCACTCATTATTCCAAAATATATTTGAGCATTTAGATTTCACAAACTTTGGTTTACATTGAACCAAAAGATTAAGACATGCACAATTTAAAGGAGTTTAAGGAGAAAATATAAATGTGAGCTCCTGGCCCAAAGAGAGAAATAGACTCGATCTTCACTTACATGCTTGGCCAGATCTGGACTTTTAGAATCAATATCATACCTGAAATCATAATTTAAACTTGTTAAAATGGGGAGAAAAACATCACATTTCAAACATCTTAGACAGTCACATTTCCATAGCATTAAAAAGGATGTACTGATGTATGGAGCAAATTTTTATGGGATGTAACAAAGATCTCCATCATTGGCAGTGGCTAATATTTATTAATTATGTGTTATGTTATTTTATAAACTTGTTTGATTCATTTTGTGTTCATTCAGAATAAGGATGATGAAGACCTGAACTGGTATTTATACCATTGAGTTATTTTTTTTATGGTGATGATATCTTTGTTTTCAGCTAAAAAAAAAAGGGGGGAAATAATTCATCTGAAGCACAGAATAAAGAAAGTAACCAGCAGTGTCAGCTAAATACTTAAAGGATCAGTATGTATAATGTCTTCTTGTCTGCTGCTCCACCCATCACCCATCTCCCAATCACAAAGTCAGTCACATTTCAGCATCCAAGTTCCCACTGAGCTGTAGCTGGAACATTTCTGATCCCAAATGTCTGACCTTATTAAACCTAAACAGTCTTATTAGGATTCCATAACATGTCCAGATAAAGTGAGAAACAAAACAAGGGCATGTATAGGAGATGCTTTTAAAAGATGTGAATGGCTGAAAGCAGAGAATTTGAAGACGGAAGAACCAAGTTTCTACTGGACAGATTTATTATTATTATTATTATTATTATTATTATTATTATTATTATTATTATTATTATTATTATTATTATTATTATTATTATTATTATTATTATTATTATTATTGTTATTATTATTATTATTATTATTATTATTATTATTATTATTATTATTATTATTATTAAAATATTTTGACACAAACATCCTGCAGTGGGAGAATGCTTCCTCATTGGTCAGACATGTTTGAGTGACAAATATCTACAGTGTAGACATTTCCAAAGGGCCAGTCTGGCTGCAGGTTTTTTATTCCAACCAAATAGCAGCACACCAGACTTGATTCAATTAATCAACTGATCTCAGTCTTCAGAGAGTTGATTGGTCAAACTATGGACTCTTGGTTGGTTGGAACAAAAACCTGCAGCGACACGGACCATTAGTGGAATAGTTTGGACATGCCTGGTGTAGACACTTGTCACTAAAACATAGTGTAGATTCTACACCAATGACATTTACCATATACATTTTTGTCTAGAACAAGCAAGTCACCATTTGGCAATGAACATACTTTCTTTTTTTTTTCTTTTTTTTTTTTTTATTAAATAATAAATAAATAAATCTACCTTCATACCCTAACAGCTCAGGATTAAGCAGAGTCAAATTATTCATTTATGTGAATACACTGGGCCAATGAAACAGATTTTTCTTGTGATTCTGATTAAGTAAAACATTGAGAATGTCTCCAAACAAAAACAAAAGAGCTGTACATTTCTGTGGTTGCATTTTCAGTGCTGTAGGTAAATAAATAGATATAGTATAATCATCAGTTTTCATACTCCTACAAACAGATGATCCTCCTGAAACAAAACTACCTGCAGAGTGGACATTCCTGACTTGTTGATCACCCACTTGGGTCATTTTTCTGAGCAACATTGCAGCTCACGAAGCACAAAATAGAATCTGTTATGTAAGAGTTAATTAAGGAAGTCATTGTATAGTTCATTAATGCAACTTCTGTACTAGGCTTGTGGGATCTCATCAGAACAACCCACCAATGCTGAAACTATTTCAAGCATCTGCCAATCAAACTAAATGTACAAGTAATTAAACCTCAATATGCCCTGGCTCCCACCTCTGTGATAAAAGGAGATGTAAATGAGTAACACTAATTATGAGGGAATGCACTCCTTCCTTTCCTGTTCCAGAGGCGTATCGCAGTAGCACACCAAATGAATTCATTAAGTGTCTAAAAATCCCCAGAGAGCTTCAGTTGGATCCTGAATACATTCTCAAGTCCACCAAGAGATTTAACAATTACAGGTAAAATATAGAAGTCAGGGTTTTTGGAGGCATATATCTGTCATTGAGTAGGCAAAGAATGGAGAAAATGATGAGCTAGTTCCCTAATATCTGAAAATGAACCCATACCTTGCTGATCCCTGTCACATTTGTGGCCTTTTCAATAGGAAAAAAGGCAGCTTGTATGAGAAAAAGGGGAGAACTGGGGGTCTTTGTGACTTTTATGGAACTTAGTTTCAGACATTTGCTTTGCTTAGCAGCCGGGAGATTATGGATAAAACTTTATATGAAATATTTATCACCCTTATACCAATCTCCCCTCAACGAATGACTACTGAGACTCTGCACTGATGAATAATTCCTCAGGAGAGAGACGAGCGTGTGACGAGGGTAAGGAGGGAGAAGATGAGTGACTGAAGGACAGAAAATGAGAGAAGGGATGAGAGAGGGAGAGAGAGAGAGAGAGAGAGAGAGAGAGAGAGAGGGGAGGGGGGTTAAAGAAAAAAAACTGGAGGACCCTGTTAGAGTGAAAAGGGTGACACGCATCTTGGTGTGTCCTCAGAAGACCGGATCAAAAGGAATAACTCACACGTCAAAGCGCAGGTTCTGCTTCTCCTCAAAGAAGTAGTCCAGGATGTACTTCCTGACAAAGTCTGGGTTTAGCGTGTTGTCTATCACCTCCGTTCGTCCAAACTGGATCAGAAACAGATGAGACACATGAAGAAGAGATTTGAGTTTTTGAGAACAGCCTGAAAGAAAGTGTCTAAAACTGAAAAATTAGCATGAGATTATACTTCATAGATATTTTCACTTTCAGTTCAGTTTGTGCTTTATAGTTTTTATATCAGTACGTTTATTGTTTTCTTTTTTTGTCATTTAATTCTTTTTTCAACTTATTCTGTTATATATCCCAAGAGTTATCAAAAATATCTACAAGAAATATTTGGCACCTATGTGACTGAAGTGTTAGATTGTTGAATTAACTGCCTGTAATTGAGTCCAAGCTCAGTAATTTTTAATATCCTTTATTATTGTTCATTATGATTTTTCTGTAAATTATGTTTCTGTCTCAAAGTTTGTTTGTATGAAATTAGAGGCATTTTTTTCATTTCGTGGACAATAAAGTTCAACCTCTCCTACCTTAACCTAACCTATTTTATTTCACTGTAATTTTAATGTATTGCATTTTATAAAAGATGTGAATGCAGCCACCATGACATTTTTGGATTATGCACTAAATCCTTAAGTCTGTGTTTTACCACAGCTGTCAACATTTTGACTTTTTGGGGCCACGACAGTCCATATTTGAAGGAAACTGTGACATTTAAAACATTATATAAAATATTTTCTGATATTTATGTTTACTTCCTCAACTGTTGTGAAATGCACCATCCTTAAATTTAGACTTAATATTGTTTACAAACTAATTCTCGAACACCTATGTGAAAATGACCATGATCCATAAACCCTATCTTCATAAAATTAGATTAAAAGGTACAGATTTTACAGGAAAATGACTTATTCCTTTCCTGCAGGGGACACGACATGTGATGTAACACCAGATAAACGTTGTGGGTATACGAGTAGAAGTTGAAGGATTTGCAAGTGAGATATAGTGAGAGCATTTTAAGAGTCAAGATGGTGAATTATTATGTTTGTGCTGGACATCGTGTTCATCATTTTCCCAGTAGAAAAGTAAGAGCTTTGGGCTTTGGGTGAGTTTTGTGCAGATGAAAAGAGTCGACTTCACAGCTGCATCTGTCACTATTCACTTGTCCATTTGTGGATGCCATTTTACTCCAGTGTTTTCATCCTGGGGATGTGATGGAGTACACGATGGTTTGATGTAGACTACTAGCATTAGCTAAGATATTTACCATGTTTACTTTTCGCTGTCATGGCTGCCGTGATAGCCTATCACCATAGTAACAGGGCAGCTAACTATGTTCATAGTATCTGTAAAGTAATGAGGGTTGTTACAGCATAGTATGAGCAATATATGAAGACATTAACCGTGTTTCGTTGTGTAAATCTGACGGCTAGAAACTGCAAAGCACCCGTCTTGAAGTAGCATTAGCAACTGGTTAAGTGTATGGGCGTCACAGCAACACAATGATGCATTTTACGTTTAGTAAGGCAAAAAATGTTGTTCCTTAAAAAATAACAGCTACATAGGGATTTACTGAAAAAAACAACCCAAAAGTATTTACCATGACTGTACTTTTATTATGCTAAGAACATAAACGTGCCTGATGTAAACTCATAGCATTAGCCACTATGCTACTACTGCATTCACCAGATATTTTGGCCAATTTGTCACTGATTATTAAACTCTATCTCCCTCCTTTGCCCATCATTCCTGTATCTATCCCTCTCTCTATTTCCCTGGCCTCTCTCTCTCCACTGTGGTTCATAATTATAGGGCTGTGGTCCATCGTAAATACTATCTGCTCTTGTCTCCTCCATGTTGTCAGTATACACTGTAGCTATCTTGATCTTGCAGGACTCCCTTCTGCTACATAACTTCCAGCCACCCCCTGTTTTTGGACAAGGCCATTATTTCTTCACATTTTTGGTTTAAAAAAAAAGAGTTTATTGTGATGTTGAATTGCAGTTTCTTTATCGACACCCTGATATTTTATTATTTATATAGACTAGTAGGCTACTGAAAAAATAATAAACCTAGACCTAGAGTCGTCCTCGTTGGTTTGTATATATTTTGTGATATCTTCTTTCAACAGTGCTGTCGTCTTTCAAAAGTGTGAAATTACTGTGTCGAACGTCCTGAGGAAATCGTCCTGAGCACTGCCCCTCGTCCCGCCCCTTGATCATCCGGCTGATCCAATCTACCATCTACAGTACCTTCTTACAGGGCCATTCTCTATGGAGACACAATGCCTGAGAGGACCAGGCTAACTCATGGTGTGGTCAAAGTACGCACCCCCTAAAAATCCCAGAAATTCCCATCGTGGAAATACTCCTTACATCTCTCTACTATATATGTTTTTTTTTTCTCCTGTTCGTGGTGATTTATTAATAATCTGTGAAGCATTCTGAAGTGGACTACTGAATTAACATCAGTGTTGTACAAATGCATTTTCACTGATTGATTGATTGAGATGCCACAGACACTCACACACTACATGTGCTGCTCTATTAGCACCACAGACGCCTTTTCCCAACAGCCTTATGACTTCAGAGCTCCAGATGAGTTCAGATTCGATTAACACAAATCAATGATCATACACTGCCATCTCTTCTTCTTCACCTCTTTTCTTTATGCTGGAAATGAACAAGCCTGAGGAAGGCACTTCATTGAGTCCAATTACACTTATTTAATTAATACCACATTTGTGCCCTCCATGCTCTCACAGCCACTTCAAAACAAAAAGAGGAGGATGGAGCAATGATGAAACTGAGGAAAGGAAAATACAGTGACTTCTATATTGTGTCTTTTCACATGGGACCTGTGAGAAATAGTGGGAAAACGGCAAAACTGCCTCCTGTTCCCTAGTGTTAGACAGGGGGTTAGGATGCTCTTAAAAGTACATTTGTCGGTGCCTCAGAGTAAAACATTCTGATGAGGTGATGCAGCAATAAACAAATCAGACAGTGTTACAACCATCACACATGCATGAACAAAAATAAACCAAAAGGAATAATTCAAAGTCAGAGAGGTGATGTATGTAGAGCTGCATAAATAAAAGATTCTTTGCAGATATTGATGCTATTAAAATAAATTAATAATAATTCCATTTGGAGCATAAGTTCACACCTTTGTGCAGTGTTGTATAAAATACTCAAAAATACCCAATCAAAAAATGACATTGGTAGAAGTTCAAGTTACCAACTGAAATACTACATAAATGAATGTTGTTATTGGGTCAAAATGACCAGCCACTGTCTTAAAAAGAAAAAAAAACTGTCAAATTTAATGTAAATCACAGCCACAGAGTAAGTTTCCAGCCACAGAATATGAGAATGTTGTAGTTCTGTCTCAGACCATTCAGTAGCAGATATAAACAAGACAATCCAGGTGGTCTGACCCAAATCTAATATTTAATCTTTGTGGATTTCCATTGGCTATGCAGGTGCTACAGATGACTGTAACAAGTGGTGTCTTGAATAAATGCAATCTTTCTGCCATGTGAAAAGGGAAAACTCAGGTATTCACACAATGTATGGTGAATGAACTGATTCAATTTCAAGTAAGCTGCTTATATTGGAAGTTTAGTGAACACAGGTCATTTTGACCGGGATAACATAGTGTGTAAATGAGGACAACAGGAGGGTTAAAGTCTTTAGTTCAAAACTGACTCCATCACAAACAATGTATTTGTTTACATACCAAACTGAAAACAAACCATCACTCAGGCATATTTGGAATTCCATGCAATAGAAGCAGCAGCATCAGCATCAGCCATACTAAGGCTGTGTGGAATTCTGAATATGCCTGAGTGACAGTTTGGTTTTGGTTTCAGTTTGGTATGTAAACAGACTGCTTGCGATGGAGGAAATTTTTAAGTTGTTCGCTGTGAGGTAAGTGATTCAGAGGTGTAATCACAAAAGGATGAATGTATTTTTTATTCTTGGGCTATAACTGAGGGTTTACAGGCAAACATCATATTTGCTCAAGTAACCTACAACTAACTGTACTCAAGTAATGCAAGTAAAAGTACAAGTCATTTACTTGTACTTTTGCTTTCATTGCTTTGAGCGTTTCGAACATTTTACGTAAAGGTTAATAACAACTGAAAGCAGTCAGAGTTTGGAATATGCACATACAAACATATTGCCAAGAGATTGAGTGTGGAATACACAGATTATTACACACTTAGGGCCCAATGACAAATAAGCTTCCTGACTTTTTTTGCAATCACAGACAATCTCAGTGGTGAAAACATCAAATGTCCTTTAATTTATTTTTGTAACAATTACAAAAATACTGTGCATTAACAATGTATAGGAGTAGAAATAAGCAACTGAGTTGTGGACAAAAAAAGTAAGGAGAATAAAAAAAATAATTAATTAATTAATTAATTAAAGTACAAATTCTCCTCAATCATACTAGAGCACAGTGTATATTTTGTTTCTACACAATAGTGTCTTCGTGGTTACATCCACTGAAGGTAAAAGTTAATGTAGGATAAAACAGAGGGACCGTAGTTATAAACTGGAGGTTATTTAAAATGGGCTGTGTGTAATATATGACAGTTTGAGAGTGAACTTGCTGGAGTATAACCTGCCATCAGACATAAAAGTGTGTCTAAGCTTATAAAAGTTTAACTGCTGTGTGCCACCACCACTCCTCTTGCTCTTCCTGTCACAAAGAGAGCTCCATTTCAGCAGATGCAAAGCCGGTGAAATGTCCATGGAGGAGACAGAAGTCCATTTTGATGATATGAGCTGAATGTGGTAGCAGGGGGTGGGTGATAACGTATTCACTTTGGTCTCAGGCCAAAGTTAACAAAGAAAAGGACTCAGCAGCATCAGAGCAAGAACAGCCACCTAAGGAAATAACAGATATTCCAGTCCAGGTATTATCCCTACCTTGGCAAGTAGACAGCAGTGTGGAAAGCACCACTATTAGCTGTCAACGTCAAGAAAAAGAAACAAAAAAAAAAAGATGCTTGGGGGATATCTGAGCACAGGCAGTGTGCAGTCCCTCACCTCCAATAACCCTAACTTGAATAAATTGTTAAGTTTAATGTCAGGAAATTCATTGTAGTATGAAGATTAATGTCTGAGAAGTTGGCAGCAGGTAGAAAAGACTGACTTTTCTTGAATTTAGGGAGGTTATATTGTCGCAGCTGCTCAGTGGAGTGGAAGCACAGGAAAACCTGCCATGAATTTGGAATAACTACAGACGAGGGAGTTAAAGATTAAGACTCAATAATGTGAGGTGCTGACCTGAATATCTCTGAGGTTTGAGTACCGTCCTTGGAATCAATGACCAAATTAGCAACAGAATATTTTATTATTATTAGTAGTAGTAGTAGTAATAGTAGTAGTAGTAGTAGTAGTAGTAATAGTAGTAGAAGTAGTAGTAGTAGTAGTAGTAGTAGTAGTAGTAGTAGTAGTAGTAGTAGTAGTAGTAGTAGTAGTATATATTTACAATACAAAATAGCCTGTTAAACACTTTACATAAGACTTTAGTATGCAACACCTACTCTTATTTGTTACTTAGTAACATTAAAAGGTCGAGTGTTCTGCATTAAGGATCTGATTTCAGAGACACTACAGCTGTAATAAATATTCATATTCAATATCCATAATGTGAATATAATCATCAACATATATTTTTTTTATATCTACAGATATGAGTTCATAAGGTTACAATATGTTTCTACTGCAGGTCTTCTTCCTCCTGGTGCATATTTAAATCCATAAAAACTCAAATACCCACCCAAATCATTCACTGATATAAAATGTTTTGTAACTCTTGATCCAATAATCTTATCAATACATGTAAATAATTGGCATAAAATGCAGTTCCACTAATTAACTATTTTGGACTGTCTCTATAGAGACTTGGACCCGATATGTGGACATTTGATTTTGTTCCTTATTTCTTTGCCTATTTTGCCTTATGTTCATGTTTGTTTTGTTGCTTTTCCTATTGTTTATTTTTAATACATTTTTTTGTTATTAAAAAAAATGCAGTTTGCCATGTTTTTGTGGTCATCAGAAATGACCCATTTGGATATTCAGAGATGAAACACCATTATCTTCTACAACATTAATTCACGACGAAAACCAAAGGACTGGGACCAATGACAGTGGATGAAGACACTCATTTGAATTTCATTTGTTGATATATGTTGTAGGGAGTATATATATATATATATATATATATATATATATATATATATAATCCTCAACTTCAATCTGAGCTTTAATAAACATAAACATAATCAGTGCGTTATAGTAGTATAGTAGTATAGGAAAAAAAAACCTTTAAATACAGAGTATAGTATTAGAGCAAATGGTGATAAATCACTTAAGAAGAGTTAAATTTTAATTTGGGGGCTGTCACAAAAGCAGCACTGGGTCTTTATGAGTTAAGTGGAATCTAGTGTTAAAATGTGTATTGCAATCCAAGTGTCAGTGGGGTTTGACCTATTACCACATTTACACCATGACTGTATCTATATTTAAAATAATGTCTAAGCAGAGAAGTGAACACTGTCACTAAAGAAAGCACTTTAAAGTTTGTCACATCCACCACATGTAAGGGTGTGGAAAGTATTGAGTTCATTGCACCCTGCAAATTCACACCTACATGCCACTAAACGTTACACATTTAATAAGTTTTCAGTAAGAATTCTTATCATTTTTGCTTGACATTGCCAGTGATACTATCACTGATAAGAAGTTCTGGAACAATCCAAGGGGGAAAATGAGCTGGAAGGGATCATGGCTTATCACCAGTAATCTGTATGTTAATTACAGATACAGATAATCTGTATTGATCCCTAGGGGAACTTGTAATTTAATCATCAGTTTTCAATTATACACTAAATCAGACACAAGTATGACTACATTATTAGATTCCCAAAATTAGCTCCCTCTAAAACTCTACAAATTTCAGACACTGAACATTTAAAGTAAATGTACGAACCCAGTCTTGATCCTCTTGAATGGTGTAGGTGAATTACAGACAGTTATCCACCCTAAAGCTGGATTTATTGTAAGTACGACTACAAATTACCTGTTGCATAAGAATGTGAAGATAATGGTGTTCCTTTCAGATGATCTAAAGACTGAGCATCAGGAGACCCATGTCAAAGCTCCAGGTAAACTAGACGAACCTTGGTTCTTGGTTCATGTTTTCTGTCTGGGATTTTACTGCTGGAAGCTACAAATAATCACTGGTCATTTTTAAAGACAAAAAAAAAAATCAACTAAAACACTGCTGCAGTGTTTATATTCAACCCCATATAGTGCCTAACAGGACCAGAGGGAGATAAAAGCCTCCTTCTGGACCTAAAACACAAAAAATCCTGCATCCTGGCTCCTGTAATGAACAATATGAACCAGTAGCAGGGAGTAGGAGACAACAGAAGAGTGATTGGATTATAGACAGTCGATGACACAGTGAAAGGTGTTCTGACCAACCTTATCTATTCTGCAGAGAACAAAAACACATTACACAGCAGAGGGGAGAAAGAGGCGCTTAGTTTTATCATTTCGGCGCAGCTTGCTCCACTCCTCACAAAGCCAGCTGTAGTCTGCTCCCAAAAACACCCATATCTCTTTCAGGGTCTTAACACTGCCCCCACAGTTTGTAAGGTTTGTACACTTGAGGAGGGGCGATGTAAGAAGAGGTGACAAATGTAGGAGGTACCACCACCCTGTGTGACAATTAATGCTAATCAGTAAAAGTGGTCTCAGCTTCCCAATGTAATATTGATTTCACTATGAGGCATGGTGACTCTGACAGAGATATGAACAGGTATCACCTACGTGTACCCACAATGACTCAGATTACATACAGAGTTTCTGCAATCTGCATGAATATTATTAGACATACAGTTGTGCTCATAAGCTCATATACCCCAGCACAATTTTACTACATACGGGGGTGGGGGGGTACGTGGATTGTTTATATTGGTCACCGCAAATACATTACAAATTATACAGAGCAAGCTTGGTCTGTGGGAATCACCTGTCACAATAATAATAAATACAAGAGAAATAATGAATTACTTAATTTATTATTAGGCAGCCAGCGGCCCGGTACGTTTGGGACCACTGCACTAGGGTGTGAATCTTTCACTTCTAATCTCGATTCACAGACTACGATCCAATTCAAAACGATTTTGTTCAGTTTGATTCAATACAAATTGACAATTTAACTGCAAGGACTTGTTTTACTTTGTTACTGAGAAGAAAAAGAGAAACAGAAATAGAATTTTTTAAAACCATATCATTTTGTTTAGGTAGTGTCACAGAGACAAAAACTGATAATCTGGTGTTACTAATTTAACAGGTTTGTAAAACTCTGCTCATTTTTAATAACAAAACTTACTTTCCTTCAGAAACACTGTGGAACAACCACAGATCCACAGTTTCATCCATGAATATGCCTTTATTTTGTCACTTCCACATCCACTACCCGCCCACATTAACTTTTACTGTACCCCTGCAGTATGATTTATTTTAATTTTTTTCCCAAAAAAAGTGTTTTTTTACAAAGGAAATTTTGTTCTCTGACCATTTTTTTTTTTACATTTTATGATTCTATTGCTCTCCTCTGTCTTCACATAGAACCTCAATAAAGTGTTTTCACTTTCCTCCAGAAAAGCATGAAATGACATCAGGTTCAGGTATATAACTTTTATTTGGACTGAGAGGAGAGAGCTGTGACTCCCTGTGTTTCCAGCTCATCTGTCCTTAAAATGCTAGTGTGAGTCTTGTGCACAATCACCATGTATTCTAAGCTAGTGGACGTCATGTCTCACTGCACTCTAACTATATATTATAATGAGTTAATCAGGAAATCAATTAAAGAACCAGTCAAACTCTCAGCCAAATCATCCATCAATCAATCATTCATTGTAATTGCCTCTACTGGGAAATTATTTATGCAGTCAGGTTAATAACATGGCACTCACTGCCAGAAATCCACTAGAGACATACAAGGGAGCCCAGTTTATTTAAATCCATCACAGAAAATCATAACTTTTTTTTCTTGTGAATAAATTGATGAATGTAGCTATTTATTAATTAGGACTTTACTGTGTGGACATTTATGAAAAGTGGAGTCACAGTGGGCAGTGTGTTGTACAATTCTTAAGTGACCATTAGTGTGGAGACATGGTTTCAGGACTGTGATTATAATTCAAATTAAAAAGCTAAACACAGTGAAGCGGTCCTGAGAACTGTAAAGTACACAGAATAAAGTACATACTTACCAGGACCAGGAGGAGAGCTAATGGCACTTTTATTATAACAAGTCCTTCAGCAATTGTATTTGTTTTGCAAGGCATGTCGTGGTGTTGGATCTTCGTATTACCTTCATATGTTTACAGAGTATGAGCCCATACGGCCCCTCAGGTCCTCTGGCACAAATTTACCAACTGCTCCAAAGTGCAGAACTAAAATCTTTACTGAGGCACCTTTTATATTTTATGCTCCTGGAACAGTAGCCTGAGAACAGATGGAGGTGTTCAAAGCAAATACAGAAACTTCAAACCTAACATCTGTCTGACACCTCTCCAAGCATTCTTTATAGATTAGTTGAATTGAATCACAGCATCTACTGATAGAAAATAATGAATCAGTCCAATGTTATGAATGCAAAGAAAAAATTCAGTTAAATTTTTTTTTCAGGTTTTTAGCAGCATGAGGAATTAAAAGGGTTTGAGGGGTAGTATTGGGGGCCTTGGAATGAATTAGTCCTTTTACATGTAAAATACGACTCTATTTACGAAACATTCATGGTACGAAAAAACTTCTGGAGGGGATTCATTTCATAAGTAGAGGTACCACTGTATATTCATTTAGCACACGCAAAGTGATTTATCAAACCTAAAAGCAATTTTGCTCATAGAAACTGTGTCTATATTTAACACTTGTCAAAAAGATGCAAACGGTTTGGATTCATAATTGCACACATGTGGCTGCGGTGGCAATAAGAAGACATCGCAATGATGAAACAAGACACAGAGAACATATTTTTCACCCTTGTGTGAAGATTTTGCAATGAATGAGGAAACATTCATTAAAATATTTGGCCTTGTCATGTTGGAGGAAGTCAGATTTGGAGCCATGAGAAGGAATCATGCAAGACCTGCAATGACAAAACTCCTGGAATGTTGAGATCTTTTGCATTTGGGTCATTCCAGTGTACGGTAATTATTATAGCTGGGATATCCCAATCCTGCTTTTCAAATGTGCTGTCTGAAGTCCTACATGTTGGATTGCCATGTTTATAAGGTTTATTAGTTTTCCATACATTAAGCACTTTTTTTTTAAGTCTTTATTTTCTTAATTTACCAAAACTCTCCAAACTCATCATGCTGCAAACCAATAAAAAAAACACGCAATATTGTAGATTGCACACACAAATTTGAGTCTTCGTACATCTGGCTCTAAGTGCAGTTTAATTCCTCTTTTTTTTTCTCTCTCTCTCTTTTTTTTTTTTAACCAACATGCAAATTATAACTGATTACAACTGATCCACCTACTCCCATGGTTCCACAGTGCTTAAGTACACTCAGACTTAAGTAAGATAAACTGAAGTACAAGGTGAATACCCAGATGAGGTTAGCAGGATGGATTCATAAAAGTCAATATAATAATGATTTTATAATAGCAAAAAGATGATTACTGGGCCAATGTCACTGCTGCCTGGGAAAAAATCCGACACATCTACATCAAAGTAATAATTACTGTGATGAATAAATCAATGCTTTCTATGGATAAATTAGGAATAAAACAGTAAACTCTGTAAAAATGTCAATTGTTCTAGATGAAATTTAAATGTTTCAACTGTTTTTCCTTCAGAGTCAGAAGATTATTTATTTATTATTATTATTTGGCTTCTCCACATACTAATCTTTAGCCACTACCTCAATATCTGCTAACATTGATAGTTTGTTAAACATCCTATTTGCACAGATTAATTGGCAAAAACATTTAAAGGGTCTGTTTTTACTGATAATGCTTAACCCTTTGATGCATAAATTATGAGAAGATTTGTCACAATTATTTTTCCTAACTGTTTTTATTCCTCTTTAGGCCTGAAAAAACCAATGTGATTGAATTTTTTAATGAATTTATTTACTATAGAGTTACAAAAATGTATTTAAGCTTTGAAGTAAATGTGTATTTAAAATGCTATGCCAGAACACTATGAAGTAAAACACTTTTAATACAGTTTTTGTTTAAGAAGACTGTTAATTACAGTCTAATAACAACAAGCAATTGATTTACACGTAAAGATGTGAGTGCAGATCAGGTATTAAGAAGAGACAAGTTACAGTAATATATGAGTTGACTGATATGGAACTAAAACAACAAAACCCATGAATTTACAAGACAACAGCTGTAGAATAACTGTCCACTGGAGTGACCAGTATGCATCAAAGGGTTAAAAATACAGTGAGAGGGGAATATTGTATGTATCTCACCTCCAATTGTCACCATCTTCACTGATGTGTGAAAATATTCATTATCCACAACCATCTTTGTTGCTGCTAAGCTACTTTTTAACACATTATTGGTGTGGATGGCAGAGCAATTATCTCATGCAAAAATGGCACAGAAAAGCGATCTGAACTGATGTCAAGTAGGCCAACAAGGCAGCATATGTTCTGGACAACAATGGTGATGATATTCCAACCAGTTCAAATTCAGGCATAAAAAATAAGAACACACAATGATTGTTATTTGGAATGCACAAAAGCAGGGTTCAATCTGAAACAACAGCACATTGTTAAAATGCAGTCTACATAGTATACTACACCGAGTGTCTGAAATGGGACACAGTGTTTTTCATTCCCACTCTTTATTCTGATGTTATTCCTCTTTGCACCAACATGACACCACAGTGTCGACGGAGTCAATAAACATCACCCAACTGTTCAATCAAAAATGATTTGCGTGTGAAAGGAAAATATTTTGATCTTACAGAGAATCTGTCTCCCTCTATGGCAGCATGCACATACAGTATTGATTGTGCTCGATGTTTATTTCCCCTGGTAGTGTAGCTCTTGACGAAAGGATTGTACAAAAAAAGGATGTGTATTCCCCTTCCAGATATAATTTAAGTTCCTATTTTTCTTCGCGCACCTCCTATGGGATTATAGGACAAATAATAATCCCAAAAGGACCCTCTGTTGTGTTGCAATCTGCTGTCGCCTCTCTGGTCTAATTAAGACCCAGTGGTCAACAGCCAAGAGGGACTCAAAACTTTATCAATACATGTAGCTGTCACCTTACGTAGCCAATCAGTCACAGCTAATGCATCACATGGATATTCACAGGGTCAATCAATTGCAAATGATTGACAGTGAGAGCATTTACCTTAGGAGTGAGAGGAAAAGAGCAAGGAAGAGAGAAGGGTGTAAATATGGCTGTTGTACTGGGAGGAGGCAGGTTGACTGAGGTGTGTTGAGAAAGAAAGACTGCGATTTCTTACCTCCCGCCACTGTTTGGACTCCACGCCTTGAGTGTACAACACAACCACTGAGACGAGATAAGATGAGGAGGAAGAAGAAGAGGAGAGAGAGAGAGAGAGAGAGAGAGAGAGAGAGAGAGAGCAGAGGAATACATTGTCAGTGAGTAGTCTCAATCAGGCATCCATCTGTATCAAATGCTGTTTGTTTTGTTCCTTCTTCGCAGACGTTCGTCATTAATTATCCTGCCACTCCCTGACTGCATAATGAAGCATCAGACTTGATGCTGCGCCATGTGATGATGTCCATATGCACAGAATAAAGCTCTAAAGCAAGATTGAAGGCTCCTGGAGCACAATTTAAACCATGCAATCAAAACACAATTTCTTAACGGTGGGATTCTCACGGCTCCTGTTTGATTTTGCGACTTCAAATGGAGCTGAGCCAAAGGAGTGCAATGTGACCTGGCGTCTATCCCAAGGTTCATCTTCAGGAATACAAAACAGGCCAAGTGTGATATTTTCCCAGTGGCTTATTTACACAAAGGGCTTGAACCTCTTTCCTATTATGTTAAATGTCTTCTCCAATCTCTATCCTACAGGGAGTATCAAAGAAAATGCATTTATAGCCACCCCCCCCCATGTGTCTCACCAAAAGATTCCTATTTGTATTCAAAGGCTGGCGCTTACACCCTGCATACATTAAGGTACTTTCTGTAGCCATGAGTGAGGAAAGGTTGTCACATTATTGTGCAAATGATATGCAGTTATTGAAGGAACACTTTGAAATAGCCGAGTAAACTGAATCAAAGTTAAACTCAGCGAAAGTGAAAAGTAAAGAGTCGCAGAAGGCAAAGAGATGTCAATGAACCATATTCTGAAAGTAAAAATTCCCGGAGGAAAACCTAAGCTGCAATTAGCAATCGTAAAAAGCAGATGACTTACACGGGTCGGATTTGGAGAAAGTGTCTCGGTCCAAGAGGTTCCTGGAAGAGAGAGAAAGAGAAAGAGTCGCGCGTTAAAATGTTATCCAATTCTTGCATGTGTTTATCCTGGCCTAATTATTTTCTCTGCATTACAAAACCGAGGTGTAACCACCAGCAAATTATTTCCCATTTGGTTCTGTTGTCTCATATGTAAATGTTTCTTCTCTTGCACAGCTTGATCAAAATATCTCTTATGCCGATAGCTACAAAATGATTGCATGGTAATTTACAACGGCAATTAGCGTCACATAAACCATACTGTCCTTGAGTATTCATTTCCACCTGTGCTATACCAAAAACACATTAACACTAAGCAAGAGGACGCAGAGGACTCAGGAAGAAGAAACATGAGTACTTGAGGAAACAGCTTGAATGCTGTGCTACTAAAAAGATATTTCCCATTAAGAGAAAATTTAATTTGTGACAAAAAGTACTAACAAATTTGAATAAACCATTTAAACCAAAATTAATGATTAAGTTGTGCTGATGATAACATGCAGATAGTAAAATGATAATATTTTTCATTGAGTTTAATGCTATTGAAAGTGCAAATCCCCAAATAGTATCTTATCTAAACACTTTTACAGTATCACAACTTTAGTTTTTCCCCCCCTGTATTAAACAAAAACCTGGATTATAACTCTTTAAAATCTGACATGTCATCACTGATACACTCTGTGCATATGGGGTTTGGATGGTTGTAACTAGTTCACTGTTTATGCGTTTGGCAAAATTACAACAATTTCTAAAAATTGAGATGTAGGTTTTAATGGGTCAATATGATAATTGCACTCATGCCTGTACTAGAAGCTTTGATTTAAAAAAAGCCATTTTAGCAGCACTATGACATGCAGTAAATTGTATGCGATTTTGAAAGATGCAGTATTTCTTGTAGAAGTGATCTCCTGGTGTGAAGGTGTGTAATCTTGTGGAGGAGGAGGTGTGTGTGTGTGTGTGTGTGTGGGGCTTTCCATCTTCCTTATAATAGGACTATACAGCACCATGTAAAAACCTTACCAGTGAAAATGCTGAAGATGTAAGGAAAAAGTGTTCTGAAATAATAAGCAAATGGACTCATTCAAAGCATATTTTTTTAGCCTCTTATTAAAAATAAGAAAAAAGTCCATGCAGACCACTTTAGGCTTTAGGTTTAAAGGGTTAAAAGAATCCTTGTTGGTCCCAAAACATGGCTATTGTGACTTCTATATATGCAGGTGCTGATAATATAATGTAAATGGTGAAATAATATTTTGTTTTTTTATCAAGTTTAATGCCATTTAAAGGACCCTCTGAGTGTCAAGCAGCAGAGACATTTTCACATAAATGAGCTTTGTTTAATTAGTTTAATGTTTGATTCTTTCAAGGCAGTTCAATGTCAAGAGTCAGATCTAGTAATCGAAGTGGTGGCAATTATCTAAATGCATGAGAGTCATTATTATGTGTCTGTGGAGAAGGATAATATGAGTTTTCAACTCCAATAAACAAAGAACATCAAATGTTATGCATCACATGGCAGACTTGAGTATAAAATAAAAATGTCCCTCAGTAATTATCATTGCAGTTTATGTCATTTCATTCTGTTTGCAAAGTAAATCAGTAACTTTGGCTGCCAAATTATTATAATTACAAAGACAGATCTGATTTATTCACAGAACAAACAGTGTCCATTTTATTTAACTTGCACTTTCTTGGAACACTTAATCCAGGTTTCCTTTATCCCTCCATCGAGAAAGAATAAAATGAGAAAACAAGTCACATATGCTGTACTGCGGAGTGAAGACATGGTGTCTTTTATTTTGTCCTGGTGAATTTACCCTCAGGGCAGAAAGCAACAAGCTCCACACCGAGTCAAAGAGGCTACACATGAGGATCAGCACTGACAGCGACATTGTGCTACTGAGACGCAGAAAGGGAATATCACTACATTTGTGGAGCCCAGGTTGGATTTGACAGACCATTTATGTCCAAGGGAGAAAGTGTATTCAGAATGTCCTCTTTTAGTCCACTTTTCACTGAGTTAACCTGAACTGTATTGGATTGTATTGACTAGGACCTGACATTTCTTTTATTCTTTTAAAAGGATTCTTGTATAACTTTTTTTCATGTGTGTTGCAAAATAATCCACCATCGTCTTTATTTTGTAGAATTTAATTTTGTTTAATAGAGCTGTAGTATATATCATTCTTGGTTTTGTTGTTTTAGCATCTATTGAAGGTACTGTCTTTTCATGAAGAATTGCAAAAAACAATGAAAAGAAACCCTTAACTACAGTCTACATCCTCTAACGTGTATAAACATGGTTTTTAAATTGATCTCAATGGAAAACAGAAATACAGGTGGATTATTAAGAAGGTTAAAAAAGAAAGCAAAGTTTACAGAGATGAGCTTTTTCTGTGTGTGAATAAATGTATTCACTGTTCTGGTGGCATCACTAAATAGACTGTGTTCACAGTAGACATTTTGTCTTGTCGCAGCAAGAAAAACACAGGTGATACTGATAACAATAATGATAGATGTGTTCCATTTAGGCATCCCAGAGAGCATGAACAAACCCAAACCCTGGAACTGATGCATCTGCCAGACATGCAGTTATTGTGAATTAACGTAATTACACTAGTTTATTTCCTGCAACAAGTTATACTGTCTGTGGGGACACTCCTTTTGAGCCTTGAGGTGGTAATTTTGGAATAAGTAACTGTGGGTACTAATCAAGGGAGACAACTTTTCTGTGCTCTGTTTCAAAATGTAAGCAATATGTTAGTGTTTGTGTGTGAGTTAACTTTATTATTTTACACCTAACTTTGATCCAGGTTGGTCTTATGCAGTGCTTAATTTGTAAATCATAAGGTATCGGAACGCAAAGTGCATATGACAGCACAGCTATGATGAGGAAGGTGGTAGGAGGAGGTCCCAGAATCCACATAAAAACACAATATAAAACGCCATGTGAGTGGCCACTTGTGCTGTGGCAGTTAAAAGCCTCGATTTCAGACAACAGCCTAATTATATGCTATTATGACAACAATTAACCAATTAGCAATTAACCAATTAACCAGGTTAGCTATATTCTGCACGGCACATGCAACTGTAAGCACCAGGAGCAAAGGTCCATCTTAAAAACTAGTTTGACAATGCAAAGTATGCTCACCAGAATTCACTATTTCAGGTTTTACTGTGTCCGTAGCAGTTCTATGTCCCTTGATCACCCATGACCTCATGTACGATTACCCTGATTCGCTGCTGTATTGTCGGTATCAGCCATGGCTAGCTGTCCATGAACCTGCAGCTAGCTGTTGAGGCAGTAGCTGTGCTAGCTCCATCGCTTGCCTTGTGACTGCTAGCATGACCTCTGGCTCCGGCTCAAATTAAACCCTGGTCCTATGCCAAAACAAACCCTTATAACTGTGTGACATTGTAGGAGCCTGAATTACATTAGTCAATGTTTTCCATTGTTGTATATGTTATTTTGCATTTCTTTTAGGTGTGTACGTCCTTGAGGTAAATTAGAATTACCTTATTCAATGGTTTCAACATCAGGAAGTGTTGAATAAACAGCATCACTCATGCAAAGGATCTTTCCATTTTCCTGATACTGATCATCATTCAGTTCCACCTGCAGTCAGATTGCTTCTTTTAATCATACAAGGTAGAGCAATCAGTTTTAATATTATTCATTCATGCAATCTTTGCTTTCAGTCTCGTCCAGACATCATTTATGTGCTTTGTGAAAGACAGAATAAATCTGAGTCTCCCCAACACTTCTGACTCTTATATTTTCCATTTAATGTGTTCTGTGACTGTACATTAGGAAATAAAACAGATGTTGTGCTTTATAGCTTTGGAAATTGCAACAAATTCATCCAAACATGAATCATGTCAATCAACAATTCGATGAGAGACTATTTCCAGATGGTTTCAATGATCTTATTAGCATTTGAGAATAGAAAAAAAAAACTATTACATGTTTTGTTTCTGGTTCCCGGTGTCGAGGTTTGGAAATAAATAACTTGAAAGCAGTTTAGAACAATCCTCATCTCTTCAGGGGAAGGATTTCAATGAATATAGATGAGATTTCAGGACTGGATCCAAGAAGCAGGGCATCATTCATGTATATGCATTTATGGACACCAAATCTTTTGTCAGAAGGATGTGTGTGGGATAATACATGTAGCTTCACTGAGTATTAGCCCTAGGTTGACCTGACTACAGTGCGAACATTGTCAGTGTAATTATCATTAGAGATAACAAAACCATCCATGACTAACTGCCTCTTTGTATCCACCTGTTACTCCTCGACATCCATTACTGTCTCTCTACAATTAGCTTGTCCATCACTTCTTCCTATCGCTCAGCACAGAACAAGTGCTACATGGAAAACACTAATAGGAAAGCCTGACATCCTGCTTTACATATAAACAATCCAGGAAATGTACAAAACTCTTTGTTTGTAGCCCTATCACCACTGTCTATTTCTGAAAATCACATATGATTAAAATTGATTTTTATCATTTAATCACCCATTACTTTTTTGTGTCAACAGGTTGAAGGTAGATATGTATGGTGGACATCCAACAGAGAGTAAGGATTTCTAAGTTTAGGTACTAAAAACAGTCACAGTTTAGCCAAAATAGTCATGTTCTATCACCACTTAGCACATTTTTCCTGTATCTACTTGTTTTTCCGAAATCCTACAATCTTACCCAGATGTTAATCGAGCGCTCGTTGGTCCCAAAACATGACTATAGTCAATTTTATATTACATTTATGGGCCAAAGCATGGTATTTGAATTTCTCTGATGGGGATATTTTACAGACAATTTGACAGATTAGTGTTGTTAAATTTTAAAGTCATGTTTGCTTTAGTTGGACCATAAGAGATTATCCAAAACAAAGAGATAAATAAATGAATAAATGTTGAAATGGCAGTCAATTAAAGTTATGTGTCTGATGGGATATTACTGTGTTTTAACATCTTGGAATGTTAATATGAAGAATATTTGTGGTTCAAAATCATTCTATCAGTATAGACAACAGCAGCATCTAACACAATTAGAATGCTGAACCTGTCAGAATTATAACGAACCACCATATTACAACTAATCATTGAGCATAATTAAGCATAATTGTGATAAACATTTACATTCACCAATATAGAAACAAATGGATAAAATGAATAGAAATGGCATACATCAATATTTTCCTGTATTTAGTGACTGTAACCAGATTTGTTTCTTAATAAAGCATGTGTATTATGGATTCTATAGTAGTGGTATATTCTTTCAACACTTTGTCACCTCTGTGCCAGTGCTAACAGCTTCTATACAGTCACATTGGGCTGAATCTTTTGCTAGTTCTTGGACAGTGCTGAGTGTAAAATGCTTTTGCACAAAAGGAAGATCATGGTATTAACCCAATACCCATGGTATTACCCACTAGGTAAAGACCCAGTGATCCTTCTGTGGTAGTTCCCAAATGTATTTGCATTTCTTAAGTAATTAATAACCATTCATTATTATAATCCTCTGTATTTGAGAAAATGGGTATCCTATAGTTGAAAAACCTGACATGACAGAAAAGAAAACAGATCAGATTTAGATTCTGCACCCAAAAATTTGTTAAAAATAGCTTTCATACCTAACTCAACAAAAATGGTGTTCCCTAGGTTAATTTAGATCAATTGATTGGATTAGTGGATAAACAGGTATTAAACAGTTTACATGAGTAGATGATTTTGATTGTCAGTGGCAGTTGGGTCTTTATGATTTAAAATGGCAAAATTGCCACAAAGGCATGTGTGATATCAAAAACTACACCATTTTCAGGGTGTAGTTGAAGCTCAATTATAGTTGTTGTTTCATGTAACAATGGGGACTTTCAAAGCAATAATGCACTGATAGTAGAAGGAAGGGGAATGACAGTCCTGCCACTGCCAGATGGAAATATCTACCATTAAAATGAACAGAAGAAGACAACTGAAATGTTAAGCTCCGGCATTTGTACGGTAGTTAATCAACAACTATAATTTCATGATCATGACAGTCCTAATGATCCTTACTTACAACATTTCCATTCCAATAAATGACTTCTGAACAGCTTTATAAACCAATGTAAATTCATCCACTATTTGACTGTGTACATGTCCAGAATAGACAGAGTGATGCCGCAGGATGGGTATTAACATACCAGATAATCCATTTGCTTTGACTGAATAATGCTGCCTATTTCAAAAGTTAACTCCTTCCCTCTGCAAATCTCTGTGGAATAAGAGAAGATCATTATCCTGAAAGCGGATGTAGAAAAAGTTTGTTGATGAAGATGAAGTTCATTGAAACTAGGACAAAAGTAATTAGATCCAGCTCCATTTCATCCACTCTCTGCTCCTCATACAGCAGCCTTGTTTCACACTGTCGCACTTTGTGATAACTGTTGCGTAAAATATGAAACCCAGTACGTGAATAAAAATGGCAAACACCATTTTCCTTATTCCTCTTGATCTCCCCACCTTCATTAAAACTTCCAGCGCAATAATCCTCTCTTGTCACTGAGCCATTTAATATTTGATCACATGTAGAGCAAGAGTCTCAGGAGTTTTATTAACAGCAGAACAAACAAAACTACTTGAAATTACAATTCAATGTATTACCACAAAGAAGAAAAATACTCATATAATACTTTTATTTCGCTGCCTAATCACATCTAATATAGGAATGTTTGTTTTTTCATCAGTGAATAACACTAGTTGTTATTGTTTATTCACACTTTAATGAACAAGTAAGGGAGTAGTGTAGGTGAAAACACAGAATTACCATCAGGTAAAAGCCAAATATATGCAGAATTAGTTTTGACCCATATAAATAGGTGGAAAAGGTGCTTCTTTTAGTCCAAATATTGCTAAAATGTCAACCACAGTTTGAGCATGAACAGAGTTTGACCTCTAAAATGTGACCGGCTTTTTAATTTTAATCTCAAAGAATATATTAGAAGCACACGCTCCATCTTGGTCTGATCCCTTGAGATATTTTTGCAGCTCCTTGGTTCATGTGGCTCATTATTAAACTAAGAAATGTGGGAATTAATTCCTCCACCCGCGGTGCTATATTGTCGGCCATCGCTTAATTCTCCACCACTTCCTTGGAGTTGTCAAAGTCATAATTGGCACCTTGGAGAAATAGCATCTAATTCAGGGGAAAGTGGTTTTAAATAGTCTCGCATCAGGCTGGCCAATTCCTGCTTGAGCCGCTGCCTCATTGGTTCTTAAAAGGACACGACAAATGCGAGCTTGAAAGTCATGTCTGTGACTGGGTTAGGGCAGGGCCACCCCCTGAATAACATTAGAGACAATAGGAGATAGCTGCAAGGAGAAAGTGGAGGATGCTTTGCATTTTCAAGTCTACTCTGTCACTTCATTTCCACTCCTGCCCTGTGGTCCTCTCTTCTTTGACTGAAGACAGACTATTTCTTTCTGCTCACACTCCATGGGTTCAGTGGGTCTAGCTTTTTGTCTAATATACCCTTAAGGAGTTTCTCTGGGTTCATGGGGTTGCAGAGGCAAATGAAGGAGATACATACTGCTGTATAGGTCATCTGACCTCTTACAAAAGTGAAGGGAGCCCATTATTTAGAAGGAAATGTTCCTGTTTTCCTCTGGGATATTTTTGTAATTCAGAAAAAAAGAAGATGTAGTACAGTATTTAAGCAGGAAAGGCTATTAGATACAGGGACAGGGTTGGGTACTGAAACTCTATACAAATACTATCAGCCTGACCGTACAGGGACACAGATTTAGTTGTCTAAAGTTAGTACAACTGAAATGGAACATCCAGAAAACAGAAAGGAACAGTTTGTAGAGGCATAACAACACATGGACTACACTTGATACCGAATAATTCTGACTAAGCGTTTATTTACATTAGCACACATAAGTGGCTTGAGTTTGGTTTATTTATATAATTTGTATCAATGCAGGTAGATTTTCCATTTGGTGTTTGGTGTCATTTAACACCACACCGTGTTGCTTTTGCCCCTGAATTACTTCATGTTGCATTCAAGTGCACCTTGTAAACTATAAAATCTATGTATACTCAAATGGCTGACGTTTACAACCACAAAATATATACATTTTTTCCCCCTTTTTTAAAAATACAATGGCCTACATTTGTCATTCAGTCAGTCTTTTTTTTCCACTGCAAAATGTTAAATCAAACTTTATAATTATGACAATATCCTATTCATGTCCATACAGGCAATTTTTAGAAATCAAACACCTCAAATTGCTCACTATTATACAGTTGAATAGCTGGGCCACAAGCACTTCTGTCATAGAAGTGCTTCACTTCAGCAGTTTTTAATAATTACACACTGAAATTAAATCCAATATGCATACATTTTAGAATATGCTTAGCGTTTGTATTTTTTTTTTTTTTTCATTTATCAGCTCCTTTGGTTGGTTAGTCACATGGTATAACTTCAGACACTGTTTAGACACCGGTTCTGTTTTAAGTTGTAGTTCTGAGAAAACTCAAACGCCACATGAGGAGCAGCTCCATTGAAATTTTGGTCAATTAAAACAAGAACTGATAAAACTGTACTGTCATCAGCCTTGCATTTCAATATTGAAAACGAACTCTCTGTATTGCATAAGTGAATCCCACTGGAGGGTGACAGATAATACAGAGTAATGTTGCTTTTGTCTAGGCCTCTAATACTCCCCTCCATTTCATTCACTGTGCAATCTGGTGCCTTTATTAGCGACAGACCCATCTGCTGACCTTCACTGTGATAGCACCAGGTGTCTTCTCCTCCTCCATCTGTTTAATTATTCACTTTCTCTTCAACCTGGGATCTCTCTAGGTCGACAATACCTGCAGCAGAGCACTCCCCAGGCAGCCGTCTCATGGACAGTGACAGAATCTAAGTCATAAAAACAGCTACACTGCTGGTATAATAAATGAGACTGCACATATGCTGTAAGTCTCTGCTTCAGATCGGTTCTGGTGTGTGACTAATGTCTGACCTGGGAATAATACCACTACTAATTGCATGCTGTGACAGCTCGGCATTTGTGCAAAAAAACCCATCTTTTTTTATTTTTTCAAATACCAGAGGGAGATGTGTTCAATGATACTATGTGCTCAATATAACCCTGCGAAGCACTTTACACTTCATGTGTGAATTCACGCCAGTATTCCATTATCCTTATGTACCATTGGTAAAAACTTCAAGCTGCAAATCTCTTTACAGACACATGTAAAGAAACATAGCACGCTTTATATTTTACACTGGAGGAGTGACTCAAAGCGACAGTAAAGGTATTTCCAAGATCATACATGGCATACATTAAAGAGAAAACTGAGCTTCCATTCAGTCAAGTGTGAAAGAAGACTGAGAGCAAAGCGAGGGGGTTCAATCTCAATTGGAATTCTGCTAATAATGTGTATAATACAATGTTGAAAAAGGGTAACAATTATTGATGTCAGTGAAGAATGAGATAGCTCCCACTGCAGCATATAGGCATTGCCTAATTGGCAGAGACCTCATGTTGAGCGCCAGTAGGTAAGAGCAGTACACAGCAGGTAGGAGGTGGTAAACATTAATGAGCATGAACTGCCGAGCACTAACTAGGAATGTAAGCAATTACAAATATGACCATATTATTACACACACAAGTATGACTGACATGCAAATTGAGTGTAGCTAATTCATGTGTTTCCCCAAAGACACATCACTAATTCTGTTGTGAGTGTGTGGGCTATAATAAAAATTTTAAGCATTCAGGAAATCTTGAATATTGTTTATTTAAAAAATCATGATAAAAATGATGATGATGTCAAAAAACTGAACTACCTCCCAATGTGCTCCACTCCACTGCCACTACAAAATACATCAGAGTATTGCAGGTGGAAAAATGTAAATGAAGTTAATCAGGGTGTGTACAGTTGTGGTCTGAACATAGACTTTATATAAAATAATGCAAAAAAACGGTTTCACTTTTGTAGCCTCAAGATGGCAACCAAGGTTATTATCATTAATGGAATAAAAAAAAAACATTTTCAATAACTGAAATAAATAAAAAGTAGAATTTAAAAATAAAACTAACTGAAACTGTGTTGTGTTCTTAAAAAAATAACTAAAACGTTACAAGTTATGGATAAAATTCCCTTTGTTTGCATCTCTGTCAATGTTTGATTGATATGAAATTGATTTATTTTCACTCAAGCAATTTTAGCTGATGACACCATACGACACTTCACCGTTGGTCTTCATGTTTCTTGTTGAGTCCTGTATGGATTTTTTTTTTTTTTATACGGTGGCAAGGAAAATAAAAGATATGAAAATAACTAAAACTATTACTACTGTAACACTGAACTAAAACTATTAGTATTTGGGAAAAAAAGAAAAAAACCCTGACAAACATGCTGTTAAAATTAACTGAATTAAAGAAAAACGTCAAACCTAAATAAAACTAAACTATAATGAACTTATAACCTTCATTGAAACAGAGAGCAAAACACACAAATACAATAAAATATTGTGAAAATACAATAATAAAAAAACATTGTATTGTAGTCAGTAAAAAGAAAAACTTTCTGATCATGTGCGACTCATGTCATCATTTCATGTTCATCAACTTGAAAGGTCATTTTACAACTCAAGAAATTTGCAGTTTGTTGTAAAACTGTTGAGCTAACAATGTGGAAATATATAAATAGACACCCGAAAGGAAACACCATTGTAACTTTTTCTCTCTTCATGTCTCTGCAGCTTCAATATTGCCATTACTTTTTTAATATTTTTCATCTCTGGTTCTCAAAGACTAAAGTAAACTGTACCAGGACAGCAGCCATTTTGGTGTTGGTGATACGAATCATGCATAGTGAGGAATGTCGTCCAAAACAAAAACATTTCTTTACTTTCTTTACCACAAGCCACAACACTGTTGATTTATTTATTTATTTATCAGATGTGAGGTCCCATGGGCCACAGTGAAAGGGGTGGGACTTTGGTATTCTGTCAGTGCTCATGTTTGGATGAGAATTTACTAAAAACAGCAACCATATTAACCAGCTGTGTGAAATCAGCTACTTAATAAACTTTAACAAAAAGAGTTCTGTTTTATAACAGCAATGTTATAAAATTACATTAAAAATGTCTGAATACACTTATTAGCATGTTATATAGCTATATTCAGGTGCTACCATTAGCTTGTGTAGCTAGCTTCTGCTGCCAGAATTGATATTGTCGTAGAATACCAGTAAATGTCATGATAGAATCATGTGTCTATCTTGTTAGTATAACTTGTCAACCACAACTATGACAGCATAGTCTGTCAAGGGGAAAAATGTTTTATTCAATAATATGCTCCCAATGTCCAATTCAGCAGCCAAGCTAGCTGTCAATCAAAGCTCACATAGACAACCTGTCACTCCAAATGGACATAACTGTAACTAATGAATAATGTAACCCTTAAGATCATTTATGGATTATGTTAAAAACAAAAATCCCCTCTCCATACAACAGTTATCCAGGTTTGTAACAGGCTGTATACATGTTTATTTCTGTGATAAAGTTGGACATTTTATCATTGGGGTCTATGGGGAGCATATGGGGCGACTTTTGGCAGCTGTGGCTCAGTTGGTAGAGCGGTTGTCCAATGACTAAAGGGTCAGTGGTTCGGGTCCCAGCTCTACCTGTCCACATGTCAAAGTGTCCTTGGACAAGATACTGAACCCTGACTTAGGCTCCCAGAAGGACTGACAGAACCTTAGAAACCTACTGGTGTATGTGTGTGTGTGTGTGTGTGTGTGTATGTGTGTGTGTGTGTGTGTGTGTGTGTGTGTGTGTGTGTGTGTGTGTGTGTGTGTGTGTGTGTGTGTGTGTGTGTGTGTGTGTGTGTGTGTGTGTGCACCATGAAGGTGGAAAAGTGCTATATATGTGGAAGTCCATTGACCATTTACTTTTGGAGACAGCATCATGTGATTCAGTGAAGTATTGTTCTTGGCCAATAGACTTTGGCTTCATCTTCCAACCAGGACGGTTGTCAGGTACATATACTTAACATGGATATAACATGTACTGAGTATTTGGTGATGTATTGTTTTCTGGGACAAAATTGTTTAATTTTTTTTTTTTTTACTGTTTTACTTCATTTTAACTTCTTTATAAAATAAGTCACCAATACACGACCATCAACTACATATAATAATTTTGTTACAACACATGAAACATGTCATCAGTGCATGTATCTTAAAGAAACATGAAGCTGATTGGACAATGTTCTAGCTTCATTATCAAATTCTGTCAAACTGTGACATTAGAAGGCAGTTATTAAAACATAATTACTACTTTTTCCTTTATAAATGCACTTTTCATCAATATATAGATTATTGCCTTACAATGTATATTTATGGTGCTCTGAAATAATAAAATAAAGATTATGCACCATCAGTTCAGATGGTAAAGGTTGCCATAGCTAAACTAAACTAAACAGAACTTAAATACCCACCATCTGCATCTCTCTCCTCTTGGTCCAAATCAAAAGGCTAAATATAGATACAGATACCCTGATGTCATTTCACACCACTGCAGATAAAATAAGCCATTTTCCATGCATCAGTGTCGAACCACAGAGTAGATCAGCAGAGTTACATTCTAACACTAAAGAGTAATTATAGATGTATTTAAACTTCTATCTGTGTAAAGGCAAAAACTCATGGGATAGAGTTTCGATCATCTGATGACAAGTCCCACTTTGAGGGTAGAATTGTACTTTCCTGTCAGACCTCTTGAAATAAAAAAACATACTGGGAGGTAATAATGGATTTTATTCCCCAATGACGCCACGGCAGCTTTAACCTGGACTCAGTCATGCATTTTAATTACCTTTCACTACAACTTTAAAATCTGGGTAACACTCAACAAAAAGTGCCTTTGTGTGAAGATGATAATTACATTTACAGTAAAAGTCTCACTTTAAATTTCTGCCTTTTTTCTACTATAGCATTTACATATCTGGCTAACAGTTTGTTCGTAACCTATTATAGTGAGGCTATAAAAAAAATCATCTTTTGCTCATATTTTCATGTGTAACAACTTTTAGAGGCTTCTGTTATAATTTATATTTGTAATTTCTAATATCTAATTTGTCTTCAGCAATGCATACATTCTGACTGACTAATAAGCCATTTTCTAGTGGTGGGGGGAAAAAATAATTATACATATCAAACCTGATTTTTCCGTTCTATAGACACCCTCCCTCCACCGACCACACACTGAAATGTACCTTTAGGCAACAGTGGAACATTTCCACTTTAATGTATCTAACTAAAATATTCCCAGCTCAGATAGATATGTGCAACAGAAATGACAATAACCTCACTTGCTGTAGCTTGTTTTGCTCCTGGCTTTGCATTGACAAGCTAGAAAGAGACCTTCAACATATGCAACCTAATGTAATGAATTCCTCACTGCACACAAAAGCTCTCAGGTTTCTTAAATAAAATGTGATGTTCGGTCAAACCCCCCCCCCCCCCCCCCCGACAGAAATCCACTGACTGACCCTTAAGGTTCTCTCAATATAGTGACAAAGCAGCTTGATTCTTCAGATTTATGGGAGAGCCTCGACTTCATATTGCAACATCGACTTTCACTGTCGGTCTAATTAACACTTTCCGTTGATTCAAGCAACATGCAGAGTGTCATAAACCACTGGCACTGTGCTTTCATGGGATCCCCCTCTGCTGTCATACATCCCAAATGAGAATATATTAATAACACTGACACCACCACAAGCCAAGTGTCTGGGATCTAAACTCATTTTCACTGTGTCAAGGGTTCATGCATAATTATTCGCTTCATCGACCAGTAAGACTCGCCTGCTGCAATCTTAACATACCCGAAATTTAAAAAAAAAAACAACATCTGCCTCACATGGCACTCTTGTGTCTCTCAGTCTTTATTCCCCAAAAAGATGTGATGCATCACTCACAAACATGAGCTTTCCTGCGATAAAAGCTGCAAGCTTGCCTCAGGTCAGTCTTAACCCAGAACATAATGGGAAAAGAATGAAAAGAGATGCACTAAAAACACTCCAAATTGATATTTCTCTTTCTGTGAGGGATCTTTTTTTTGTTTTTATTAATATTTAATATTCTAGCACAATGCAAACTAGTTCATTTCTATCTTGCTCTGTGCCAGAGTAAAACAAAAGGATGTTTGAACCAGGAAAACCAGGTCATAGTCTCTGACTGAATGGGTAACTGAGGCTGAATGAGATCGACAGCCACAGCAACCATTAACACAACAACAGCAACAGGGGTACAAGTCACAATAATGACTCCAAATAAACAATAGGTTGGTTACGCAGCTTGAATTACACTTGCTCTACTCAAGCAATTGTTTTGGACAGATCATCAGCAGCACCACACTCTTTAATCTTCTTGATGATTTCCTTAGACCTCTCCATTCTGTCCTGATGATTGCTTCAAGAAGAGTTCAGATCGAAAAGCATGCCACAAGTTTAAAGACTGACCCTGAAGAACAGTAATTCGGCAACCTTGCACACAAAGAATCCTCTCCCGCAAGGATTTGTCACAGGAGCCTGGCAGTCATGTGACCTCTTGTGTGTTTCACCAGGTAATGAATCCCTCTGGAGCGGAGTGGCCTGGTTGAGATAGATGCCCCGAGCAATGGAATGCATTGATTGGATGTAGAGCCACTCTAACCAATCTATCACTGCAAATGAATAGTTACAGCAAGCTAAAAATCAGCACCGGTGAACAGGAGGAAACGGGCAAGAGGCAGTGTCTTCCCTCTGAAATAGGTGACAGGGGCTGATAAAGTTGTCAAGTGGGAGGTTGAACACTGCGGAGGGTAGAAGGAGGGTGGCTTTGTCAGCTGATTTCACTTTTAACAGCATACCTGTGGTTCATTTTGACACGCTGCAAAGAAGCAATAAATTTCTATAATGTTCCCTGTGTTGATATGAGGAGCATAAATTTGAGCCATGTGTCTGTGGCTCCCTGATGGTTTTGGTAGATATGTGTATATCATGAACTCACACTTTCATAATCTGTGTTTTTCATCAAATCATTCTGCTGTTTTCTCTCCTCTTGTTAGGAACTGTGTAACAAATGAAATGCCAGAAAATAATCTTCAGCAACAAGAAATTCTTCTACCCTCACTGTTTCCTGATAAGAGTAGTAAACCTTTGTCAGGATTGTCAAGCTTATCTACAAGATGCAGCACCCGCTCCCTTACTTTGCACAGGCTTATACAGTGTTAAGTATGTGTTTTCACATATCCTTACCAGCTCTATCAATGAACATGTAGCCAGTTTATTCCACAGAATTATATACCATCTCGCAGTGAACAACTGATTCCAATACCTAGTGCTGATGTAGGCTGAAGCATATCCTATTTGTATTAACTCTATAAAACCATTTGCCTCATATTTGCTATACCAGGTGCTGATACTTCTATCTAATCAACAATCATTACTTTCCTTAAAAACCTGTTGTATATGACCTGATATGTATTTTCTGCCTCCTAGTGGATTATCAACCTACTGCAGTCAGTGAAGGTTTTTTTTGTTGTCCTTTTTCAATATGGCTGCAGGCTGCAGACATTCCTGCACTTTTTGCAAGAAGGTCTAAAGTAATTTTCAAAAAGTTACATTAAGTAGAATTAGTATTTTCTTTTTATTAATAAATACGTTATTTGGGTACTGAAAGGATGCACAGTTACTTGATAATTGATTATTTATAGTACAGTTCAATTGTTTTAAAAATGTGTATGTTAAATGTGATACTTCATGTATCTACAAATTGTCCAATGTATCAAATGTGATACAAAAATATATAATAAATGAAATTATATGGCAAATTGTTTAGCTTGGATTTTGTTAAAAGGGCTAAATAACATCTCAATTCCCCAAAATGTTGAATTTGTGGGTAGTTTTTGATGGGTCAGATGTTAGAGTTAAGATAAATGTATTGAATGTGGACACCTTAGTGGTGAATGAGTGATGATCAGTTAAAAAGCAAACCTCCTCTGTATGATGTATTGTCACATTTTTAGAAATTTTAAACACTTATTGTAGTAGTAACTTGATAATAACGTTTAGCTTTATTTACTCTAAGTCTAAATACAAAAGCATTTATTGTCATTCCAAAACGGAGAGGAGTATCACATTATTGTTTCGACACTGTATGACTCCCCAAAGTGTCTCAAAACAAATCAAAACCATAATAAAAGATGTAGCAACAGACAACATCTGGAAGTACCGTGGAATCATGGGAGTTCTTGTAACCACTGAGCAAGCAGATAGAAATGATCTTTACAGAATAGTGCCTTCCACAACTCAACATCTGTTGGACAGTACTGGTCCTTTTAACCTTCTAAGTCTGAACAAAGGAGGAAAATCTACACTTCTGTCAACACCATTATAATAATGACACAACAATTTGAGGTAACTAAAGTAATTATCCAGTCACCACCAGACTGAAACCATTTATTGTGAGATTAGATGACTGCCAGGGCTTCATCTGACAGATCTAATACTATGAAGGCATGGTCCATGTAGGCTCTGCATGGTTGTATAGATGCTCACATGCTAAGTGTAAATGCATGTTATTTCTAAATAACAGGATTTTGACTATTCACAAGATTCTGTCTTTTTCCATGTGTTAGTTATGTGTGTTGTTGTACTGTAACATTTACCAGTCAACAATTTTCTTAATATACCTTAACACAAAGGACTAAGACTACTCACAAAATAGTCCGTGTTTTAATGAGAGTAAGAGTGTAATAAAATTCTAGACTTTCTGGTGTTTTCTTGTACATCTCTTCACAATCACAAATCTTCACAAACTCTACAAACTGAGACATATTTACCAAAACCCCAAGCTCTATGAATTAACCATGATGCAGCTGCTATGCACTAACTTTTTAGACAGTGAGAGAGAGAAATAAAAATGTCCCTGGATGTCAAACAACATCCTACAGAATTGTCCAGTACTGACATTTCCATGCTGAAAAATAAATTAATTAAATATATACCTATGTGTCAAGCCTTGCGGAGCTTTGTGTCAATGTGCAGAGTTTTTTTTTTTTTTTTAACATTCATTACCAAAAGTGTTCTTGGCAGTGGAACCACAGAGCTGAAACCCCAATTTCCCTGAAGTCATTCTACATGGGAACTCTGAGACAGTCTGGTAAGCTGAGATATAGAAAGGGCACATTTAACATCAAGCAGGATTCACATTTACAACTTTACTCATAATTAAAGCATAATGTAGCAAACCACATAGACAACTTATGAAATATTCATTGGAGCTCCTTAAACATTAACTAATGACCACAGCCATTACTCTGACTACTAAAAGGTAGAATCCAGTCTGTAAATACAGCAAGGGACAACTGGCTCTGACCCCCACTGAACTGTCTTCACTGGTGTGTGTTTGCTAAGACAGATGCTCAAATAGAGGCAACTGGAGTTTAAAGAGCTGTCTTATCACCGAGTTGGAGGGGAATCCACACAACTAAGAGGCAGATGCTTAGGACTCGCCTCGCTGGCTGACCTGTGAGTAAAACCAATCACAGCCAGAGAGAGGGAACAATGTGTTATCACGGTGACATGCACTTGTTTAGATAAGGAGTCGTCTGCTTCAGCCCCTCCAGTTAGACAGAGAGCTTGATGCAATATTGGCAGTGGTTTATGAGACTGCCTTTAGGGCTGTACGGCGCAATTCAATCCCAAGTGTGCCGCAATATGAGAGCTTTCAGGCTTACTAAATCTATTACACAGAGCTGTGAAGAGAAGACCTCTCATATAACACCACTGTTTCTTTTTTGGTTCTGGACTGATAAAGCACTTGCTAATAACTGTAAGGCTTAGCTGCATGCACTGCTCTGTATGACACATCTGTTCAACTTCGAAGCTGTACAGTGATGTCTGAAGCAGTTCTCGGAGGGCAAACAGGAGCAACTGCAGCAGTCTCAAGTCACAAAGAAGAGCTGACCTGAGGTGGATGGGAACTCTAAAGCAGACAATGTTTCAAGGCCCAGTGGACGAATGACTGATTTTTGTTCTTCTCTATCAAAATGTGTCCTAGAGCAAGCCTTTGTTTGGAGAGACATTAATGACAGACAAGGGAGCCGAGGATCGACAGAGCCCCCGGGCATCAACACAGATCGCAGCTTTGGAAGTACAATAGGCCGAAGGGGGATAAAAAAACCATAAGAGTGCACCAAGAGGGAAACAACACAAGCTCTGCAACAGAGTCCAGCTGCTACTCAGCAATTGCTGCCCTCAATGGATAAACACCCACACAGACACATACAAACATGGACAAACAAGCACGCGTGTGCACACACACACACAAACACACAAAATCCCCCTACAAAAAAATGAACCACAAAGGCAGAGACTAACCTAATACACAACTGTTTTACATATAATCAAATATTTATTTAAAATTTGTGTTTCATCTCCCTCTAATGGATAACATGCCAAAATGTCTTCACCGCCCTCTCACCCCACGCCTTGCTTCAAGATTTACTTGTTAATGTGATAGTTAATATAATCATACAATGTTTAGTGTTGTGTAGGCTATAACTTCAGAATTTCCACAATGTTCAAAGAAAAGAATTGCAGCAAGTTAGGCATTAAATCACCCCCACACCCAGCCACCCACCCAAACAGAAAACAGTAGAGATTTCCAGAAGAATGCAAATGAGAGATGTGAGATGTCCATTTGTTAATGTTTTGCCTCTGGCTTTGGGTGTATTCATATTGTTCCATATCAGTGTCATGAGAACAAACACTATACATGTATGCAAATAACTCAGTACAAACTGTTAATTAGTGCAAGATGGTATAGTGGGAGATTCCTGTGCACACAAATGTATTCTATTAAAATTAAAATGTGAATTAGAACTGTGCCAATTGTCCATATGTAATAGCCTGAGTGTGAATCATCTGCATATATTACTGTGACTGTACCTGCAGGCAGCTCGGCCCCACCCTGCTCAGCAGAGACACAGCCATTTTCCACGGTATTTGGGGTTTCCCTTCGAGGATTTAAAGGGAATTAAGCCACTCAAACAACTAAATTTGTTACTGTTGTTGTTCTTATTGTTCTTTTAACATTTCAACAAACAAGTGCACTTTTGGGATCTGTCACTACAGCCGTATAGCTTCAATACATGACACGTTGCCTCAGGAGAAATATCCGAGATACACAAACAAACTCCACGATGGTCGATAGATATAGAGCTCCTGTGGCGCGCGGGACTCGGCACGCGCCGCGCATCCACATATAGCGCGAGAGGACATAAACCCACGAGGATTCTCTAAATGGACACTTAAGTATACATTTATAGAGAAAGAGACGAAAAAAGCGCACAATTTTAGAAGTGGTCTCATTTCATGTAATAGAACTAAAAATAATGTTCGTGGGGTTTTTTTTGTTTCTTTCTTTATTCTGCACGTGTGTGTCAATTCCACTGAACTCCAACTAATTTGACCAATATTACTCATTCTTCCCTCTTGGATTTCAATATTGCCCATGTTTTTTAAGGACGAAACCGTTATTAAATTAATAACTTTGATGTTAAAATGCGAACACAACATTACTACTTCGAAATGCCACATTATCAGTGGAAAAAGCACGCGCAGCTCCACGGACGCAGACGCAGTGCTCACCTGCAGGACACGGTGATCTCCACTTTGGTGGCCGGGATGCTTCCACTGATGGGGTCGAAGTCACGGACCGTCCCCGTGGCCTCCACTTTGTCCATAACGTCTCCCTCCATGCTTGCGGGAGACCCACACCGGCTCCCCGGGACACGAGTGACAGTGTCCCTCCGCGCGTGAACCTGAAGAGCGGAAGGTGGAGAGCCGGGGCGCAGCGGAGGGGCGGGCGGGCAGGGGCGGATAGGGTCCGGACTGGGCTCCTAAGTGCTGTCCATTGGACGGGCATCAAAAGTTTAACGGGAGGATGCGTGGGGAAAGGCGGCAGATGTATGCGAGTATAAAACAGGGGGACCAGGCGCCAGGACGCACCAGGCAGGGAATGAGCTCTTCTGTCAGAGGAACGTAGGAAAAGTAAAAGCTGTGAACTCCACCCCTCCTGTCCGCATTTTCCTACACGCGGGGCTGCGTCTGTCTGACACTCGTTGCAGATTGTATTGATTTATTCTGGACGGATCGTTATTTTGTGGTTCAAATTGGTTTTAAAGCATCCAAGTGAGATAAAATAAAATACCTCTAAGGGCATAGTGTTTGTCGCTCAGGGTTGAAGGCAAATTATTCCCTGTTCTTCTTTTCTTTTCTTTTCTTTTCTTTTCTTTTCTTTTCTTTTCTTTTCTTTTCTTTTCTTTTCTTTTCTTTTCTTTTCTTTTCTTTTCTTTTCTTTTCTTTTATTTCCTTTCCTTTCCTTTCTTTTCTTTATTAAATAACAGTCAGAAAAACCTGTAATTCAAAGGTTTGGTTCAGTCTGAGCATCAAAAGTGCATTTTTTTACTGCTTTGGTTTAAGACATCTGCATGGGAAGTCCCTACAGAAGTAACATCTACTGCCTCCAACTAACGATATGATCAAATGCTCAAAGTGAACCTTTTTCGTCACTGATTGCGGATGAAGAGTTTATTCCTCACCCAGTGTTAAAATTACATCAGTTCTTCCGGAGCCACTAGTTCTTATTATTACTAATTGAAAAGCTGCTTGTCTGTTTCAGCATCTGGACAGCTCCTCTAACTACTGCAGCCTTAGTCTTACTGCTTCATTTGTTCTGCCAATAAGAAAAGTGAAGAGAACAGAACGACTGAGTGTTTTCATCTGAGGGTTGGATGGGATGGAAGGGTGGATGTACTCACCCCGAGGAGATCCATTTGCCTTTCAACATATGCCTGATTGAACAACGTGGTGGAATGTGTGAAAATCCACCCGTGTGTGTGTGTGGGTGGCTGTGAGTTGGAGCTGCACTCCCATCAGTCATTGCGACCAACTACCGGGAAATCTCCCGAGCAGAGGATCACTGCGCACTGATTGTTCCTCGCTTATAAAACGCTTCTTAAGAAATCCCTCTCCATGTCACCTAAAGCTATTCAACCCAGTTATCAGCTATTGCAGCTACATTGCAGTATAGTGCATTTACTCAATTTTGAACTCAACAAATTAAGTTTTTTCAACATAATCTTGGTTACAGATGTGAAAGAAAATCATGTTGGTAGTATCTACACTGTAGAAAAATGACTAGAATTGACAGAAAAAAAGCCTACCCCAAATACTGTAGGTGGAAATATAATGTAAAGTTGTTCATGTGAGAAGATTTAAATCAAATGTAGCTGTAATTTTGACAGTAAGAGTATGTTAACAAAATCAGATTTAGATGTAGAAGTTTTTGTATTACTATTGTTTAGAGAAAATAAAACTGTAAATGGAAAACCAATGTGCTATTCAAATTGCAAGACCCCAATGTTAAAATAACAGCCTATTTACTTTTTTGTCATTTAATCATTTCAAATTTTAACATGTGAGCTAACAGGTGGCTGTGGTTCAATGAATAACGCAGGTTGTCTAATGACCAAAGGGTTGGTAGTTCAAATCTTGGTTCACATGTTGAAATGTCCTTGAAAAATGTTGAACCTAAATTAGTCCTAGTTTAGTCTTAATGCATTTAGAAAATATAATGGCCACCATGCAGGTCTATGTACAGTGCAGGCCATTCAATGTTAAATGCACATGTTTAAAATGATACAGCTACATGTTACTTTATAAATATGTTTACAGTTGCGTGTGTGTTTTTACAGCATTATTCTCCAACCACAGCTGCCAATGTTTTCTCCTGTAAAGCCAACAGTATTTTACAGTGTACTAACATAATTATGTCAGTCTGACAATTACATGCTTGTTGGATATACTTAAAGAAGTGGTAATTAGCTTTTTAAAAAATTCAATTATGCATTTTAAAGCATTTCCCTGTGGTCTACATAACCTCTAAATGTTCTGCTTGGGTCTGAATTCTTCATTAATTCAACACCACAGGTCCATCTTCATGGAGCGGGAGGTCGACAGGCAGATTGGGGCGGCATCCGCAGTAATGCAGGTGCTAAATCGATCCGTTGTGGTGAAGAAGGAGCTAGGCCAGAAGGTGAAGCATTTGATTTACCGGTCGACCTATGTTCCCACCCCTATGGTCATGAGCTTTGGGTCATGACCAAAAGAATGAGAGCATGGGTGCAAGCTGGCGAAATGAGTTTCCTTCACAGGGTGGTCGGCTCAGCCTTACAGATAGGGTGAGAAGCTGAGGTGGCTTGAGCACCTCGTGAAGATGCCTCCTGGACGCCTCGCTGGGGCGGTGTTCCGGGCATGTCCATCTGGGAGGAGACCTCGGGGCCGACCCAGGACACGACCCAAGATTATATCTCTTGACTGGCCTGGGAACGCCTCGGGATTCCCCTGGAGGAGCTGGCTGAGGTAGCTGGGGTGAGGGAAGTCTGGGCTTCGTTGCTGGAGATTCTGTCCCCGCGACCTGGACCCAGATAAGCAGGAGACGACAACGAAGTCCATCTTCAACCCTATTACTGAGTAATGACACCAGAAAGGTCATTTTGAGCAAATAATCCACTCTAGTCCCCACCCCCACCAGGTTGTTGGTTGTGCTGCTCTGTCCCATTCAACCAACACCTGAATAGTTTAGGACAGGTGTTGGTTGGACAGGTAGCTGCAGGTTTTTGTTCTAACCAAGCAGCAGTACACCAGACTGGACTCAATTAATCAACTGATGTCAGTCTTCAGAGCCGATTGGTAAAACTGTACTCTTGGTTAGTTGGAACAAAAACCTGCAGTCTCACTGGCCCTTTGTGGAATAGTTTGGACATGTCTAGTTTAGGAGTTTGACTTGATGTTTGGACATATTTTTTATTTTCGCTGCTGCTGACACTTATGTTATACGCAGCAAAATCTTCATCAGAAGTCTTGACCTTATGCGTGCAAATGTCATAATGCAAATAAAACATAACAAATTAAGAAGGATTTGAAACTAGTCGTAGAAATCCACTCTATTTTTGACAGAATTGATATAAAAATAGCTTTGCAGCACATGGAGTGTTCAAATTTAAGCTTTATAGACTATTCAGGTCCAAAAAGACAAATACATGAACCAAAGAAAAGTGGGTTTTGCAAAATATGACCCTTTTAAATTAAACCTTTGAAAACTGATCTTCAACTGTGTGTTCGAAGGGTTCATTTAATGGGGTCATATTTTGTGTAATCCACTTTTATTAGTCTTTGATAAATTTCCTTTGGTGTATTTATTTTTTCCACAGCTTTCCATATATGAGAAATAAACATTGTTAGCCTTATAACATAACTAACTGCCTGAGTCTTTTTTTTATTTGAGGTCATAGCCAGTGATGAAAAGTGTTTGGCATGTATTGTAGTAATTAATTTGGCAAAACATATGACATAGCCAATTATGCTAAGAGGCTAATGATATGGATATGCAAAAACAATAATGATAAAGGTGGATTCATGGAGTGTTGTATGAATCCAGACACATGTTACTGACAGAGAACATGTTGCATTTATTATTCATACATTATCAGAGGTCTTACCGCAGTATTTCCAAAGGATCTGAATATTTCCACCATCTCTGTGTGTGGCCTCGATGAATGCCACTAACAGACCAGTATAGCTCCATATAGGCCAAACCTGAACTGTAAGACCTGTGCTGATTGGCAGATTTTGGACAAAGCCCCATCAGAGCACTGCCTCATTATAACTAGTGTTCTCTCAGTAATTAGGCCCCGTGGTGGTCTTTGGATGGTTGATTCCAGCTCCCCTGAGTGCACTGTTCCTGGTCACCTGCTGAGAGGCTCTTCACTGATCCCACCCGCAGCCGCCCCACTTCCTATATCTGTGGCAGGAGTGTAATTACGACTGTATGAACCCTCTCTGTGGGGAGTGTGTATATGCGAGCTGTCGTATCAACCGGAAGAGAACAGCATCTGCAGGAGAGAGGCCAGATGATGGGGTACCAATTCAAATACTGTAGAAGTTTAGCTCTGTACTTTTAGCAACAAGAGCAGAAATCTGTGTTTTGTTTTTTTTTTCTTTTAAAATAACTACACATTTTTATTGTAAATACTATACACTTGACTCCACTATTTTATATTTACTGTTTGTAGTTGATTGTTAGAGGTTAGTGTATTTCTGTGTATTTTTTGTAGTGTTTTTTTCTCTGTTTTAGATCTGTCTTTTTCCATGTGTAGGTTGTAATCCACGAAGATGAGTTGCAGGTGTGGTGCTACAGTCCTCAGTGATGATATGTTTCTCAGCAGTGAGCGGGGACATATAAAAAGGTGACACATACTGCTTCCTGCAGACTCCTCTCTTTCCATCCCACTCGTTTGACCAGTATCATGTTATTTTTGCATTTGAAGCCAAAAGTCAGGTATCTTTTATTACGTTACCAAGGAATGGTGGAGGTTATGTATTCATCAGAGTTTGTCCATTTGTTTGTTTTTTTGTTATTTTCTCTGTTTTAATTCCCTTCATTATTTCACTTTTCTCAAATACTTGTATAAATAAACAATATAAATTGCTGGTCATGTATTTTCAATTTTCAATTTTCTTAAGGGACATGGAAGGAGGGAGTCTCATTTAATGTTTGTGCTTCAGTAACCCCTAGGCTGAGCGCAGTAACCAATATGGATTTTTTTGGGGGGGCTGATACTAGTACTGTTTTTATTTTTATTTTTTACATCACCCTTATCTGAATAACCAATACAGGCTGCCAATATTTTTAAGTTGATATTTGGAGCCAATATTGATTTTTTTTTTTTTTTGTCTCTGTCAAATGATAACAAATGACAGAAAAGCTTCTTTACTTACAATTAGAAAATAAAAATTGTGGCAGATAACCTATTGTTTGTTTTTTCAATGTGGACAGCAGTATCTCCAGGGATATCCAGGGGTTGTGTACTTCACCTGTCAGTAAATCAAGGAAGGGGAAAACAAGTATTCAGTGAATGTCTAATCTCGCCCCTATTTTTTTTTGCCAATCTTAAGTTTCTATGACAACCAGTTCTTGAATTAGAGCCAATAATGTGATTTTGACCTTTCTGCTAAATACGACCGTGACCTTTGACCTTTATTCAAATGGATCTTTGCATCTGATGCTCATTAGCTATATGTATACACCCATTCCCCCATGATGATATATTACGTATTCATTGAGTTATAGTGTGATTTGTCTCTGCGGACACACAGACAGACAGTTAAATATATGTTTTGAAGATATAAATAGATGGTTTTGGCACAGGAACAAATGTTGGACTTTTTTTTCTATCTAAACTGCTGAAGCAAGAATTGGGGGTACTCCACTCACTGCTGTACAGTAATATAATGATGCAAAAAATACAATTTAAGTGTGATAAAAACACCAAAACAACTTGATTTTGCATCTTTGTACATAGTTTTCATTTTAAAAGTTGAGTGAATATTACAATTTGGGTCTTGGATTGTAGTCTGGCCTGAAAACATTATCATATGAAAACATCATCATTGATTTTTGGCTGGATCACCCAACCTTATCAACACTAAAAGACCGTCATATAACAAGATTGGAATGAATGTAGAGCTTTCATTCCAGAGCTCATTGTTGTGATTTTGCTTCTAAATAGGTAAGTGCAGAGAAGGGGTGCTACAGGGGCTCTGGCACTTTCCCCTTTGCTGATTAACATCCAAAGTGCCTTTTTGACAGGGACTATTTTAGTTGGCTTTTTTGTATTTTAAAAAAAAAAATTTAGTTCCAACAGCAAAGTTTTCCACAATGTGTCCTTGATCATATGTGAAAGTATATATTTGGAAAATAACATTTTACACATAAATACTAGGGGTGGGAGAAAAAAATCGATTCACATATATATCTGGATTTTGTTTTGTTTTTTTTTTTAAAGATTTTTAAATCAATTTTTTGGTTCAAATTCCCCCCCCCATATTTAAATGATTAATTTTAAGGTGGAAAAAATGACCACTTGTAAAAACTGTAGACGACTGTATGAGTCACTCAGATATATAATATGTATCATGGAATACACAGAAATCACCTCACGTAAGACACACAGATGACAGCTAGCTTATTATCGTATTAGCTTCAACAACACACCAGCGTTAAACAGCATTAACTGTTAAACAATACACTATGCTAATATCTATTCCAACTGTAATGTGTTATTAATCTCACCTTGTGGTATTTATACACCGTAATGAACCAGTAATATATGAATTAGAGTTGGGAAAAAGAGGGTGAGATGGTGATAGTGGCATAATTGCTTAGCAACAACACAACGGCTAATTTTCAGCACGGAGGTGTTGCGTTCATGACCGTCGTAACATCTTTGGTACGTTCAATATCTGAAAATTTTGAGAAAATGAGTTGTTCCTGAATAAATATAGTTAAACAATCAACAATAATTAAAGTGGGTGGGATTCAAACAGAAGGTATGTACACTTTAAAGTATACTTTATTATGATGTATGTTAATTTAAAGGCTCCTATTTGTGTTGTGTGGAGATAAATGTAGCAGTTTACTTCCCAAATTCTGGTTCAAATATATTACTGCTGGATAAATCTTAACTGACTCACATATAATGTGCATTTTTTGGGGATATATGTCTCCTGATATGATCTGTAGGCATCATCATTCAGCTTTTTCACGTGGTCTCGTGTTAAAAGGCAAGTGAAAAATCTGGACTTACAAAGAATAACAATTTAAATCAAATTGTAAAAGAATCGAATCGGCATAAAAGCATATCGTCCCAGCCCGAGTAAATACCTTTTACCTTTTTAAATACGATTCATGAGTCACATATTGAGTGAACCCTTCAAAAGTGTGTGCGTAGATATTTTTAAGAACATGGCAAGATGTAAACTGCTGCTTTGAAGACCAATATGCAGCATCAAAAGAGGGACATCACACACACACACACACACACACACACACACACACACATATATATATATATACATACAGACATTATTGAGTTGTTATTGAAATTTAGTTTTAAATAAAGTTCAAGTTGTTTGAAAATTTTGTTTTACCTGCCCTTTTAAAAAAAATTGAGCCCCTGCCCCACCAAAGGTCTCTGCACGGCCCTGCTTCTAAACACTCTATGGGCTTCATGTTGCTTTTTAATTTCAGTGGAATAGGAGATCCCTGCATTTATTCATCCATTCACACAATTTTTTCCCCATTTGTCAGTTTTGTGTGTTGTTCACTCACACATAACTAATTTCTCCCACAGATGGCATGTCTGTCCTTGAGAGAAAATCTTCCTTTCAATACAAACTGGGAAAAAAAAATCAAGCAGAACATGAAAAGTAAATCAAAACTCCACTTTTAGATCTCAAAGTTTCATACCCACTTTTTCTTCCCTGATACATTTACAGTACTTTGCTTCACAGCTGTTCATTTCAGAGTAGATTCATTATTTGTTTTTCAGCTTCCAGACTAAAATAATTGACAGTAACTTTTTAGTGAGCTTAGCCCTTATTCTAAACCTCTTCAGAAAAACAGCATCTGTCTGGAGTGTGCAAAGTATCATATACACATTTTTCTACCTATATCACATTTTTTTTTTCCTGACAATGCGGGACAAGTATCCACATCATTACCAACATTGTGGTGTGATACTTAAAAACACTGACTTACAAGTAGAAGATGAACAGCAACACAGGATTCACAGTAAATTATGAGCTGCCGTTTAGGCTATATTTCATTCTGGCACTGTTATTTATATATACATATATTCTGTCTCTCATATATGTATGTGAGAGTGAGAATATAAGTATGTGTGAGTGAAAATATATGAATATGAGAGACAGAATATATGTATGTGAAAGTGATTACATATAGAGTATATAAAAGTGCCAGATTGAAATATGGCCTAAATGGTCCCTCATAGTAAACACGTATTTTCAACACTTATTACACACACAGTTGCTTACACAATATTCAACAGTTTCAACAAAACAACTGTTCCATTTAATTGTGTTAAAAATGTGGTGATGGATAAATCCATGTTGCATTCATTTTAACAGCCCTAGTATTTTTCCATGTACCCTGGGGGATATGTGTATCCTAGTTTGGGAACCCCTGCACTACAGTATTGATTATACCCAGTTCACATATACACTAGTTGATGTTTTCTTTTTACATACAGCTGCAGCGTTTCCTAAAATGACCTGGATTGACAGTTGAAAAGTTTATAATGAACCAAAAATATGTTCAAACTTGCAAACAACTGTATAAATTAGGCTCAGTGGAGCTTGTAGAAAAGTCTAGACTGATGGTAATTCTTCATTATTATTTCTGCAGCATCAGCGAAACAACACATTATTCAAACATTAAAGTTAATGCAGACTAAACTCTTACACTTCACTGCAGACAGATGCATAAGTATCACTTTAAATCAAATCACTAATTTAACAACTTGTACTCGTAACATTAATGCTACACACTCATGGGTTAGTGATGCAGTTTCTGTTAAACCCACTGATAAATGGGCCACTTAAAACTAATGTTAGCTGAACAGAAAAGTATTGACCGGCTGAAAAGTAGATCATCTGCCAAATTAAAATCAATGAAAATCATGAGATCCGCCATCCCTAGTTGTTGTGTTTAGGGTCAAAAAAAGGTGAAAAAACAGAAAACACAAAGAGAGGAATTAAAGTGTGACAGGTTTTTACTAAATGAGACACTCAGATTGTACATAAATAAGATATTTAGGGTATTGAACATAATCTGTTAAGTGGAACACACTGAACAACAAAGATTTTAATTTTGGCCCAGTGTTGGGTGTCTGTGAGTCCAGCTGTTTTTGGCACCTGGTTGAAATCCTAAGAGTCAATAAAAATAGAGTAAAAAAGGAAAATCACCTTAACACTACAAACAGCCTATTGGTCTCTCACACTGCTCTGCCCCCCCCCACCCCAAATTACACAAGTGGGGGCACTGAGCATGCTCAGATGTTTATGTAAAGAACGAGGTCCGTTTTATCAGCGTTATTTAAAATTTTAACTATGAAGAAGATTGTTGAATTTGTATTGACATTTAAAGTAAATCAAATCAATCAAAGTAAATCAAATCAATTAAACATGTAAATTCAACATTGAATGTAAATGAAGTGCCCCTTACATGGCAATTTTTATTTAAAAAAATAAAAATAAAAAATTATAAAATAGGCTGTTATTTCAACAATTTCTTGCAATTTAAATGGCACCACATTGTTTTTCAATTTACAGTTTTATTTTCTCAAAACAGTAGAAGTACACAATTCCTACATTCAAAACTGGTTTTGTTAACATACTCATTCTGTAAAAACTACATCTATGTATATTTGATTTAATTGATAACGCAAAAAATCTTCTCAAGGGCAGCACGGTGTTGCAGTGGTTTGTTCGTGCCTCACAGCAAGAAAGACCCTGGTTTGATTCCAGCACCAGACCTTTCTGTGTGGAGTTTGCATGTGTCTGCATAGGTTTTCTCCAGGTACTCCAGTCTCCCACCATCCAAACACATGCACTGATAGGTTAATTAGTTAATCTAAATTGTCCATAGGTGTGAATGTGAGAGTGATTGTTTGTCTATATATGTTCAGCCCTGAGATGAACTGGAGACTCATAGAGGGTGTACCCCACCTTCACCCATTGTAGCTGGGTTAGGCCCTCAGTGGCCCTAGTGAGCATAAAGTGGACACAGACAATGAGATGAGATGAAAAATCTTCTCAAATAAGCAACTTTGCATTGTATTTTCACTTATTTTTTTTTTTATGCTACAACTTTTTGCTGTTAATTCTACAGTCTTTCTTTTTTTTTTTACAGTGCACTACACCACTGGTTAAAGACACAACTACAGATACAAATACTGTAGATTATACCTCATGAATAAGCATTTCTTTTTACTTCAACCTGACAAGAAATACAGAGAAAGTTGAGTTGAAGGGCACAGCTGGTTTAACATCGAGCATCCAAATCTTTCATTCCTGAATTCCATTTTAATGATGCTCTAACATGAATACTTTCCTTCTAAAAGAGTGAAGAAGTAGCTCCACTTCCATTTTACTGTGACATAAATCAACAATACTCCTGTGCCAAAGCAGAAATACATTTGTCATTTTCCATTTCAGATGATGGGATCACTCTGTCAGCGCTGCGGTGTCTCTGAGGATGGGGAAACAGAGAGCATTAGATTCCTCTGCTCAGATGTTCACGTTATAATGAGAGGAGCAGCGTGTGTGGACATCAGCCATACCAATACACAGAACCAATGAACATTTTAACTCAACTGAAAAGCAACATACCCCACCCCCCCATTGTCGCTCCATAGCTCTGTCCCATTGAGCTACACTGATGTGAGATTGATGAAGCTTCACCATGTATGTATAGAAGAAAAGTATGAGTTTTGGGCTCATTCATCTTCTGTGACAAAAAAGGTTAAGTCTGACAAGACAGGGATTATTTCTGTGTGATTGTGTACATGCATGCACTGGAAAAGAAAATCTTGCCAATAGGCTTGGGCAATAAACCGAAAAATGTGCAGTAGTTTCCAACGTTTACTACAATAACCGCTGTCATTTTGCCCATGATGGTAAAGTCGGTCGTAGTATTACTTAATTCAAGAAAAATAATCTGCAAATGTAACAAGTGGAAAATATCTCAGTAAGATTATATGAAATAAGATTTTCAAGATCTATTGTCTAAAAATATGTTTTTATATCTCATTTCTAACTTTCTCTTTGGGTGATTATGTTTTATTTTAAGTGTGATGAGATATTTTGACTAGAAATGAGACAATTATATTTGGTAAAATTTGGATTTTTTTTTTTTCCAGTGTAAATTTTTTTTCATTTGTATTCTACATTTGACAGTTGGTATATTTTACTTGGATATTGTAAGTGAAGCCTTTTTACAAATGTAGTATTTTTCAGTTCATGTATGTTGGATACACTGATATTATTCCAGTTAAATGAGATTTGTTTGGACATGTATACAGCACATTTAGAAAACTAGAAACACATATACTGAATATTTCATAAAAAGTCATCCATCAGTTGTTGAGTTATCTTGTACACAAACCAACAAACAAACAAACCAACAAACAAACCAATGTCAGCCAAAACATAACCTCCTTGGTGAAGGTAATGAATGTAATTGAATATTGAATCTGTATTTTTAATCTTTGTTTTAACTGTAGGTTATAAGACATGGTTAACGATCCTCTGGTTTCTCAGATTTTGATTTAGGTGTGTACATCTTTCTTATAGAGCAGAAAATGTGATACATCTGTTTTCAGTGATGGTGACAGAAACAGGTTGTGTTTTACTGCAGTGAAGCTCTAACACTTAATTATGTTGAGGAAATTCCAGTGGAGTTGATTGCATGTCACTTGTATTGTGTGTTCTCGCCTGAAGCCTGCGACAGAAATCACAGATACAATCACTTAGTGTCTGTGAATCCCAGAAACTCTGTTTGTGATAATATATTCACAGGTACACTGGAAATTATATAAGCCTGTTTTCAAAAGCTCCCATCACACATCTGACTCTGACTGCTCTCGCTCTGACATGTACAGGGGATAATTCTTTCACATCATGTTTGTAAAAAAAAAAAAAAAAAAAAAAAAGCATCAAAGACAATATCAACTCTTTTATTGAACGCTGTCATGCATGCAGGAGTCACATAGCCTTTCTAAATTGCAATGTGTGTGTGTGTGTGTGTGTGTGAGAGGGGGGGGAGGGGCACATTTTAATAAAAGAAAATGATGCTCGGAGCATTTCTCATATTTTCTGACAGATCTGTTAGTGAGGCATCTGTGACAGCAGGGAGGAAGGGTATTTCAAGTCTGAGTCCAGCTTTTTAGCTTAATTGTATTATTAATATGTCAAATGTAAGCCAAAACACAGCATGTAATTATGAGTAATTATAATAATCACAGAGTAACTAAAAATTATCATTACATTTGGACCAATCATCACTTATTATTTGGGATTTTTTTTTAAATTTTATATCTCATTACATTCTCCTTCTATATTCTGCAACAACATCACAAAATATGGGACTTACAGTGGTGGAGGAAAGCTTCTTTTGTGATATATTGCATGAAAAGTCATTATTAAGTGATTAAAATCTGCCCAGTACACTAATGTAAGGCAATCAATTATTTTAAGTTGATGAAACTTTTAAAAAATACAAGTTTCCAGAAGTTAAAATGTATATGCTTATTAAAGTACACTTAAATTAAAATATTGCTTATTAACTTAGTATTCTAAGGTTCTGTCAGTCCTACTGGGAGACTAAGTTAGGGTTCAGTGTCTTTGTCCAAGGACATTTGGACATGTGGACAGCCAGAGTCAGGATGTGAACCTCTGACCCTTCAGTCATTGGCCGACCCACTCTATCAACTAAACCACAGCCGCCCCTGAATAAGATTACTGTGTTTTTTTGGTGTAATAGATATTGGTGGTTATTTGGAGTGCTCTGAAATTGTATTTCAGCATCTACTACATCAGTTAAGTCTTTTTCATCCTCATTTGAAACAATAGAAATAACAGTACAATACCATTCTCAGTATTTAATGACTTAATTCCACTCAGTTTTACCTCATCTACGTTTTTAAGTTATGTTCACTTATATCCACAATAGTTCCCCTTAATTAAAAAAATATTAGTTTGAAGTACTTAAAAAGAAGAACATGTTACAGCAACTTAATACATTGGAGTTAGTAGTACTATTTCTACAACTTAATACATTGAATTATTCTGAACATTTAGGTTTATAGTGTATTGTTCCCTTCTCCAAAGCCACATGCTCTGTTCTGTTGACGTCAAAACTGGATGTTTGAACAGAAAAACATCCAGGACATAACATGTTGAAACTGTCAATTATTTAGTTTATTAGTGTTTTTTTCTTATTAACAATAAATGAAAAAAATATTATTTGTACCTGTTTGTCTGATGCAGCCACATCTTTTGAAACCCAAAAAACATTTTTTCTGCAAATATTTTATGATATTAAAAACTCTGTAAACTTACAAGTGTGTAAAAACTTTCCCACCACTACATTTTAACTATATTTTGAAATCAAATAATCAATTTTTCAATTATATGTCACAATATTACTAACACATGCCCTCAACTTAAATCACAATAAGAGTAATAGTAATAAAAAATAAATAAAAAAAAACACCAAGACCAGGTGAATTACATACATATATTTTTTGAAAACATCCTAAACACATTTTCAGACTTTAGACTTTTATTTTTGTGTTTTTATATAAAAAATGGTGTTGCATAAATGAGTAAAATAACATCATGTTTTGCATCATTTTATGGCTGACATCTCCTCTAATCTTTTGCTTGTCCCACACAGAAATTAAAGTGAAGATACTGCTGCTCTCAGGCAGAAACTGTGTCATAAACATTAGTTTCACATCTCTACAAACTTAAATATGAATATTACCTCATTCCACATAAAAAAAAATAGTTAACTCCTAAAACGATATGTCAAATATACTTATTTTATTAATTGTACACATGTATCTATTTTATTTGCACATCACAAAGAAAAAAAGTCATGCACGTAACACCATTCTGCAGGAGATAGAAGCCAAAAAAGGCTTTTATAAATACATAAACAATATAAAGGGGGGGGGGGTCATCAAAATAATCAAAATTTTTAATACAAACCAAAAAAAAAAATACTAAATACTAATACTAAATACTAAATAATGATAAAGAACATTTTATTTCAGTTCAGGATGTAGATTATTCCAAAGATGTGTGAAACAATAGTGACTGGCAGAAGTTGAGCAGTATGGAATATTAGCCATACAGATTCATGTGAAAAACAGTGAACTATCCCTTTAAGCGGCCGTTCAATTCAATTCAATTCAATTTTATTTATAAAGCCCTAAATCACAACAAAGTCGTCTCAGAGGGCTTTACAAAAACATAATCAACTACAGAAATACATGAAAAGTCCCAGGCATCCCCTGTCCTTAGACCCTCCTTCTCGGCAAGAAAAAACTTCCAAACCCAGTGGGAAAAAGAAGAAATCTTGAGGAGAACCACATTGAAGGAGAGATCCACTCCCATGGACGGACAGGCTGTTGTGTCCAGTCAGAACCCTCTGTACCTCCAGCTCTTAAAGCCCAATTAACTAAAGCAGAATATACCCATTTCCTATGTAAACATTTATTCAGATTTAACATGTCCATGTAAACACGAAGGAAATACCTTTAATTCTAAATGATTTTTTTCAGAATTAATCATTAAAAATTAAAAAACTAAACATAGTAATGTTAAAAAAAATAAATAAACGTACCAATTGCTGCAGCTACTGTATGATCCCAGTTTACTGTATGATTCCCTCTTTTTATGTCATGGTTCATCTTTGCAAATGACTCCTACAGAGACATATGACAGGCCTTCACAGTCTGTGTCAAAATATCTGCTTCATTCTGTGCATAGATGGACAAACCAATGCATCCAGTTGTGCTATTTAAATGCCAAGCTATAACCGACAGAAATGGTCTCCAGAGAAGTCATTTAGGGCTCCTAAACTGCATCAGTCGCCTCCCTCTGAATACCAAGAGCCCATAAACTTGTTAGAGACATAATCTTAAAACGTTAAGGTCCCTCACATCTGCATGCCTCTGGAGGGTTACTCTGAAGAGCGTGGTGTTTCCACACATCTCTCCTTCACTGAACAGGCAACTCATCATCCACCAACACCCTGACCTAGATCCTTCCATCCCTGTGCTCACATCATATACATATTCATTGGTTTCTTTTAATCATAAGACAGCCCCTTGAGTGTGAGAGAAAACTCTCTAATTACAGTAGATGCTCTCATCCAATGGCAGCTCTTTGTCGTTCCTGACACATGTTTGTCTCAGTGAGCTGCTGCAGTCATTTCCAGGCTCGTCCAAACATGCTTGTCATGTGTCAAAGCTGCGGTCACTTGTTAAACGAGACTCGCGAGTTACAGTGACTCATTCTGTCATGTTGTGTTTGGCAAAAAAGAAAAAAGTATAATGTACAACAGGAGTGTCAAACTCATTTTAGTTCAGGGACCACATTCAACCCGATATGATCTGAAATGGGTCCAGACCAGTAAAATAATAACAATTAAAAAAGAGTTAAATTACATTCTAATAATATTTACATCTACAGTGTTTTCCTCAAAACTTGAACAATATGAACAACTTGAAATGTCTTAAGTGCAATTTAACAATTTTGTGCCTTGATTTATTATTTCATCATTTTGTGCATTACAACTTATATTGCAATTAAATTGATTTAAAGCAAAATAGTAATATGAGTAATTGCTAATATAAAGATTTTCATGTCATTTTTCTTTTTTTTACACTAAAATCTTTACTTTTCATTATTCATACGTTACTATGACCATATTTTACTAGTTAAGATCAAATTGTTCATTATTTTTACACCACTGATTGTTAATATGTTCATTGTAATTCATCCTTCAGATGTGTTTGACACCTGTACTCTATAATGTGTCATCTTTAGTGATTTCAGTGCAGAGTTGCTCATTCTCAGAAAAATACACCTGAAGGCTTTGGCTGTGTAAGTTATTTTGTGTTTAATATGTGTGTTTATAACACACTCTGTTGTTCTACTTCACACAAAATAACTGATTGCTGTGTCAGCTGTGATTGTAAATGATCAAATTAGAAGCCCGATCAATACAGTCCATGCAGTATGAGCCATGAATTCCATCAGATTGAGGAAAGAATACAAAGACAAAGCTCAGTGTTTGCGTTCCTTCCACCCCTTTTCCATTTACATGTTAATACATGTTAATTAGGCTACACAAACAAGCATGTCTTTGCAGCAAAAGAGATTATCAATGCCTTGTTGTGAAACTATATAAAGGTACTCAGTCACATAGTCCCATAACTTGCTTTGATAAAAATAGAAGATATCCCGATTCAAACCTGCAGGATGAGCTAAACAGCTGATGCTCTAGATGTGACAATAATACTGAAATAATACTCCCTAACTAAAAAGAAAAATAAATACAATTAGAATGTTGTGTCAAATCTAAGTTACAGAATGCATGTCTTCACAATAGCACACAGTAAACGTAACAAATATTTAACCTGTAAAAATGGAGTTTTAAGAAAAAAATTTACCTACGATAAATTTATTGGCAGTAACATGTCTCAAAAAAGTTTGTTCAGTGGAAACAAAAGGCTGGAAATGTAAGTGATATGAAATAAAAACATGCGCAGCTACGTCAATCTATTGGCAGTGATCATGGATAGTATAGAAGACATGTACTATTTCAGTATTTTCAATTGGTTCTGTCTAGGGTTCAAGTCAACGCCTTGTTAGCGTAATGTTAACATTAGCCGTATGCTATCATCATCAGTTAACATTTTTCTTTGGTTTCTCTGTTTATGTGTGTGTTTGCTTGTCATAGTATCAAATGTAGTGAACGGGCAGATTTTTGTGAGGGCTAGATGCTACCTAACCTGATTGTAAGGAGGGGCCTTATATAAAATCATTGCATGTGATTAGATGAAAAATCTGTCCATCATATTGACTGACGTGACGCTTCAGCCACTCACATAGAAGTCAATCCACTTAATCAGTAAAAATAGTTTGCATCATGTATATTCATATTTTACATTTATCATTTATACATGACGTGAACCTTGTCTACTACAATGCTCACCAAATTCTTCTGTAAATGTTGGAGGAAAGCATTGTTCTCCGTTTATCCTTCAGCCATGACTCAGGGCTAATGAACACTCGCTGACAACATGTGGTTGTCATTTCTTCCTCCCAGTTTCATTACTGTCAGCCTACTGTAAGTTTACCAGCCTCTTTGACTTGGTCCTCTACCAACACAACCAGGGGGGATACCACAATAACCATGGGCTTCTGCGCTATTTCTTTTTCTATTCTTTTTCTATTTTTCTATTTTTCTAGTTTTGTATTTCACTATTTCCCTATTGCTTTATCCACCAGTGGAGTCATCTGATACTGTAGATCAAACTCTTTCCAGAACCGGTCGGAGGAAGACCAAAAATTTCCATAAAGAAACGTTTCCAAAGCAGTCCATCTTTTAAGGAATGAACATGTAGTAGATAAAACAGTGGAAATAGCCAGGTTGGCTAAAACTACATAGATTATTTTTAATGACTGATTTTACTGTCATTTTATGCAACTCTCATGTGACTAATTATTTACATATGCTGTATTCCTGTTTATTTTTGTGATTGTACATTGTCATTTTATGTAACCTTAAATGTTTATATTTTCTATTTTACATGTCTTTTTTATCTTTCTTTCTTTCCTTGTTTTGTTTTTCTCTGCTAAAAGCCTAACTAGGGACTTCAAATGGAAACTAGCAATAGCTATAATCTCCTTTTATGAATCATCATTTACTACAGATTGTTTGTAACAGGTAGATGTTACACCATGCAATTTGCATTGATATAAAATAAACTTTATAAATAAATACATTGTAGGCATGGGAATTCCATGTAGCCATGGCAACAAACACAGCAATGAACAACAACAACAAGCAATGAAAGTGTTTCTGCTCTTGGGCATTTTCAGAATATGTCGTCGTATACACATACTCGGGGCCCTATAGCCTGTACACATGCAAAGTGTGTATCCCATCGCTAATTGAAGATGAAAGTCATACACTACTTCAAAGACAGGCACCTTAAAGAGGCTGTGAGATGTAACAGTGATGCATCTACTGCTCATCTTGCTGCTCTACACAGGAACTTTGAGCACGATATGTTCACATTCCCAGTAATTCCCACAACCTGAAAGGTGCAATCTTATGATGTAATCAATATTTCCACCTAATCAATATTTCCACTTCACCTGTCACTTGCTGTAATATCACGCCTGATCAGTATGTACGCACATGCACGTGCAAAGCAAAGGTTGACCTACTGTGGGGTTTTAAAGGCTGATACGATAACAATAGCTTAGAGAAGGCGGAAAAATTATGAAATATCAACCCTTGAAAAACAGTATATTTGAATTTATTAAAAATAGGACTGAGTATTTATAATAATAATAATAATAATAATAATAATAATAATAATAATAATAATAATAATAATAATAATAATAATAATAATAATAATAATAATAATAATACATTTTATTTGTATAGCACTTTTTTCTGGACACTCAAAGACGCTGTACATTAGTGCAAAAATCATAAAAGCAGTGCATTCAAAGACACTCAAAGACATTTTAAAATACAATTTTAAGATGATTAAAATTTAAGTGAAAGTACTGATTAATGATCCAGGTGAGTGGCCACTGGATATCAGAAGTACATCTAACATTTAACAACACAACCGTAAACATTACTGACTTTTAAATAAACAAGGTCAAAGACAGACAGACAGACTCATTAGTAGTTCTTTATTTTCATGACTTTTTCACTTTCAATTGAAGGTGATAGAGCACATAAAAAAAGTTTGACAAACCAGGATGTTTAATATTTTAGATTTTTCATGTTTGCTTTTATACAGTTTTACACACTCTTGGCATTCTCTCAGACAGACAATAATGATGATGGTGATAATGAAAATGAAAACGCCAATACAGGTGATTAAGACTGTGTTTTGGGGAGGGGACTCTGATCCCCCTGGTAGCTAAAAGGGAAAGACAAAGAGAAGAGGGAGGGAAGATAGGAAACACAATCATCAAATAGTCATTTAGAGGAATGTGATAAAAGATGAGATCCTGCACTGGGAAAAAAAATCTACATCTTACCAAGTGTATATTTGTCATTTCTAGTTCAAATATCTCATCACACGTAAAATAAGACCTCATCACCTAAAGAGTAACTTTTGAGTAAGATATAAAAACTGGTTTATAGACAATAAATCTGGAAAACTTTATTTCAAGAAATCTTACAAAGATATTTTTCAATTGTTACTTTCTATTGGCAGATTTTTTTGGGCTTAATTTAAGCAAAAATATCTTGTATTATTATTATTATTATTATTATTATTATTATTATTATTAGTAGTAGTAGTAGTAGTAGTAGTAGTAGTAGTAGTAGTAGTAGTAGTAGTAGTATCATCGTCATATTTGCTTTTACTTGTTTTAGTGGGGCATTTTTTCCAGTGTGTTTCTGAATTTCAGATAAAAGTATCTCCAGTGGGTATAATTTCTGGTCTTAAAGTGTTTTAGACCATCAGCTGTATTGTAAAGTTAATCTTTTCATGATCATCAGTTATGACCTATTTGGACGTTCAGAGGCTCCACAGTGAAAAGCTGTCATCTTCTTCTTCTTTGGTAAAGCTTTTAACAAGTCAAGATTTAACAACAGAATTGAATTTCAAAACTATACGAAGAAAAATTCATGACAACTAAAATTCATTCATTCATTTAGCGCCATTTGTCACTGGAGACTGCAAAATGAGACATAATTAGTTCCTACTTTCAGTATAAATTGTTGGGTTGGAAATGATGGAAGTGAGTAGACTAACATTGTTTTGTTTTGTTTTTTTTGCAGCTTGGACATTTAACATATCCATTGAAACACAACATCTGCCATATCAAATCTAATAACTTTTTTAATACTTTTTCTCAAAACAAGGTATTAAATGCAGATTTGTAAAATCCATGCCTTTAAGATGGAAACCCTGTTAAATGACAGTGAATGGAGACACTTGTTTGTATATGTTCAGTTATTATTCAGACAGCTTTGCTGAAAAAATAGCTTTTTATTTTGTTTTCATATTATCTGGTATAACAACCCTGCACAAGCCAATGTAATAACACCCAATAATGTAATAAATGTGCCCTTTTTAAAATGTAATAGTCCAATAATGTAATAACTAGCTAATGACATAATAAAAGTCCTGAACTGATTGATATCATAATAACTTTTGGCCAATCATGTAATAATTTCTAAAAAGGACAAATATATTATCAGCTGTTATTTCATTATTGGCTTAAACTAAACTTTACTCTGAATTTACATAATAAGTCAATTAAATATAGGAAAAAATGTGGTTTACATTGAAAAAAGTACAGAGAAAAATGCATTTGGGAGATTCCACATACAGTATATGTATAGCACATTATTCAATATGTGTTTTATGCAAAATTCAATGGATTCAGTTCATTGGAAACATGCCATCCTATCTGATCTGTGCTCACTGGGACCATCACCCGGACAGTGACCCCACACACTCCTCCACGTTGTGTACAGGCTCTGATGATTTGGCGTCCACAATCACCCGACCTGAACCCAGTTGAGATGGTTTGGAATGAGATGAAATACAGAGTGAAGGTAACAGTGCCAACAAGTGCTCAGCACCTCTGGGAACTCATTCAAGAGCGCTGGAAAACCATTCCAGGTGAGTGCCTCATGAATGTGATTGAATGAACGCCAAGAGTGCAGAGCTGCAGGAGCACAGGGTGGGTACCTTAAAGAAAATGTAATATCAAACACATATTTTTATTTGCTATAGAATTCAACATTCCATAATAATTTTGCTGTTTTTATATTAGTCTGCAATGTGGAAAATAGTTTTTTAAAAGAAAGAAAGAAAGAAAGAAAGAAAGAAAGAAAGAAAGAAAGAAAGAAAGAAAGAAAGAAAGAAAGAAAGAAAGAAAGAAAGAAAGAAAGAAAGAAAGAAAGAAAGAAAGAAAGAAAACTGAATGAGAAGGTGTGATCTTTTACATAATGTCCAAACATGTAAAGATTTATCATGTAGACCAATGGTGGAAACATTCAGATTCTTTAATTTACCCTCTTACCGGGGAAGTAGATGACATTACTTTAATAACACACACACACACACACATATATATATTTCAAAGAAAGAAAGAAAGAAAGAAAGAAAGAAATATATATATATATATATATATATATATATATATATATATATATATATATATATATATATATATATATATATATATATGTATATATGTATATATATTGTCACACATCAAATGAAAGTGAATAAACTAATCTTTTCAGATGGGTTTCAGTAACACCACATACCAAAAAAGTTATTTTCCACAAAAGCTCAGTATGGGAATTATGGCTTTTGAAGGCTGTCAACTGATCAATCATCTATCAATCTTCTCAGAAATGAGATAACATTTATAACCAGAGGTGACAGGTGGGCAGAAGATGAGCTGCTGAACATCAGGATATATGACAATGGAAATTTTTGGACCAGAATACTAGTTTGGACTTTGCCATCAAAAATAGTAATTTTGTATGTGAAATATTTATTTTCATAATATTTGGCTAAAATATTTATATTTGAACCATTCAAAGTTGTTCATTTTCCCTCAAAAGTTCCAAATGTAGTCATTCTGGAAAAATGGACAATTCCCCAAATTTCAAATGTAGAAACATAACCATAGAATGAAACTTTGAAGTGTAGAGTGCCAAGACATTGATCATTTTAGTCCATACCTACCAAATGTAGGTTATATGCACGCTGGTATTCACAAAAAAGTTAAGGCAGGGGGGTAAAATTTTAAATGCATAAGTGTTTCTAAGTCTTTTTATCTATTAAATAAACCTTAAAAGTGAGTATTTCATTCCAAACTTCAGGATGTTACCTTTACAAAGAGCCCATTCCTTTATCTGTACTCCAAACAGATGTATTTTTTAGTAGCCTAGCCGCAGTAGATTCCTAGCAGCAGCACATGTAATGTACTACAGTATTAGTCTAGTTTTGTTCGATTCACTTTATGGCTAGATTTCCCTGAAACTGGCCGACGAATCACGATGAAGTATAGAGGGTAGACATAACAAAGTGACGCTGCAATGATTCAGAGACAAACAACCAGAAACAACCATAGAAGAAGAACAACAATGAGTGATGTCATTTTATCAAAGATGAGTGAAGAATGCGAGAAAACATCAGGCATCTTTCATTTCTTTTTTACAGAAGCAACAACAGTCGTTAAGCTCCATAATCCACCATTTTGTTTAGTCATTCGTAACTTTCTCCGGAGTCCTCCGTGAACTTTCTGGCATCTAACTACGTCATCTTAAAGATTAGTTGTAGTACCGTCCTATTGCATATAGAGGATTTGAAAGACCACCTTTTAGCCCCGCCTCCTCTGACTATGAAGCGTTCCTAGACCTATACATGTAATGAATAGGGATAGCGCAGCTAGGCTAAGTTTTCAGGTGTTTTAAGCTAAATCACCCTGGAATGGTGAGGTGTTAATAAACAATTACCAAAAATGCTCCACTATTGAACCTTCTTTCAACAAAAATCTGTTAATAAATCAATAAATTTCACTCAAAGAGTCAAAGACAAATGCAGTAACTGAAGTCTCTGCCAGGGTCTTTTCTGTTTTGATCTTTTTTCTTTTTTTTTCTATCTACAAATCACTGTTATTTATTTATTAAATGATTGCCAATGAAAATTAGTACTCATACCAACTCTGCTATATTTATATGTTTAAACTGAAACAGAATGTAGAAATGTGTTCATTAATGTGCACTGTCCCACCTAAATAAAGATATCAAATAAAATCCTTGCTATTTCTTGTGTTTAATCAGTTATTTTACAAATTCATATCAATATATTCCAAGGTTAATTAAAGGTTAAAATAATAGCAATTAAGTATTTTTTTGGACTCATATTCCTGTTGGATTCATCTCTTGTGATTTTTACGATTATGTACTTATCACTTCATAGGAAGGGGATGAAAACTGTAATTTGAAAAATAAGGGAGATAAATTTGTCCTTTGACATATAACAGATTGGAATAAAACTGCATTAAATGGAAACATATTCCTCTACTGCTGACAAATAAGAACTGTGTACTCACCAGCCCAGGAGCATGTCCTCGTAGGTGGATTTTTTTCAAGTAAAGCTCCATAGCCTCTGACCTTTTATTTCTTTTCAAACCAATGATAAACTGATAAATAACTCTGCTAAAAAGATTTCCGCTTCTGAAACATGAAAGAGCATTAAGGTCAGTTAATGCATCCAAACTTATCTAGTTCAGTCAAACACACACGCTTCACGACTGGATTCGGTGACTGGACTTGAAGAATCATTATTTTAATACAAATACACATTGATTTACAGTCTGATTTAACCCATAAAGACCCAGTACATCTCATGTAGCAGTGTCCATGCTAATCTTTCTATCTATTTAATCCTTCTTAATTGATCCTTCACTTTTTCTTACCCAGCCCAGAAGGGGTTTTTAAAATTTTTGTTCCTTTGTTTTGTTTGTCCGCAACTTTATGCAAAAAATACTGGGACAATTTTTAGGAAAGGTGGTCAAGAATAGATCCAATTATATTTTGGTGAATGTCAGTCAAAGGTCAAGGTAATCAAAATGTGTTTTTGTTATAACATATAGGGGAAAATTAGGAATTTTCTCTTTCATTCCTGAATACTCAGTTTTAAATATAAGTTATTTTTAAGCCCAGGGCCTCACATTTTATGATATGTACATTAAGAGCTAAGGGGGGGGGGGTTTGTTGTGCCTGGCATAACATGTTATAATAGTATCCTGTATAAAAGTACTCTGAGTGCTTTTCTAGTTATCACTGTAATTCTATTGTAATTCATTAAGGACATGAGATAAATAATAGAAATTGTGAAATCTATGTCATACTAAGAATTTATAATGTAGAGTCTCTTACTATCTTAAATTCTCAAATAAATCTGTAATTTTGTTTAATAAATTGTCATAGAGTTATTTTTTGTTTTATTTATCTGTTTCCGAAAATAAATGTGATTAGATGTGCTGACTTTGACAATTGATGCTGTGTGATGCTGAATTTACATCAATGTCAGCTCCATTCAAAATTGCAGTTAAAACGAAATTAGGCTGAAAACCATAAAAAAAAATTTCTGACAAAGGTGACAACTCTAGAAATTTCTGATAAAAATTTGAAAGATGTAAAACGTAGCCTTTCATATTTTTTTTAAATATGAAAAACCGAACATAAGTAAATGTTTCTTATGTCTCATTGCCACCAAGATACAAACAAAATAAAAGTGGAATGCCAAAGGGAGGGATCAAGGATAGTCACAAAAAATATTTAATACTTCAATTTCTTCATCTTGATGATCTGTGGCATTTAAAATGTATCCCAAATTTTGTGGCTTTTCGGGCCAAATTTGGAGCCATGTTGTGGAGCAACCAAGATAGATAGAGCTAATCTGAACCAGGGAGACTGAAAATGTAATATGTAAGTCAAATGATAGAGGGGCAGTGAAAGTTCAAAGTTGGGTGAAACCAAAATAATTTAAAAAATGCCCCAAAATTTGGAAGGTCTTTACTTCAAAACTATTAAGCATGTTGGTCTAAAATGTCTGTTTATCTGGATGGTTTGACATGGAATGACCTGGCATTACTCGAGCATAAACCAATTGTGTCCATCTACTGTCATTGATCCTATGCCATGGGTTTTACTGCTGAGTGAATGTTGTAGAAGATGATTGTGTTTCCATGGTAACTATAGAGCATCTGAAACATTTCCAAATGGGTTATATCTGATGGCCATGAAAAGATGACAAACTCTATTTTACAGAAAGAAAAACTATAATAATTAGTTGGGGCATGGAGCATGTGCCCCCAGAAGGTATTCATCATCATCATCATCATCATCATCATCATCATTATTAGTATGATAATTACTACTATTAACCTATTATTATTAAGCTAGCACAAAATCTCATGTCACCAGTTGAGGAATTCACATACATGGTCATGGTCCATGTACATTCATGAACAACTTTGCGCCTACACGCCTTTAGACACACACGATTATGTTATGTGTGGGCATGTGTAAAACATGTTTTACACGGGCATAGACATAAACGTCTGTGCACTGAAGTTAAAAATGTTAATAGAATCAGAGCCAGAAGGCTACTATGTACGAAGCCTGGGTAACAACTAACAGCACATGTATGGTTGGGTAAACATCCTACTGTACTGAGTAAGTTGTTGTTGTTTGTCCTCGCAGGAGGGTATTCCAAGCAGGTGGTTTAATGTTAAGCCTGGGTAAGTTAACCTAGAGGTGGTGTTAATAACAGAAGAGGCTGGAAAGCTAACAGGCTACACTATTAGGAGGTTAATCACTCTTTAATTTACCAGCATAAACACCTAACCACGTACTTGGATATCCCCTTTATCTTTCTTTTTATTTTCAGTATGTACTTCATTGTGGGCTTCGGTCATGCTGCAGCAGTTTTATTCAAGGTCCAGATTGTGGTTAGAATGGGAAGGACAGACAAATAGACATTCCTGATCATGCTGTCATCCCAGTCCACATGCTTGAACCATACTGTAGATGTCGTAGGTTTTTTTTTTGAATGGGTGAGATACAGATGAAATTCTATACAGTTTAACCTTGTCCTTGTAACGATTCTGACAACTGACAACACAACAACTAGGCATTTCTAGTTCTGCTTTAGGTATGTCATCTATATAAACAACAGCATTCCCATGCAGTTTTTTGAGTCTGTGCGCACAACTTCCTCTGACGTTTGAATGATGTTGACTGTGAAGGTTTCTATAGTCTACTTTTATACAGAAACAATCTGAAAACATAAAAACACAAGATGTAAAAGACATAAAAGAAAACCAAAATGCCTTGAGGAAGATCAACATGAGGAGGTGTTGGAATGAATACCAACATTACCTACACAGTAAATTTTGCAGTGTTAAATCAACACTTAGAGAGTTTATTTAACTTCTTCTAGAGTGTATTTGGTCCATTGTCTCCAAATTAACACTGCAAATTCTACAGTGTACAGTATACTAGGCCTGGGGGAGTCGTTGCCCCCCCTACAGTGAACCAAAGGCTCCGCCCCTGGTCTTTATAGGTTAAAGGTACCAATCACAATAATTTGTTAAAATATCAGCAAATTGTCATGAAATAATTAAAGAATGTTCCTTTGAAGATGACTCTGACACACACATACACCTATTATCTCATAATAGTCCACCACAGAAGGTCCTCACTGATGAGACATGTCTCAATGCAGCTTTTAAATCACATGGGAAATAAAACATTCAGTCTTCAATGTCACCTAAATCATGTTTCTGGATGACAACCATAAATGTATTTTTTCCTCATTTTTTTCACTGCACTAAAAGCATATGATTTGTTAAACCCAGGCGAGTGCCCAAAAATTACTGTTTTCATTTTGTTTGCCCTTTATTGGGGGGGGCTTTTTTTGGAGTAAGCAAGGACAGATTTAACAATTCAAGAAGTTGAGACACTTTTATGTCTCCATTCTCCTGAGAGAATGGAGGCAATCCTTACAAATAAGATTATATACAGCAACCAAAGCACTCAGAAACAATCTTTAAAACCAGAAGGAGCTACACATTGTGATGCAAAATTAGCCAAGAAAAAAAAAACAACCTTTCTTTTCCTCCAGTCCTAACTTTGACATGTTGGAGGGATTTTGAGAAGTGTGAGAATATCTTCAAAGAATGGAAATAGTGAAAATGTCAGGAAAACAAACAAAGGTAACATGGAGATGACAGGTTCAGCCTCTGTTCTGCAGAAAGAAGTCAAAATGAAAGTGATTCATGGTGACACATACCCAAATGTTAGTGGCTGTGTACATGTGGGAACATTTACCCATATGAGCCCCAAGAGCCTAAGATTAAATCTGCCCTAATCAATATTTTTTATATAGCAACTTGATTAAATTACTCTGTAAAATGTGGCAGTAATGATTCCATGTACTGTAGAGTTATGACTTAGTTTCCTCAGCACCTCAAGCATCTGGAGCATCTTTTACTTATTGATTTTGTTTACGGCCAACAGTCGTGCTGAATTTATGTTGTCAAAACATCATACACACGAGGAAAAGCTGGAATCATCACCATTATTAAAATCACAGCAGGGTTCCTCGGCCTAAAATCTGAACTAAAAATGTAGTCTCATCCACGGGCGTTGTGAAACCCCCACTTTTACAACCACATGATTTGAGGTTATATATTGTATTGTTCCACTGAATCCAGGAAACAGACACAGAGTTGGTCTCACCTACTTTTTGTTGCAGGATAAACGGTTACTGTCGGTCGCAATTAATAGGCGTTCACTGATGGTAGGAAACTGGAACACTGAACAGTAATAACATTGCGGGGTTTTTACAATATCTATGGTTTCAACTGTTTACCTGCCCTGGCGGTACACCAGCATAAGGAAATGAAGCGCACCTCAGCTCCTGGGTGAAATGTAAACAGCTCTTCTTTGCAGTGTTAGCAAATAATTATCAACCAATAAGCAATGAGAAATTTTGCCATTGTTAAACTAGGTTAACTAAATAATTTCTTGCTGTATGACATATACCCTAAGCTAATTTGCTGACAGTAGGAGGAGCACTTTTGGATGTTTTGAGTAGGGGGTAGGGAGGGGCAGGTTGTCATGATTGTTATTTATTGTATTTCTGTCAAAAGTTTTGCTCTTCTTGGAATAAATGTTTAATTGAGGAAAAACTAAATTTTTAGTTTTTATTTTTGGCCATATATTACTTTTTTAATATAAAAAATGTAAAGAAAAATAATTTGTTAGTTCATTTTCCTGATGATAGATTCAGAAAATTTTGCTCATGTCACAACCTAGAACACCCCCACATTTGAAATAGCTGTGAAGCCCCTGGTCTTATCTATTTGTTGCTCACACACAGAAGCACCATTAAACTCACACATACACTCGAGTGCTAATATTTATTTTCAGGAGTCAAATTGAAAGAAATTCCTTCATTATCGTTGCCACCGTCCATGAACCTCAAACTTCACGGCGTCCAGTGTCAATCAATAAAAAGAAAATGAAATTAATTACCTCACAGTCAGGGAGCCTTAGAGAAATGAATCATGTGTTCATCCACTGAATTCCAAGTCACTGCTGCTTCATGCAACTTCAACACACTCACTAATCATTCCAGTTTAGGATGCTAACTGAAGCAATTGAGTGTCCAGCAGCTCCACAGCTCATCTTTAATGAAACAAGAATGATTTAGATGTTTCATAAAAAGCAGCGAGGGAATAGAGAGGACACTCGTCCTTCAGAGACGATGTCAACCTCATCTGTTTGTTCAACAAGCAACCCATAAAGACCCACTGCTACTTTTATGGCAGTTCTCAAATGACTTTTCTCTATTTTTACCTTTCATAACTGATCTATCACCTTTTTGTTTGTTTGTTTTTGATCTTTGTTTCGAACGTTTAAAATAAAATAAACAATACAGAAGAAAATAATTAATAGATATTAAACAGAACTATTCTACAAAATAAGTACATATATATATATATATATATATATATATCTTATCTTAGCAAAATCTTAGCAAAGATATTGCTAACTGAATGTAAAAACAAGTGTGTCTATCCACTGTCATTGATTCAACACTATAGGGTTTCACAGGTGAATCAATGTTGTTGAAGATGACAGTGTTTCCACAGTAACTACAGAGCCTGTGAATGTCAAACTGGGTCACATCTGATGACCATGACAAGATGAAGAACTGTATTTTATACCCATTATTGACATATTTTCATCCAATTACTGGATCAACAGGTATTGAACAGTTTAGATCAATAGATTGTTTGTGTCACCAGCGACTCTTTGGGTGTTTATGGGTTAAAACTTCTAAATTTTAAAGCCCCTAAGTAAAGCCATTAGACACGGACACATTTCCAATTCACTCCTGAACAAAGTTTGCTCTTCAATTCTAGGTGGATGGACTTTCGTCACAGTGTTTTCTCAAAGCTATATCCATGCAAATCATTACATTTATCCCTTGTGGTCTGTGTGCAGTATGTGTCCATGTTAGTATTCAGTTAGTTAGATGGGAGTGGAGCCTTCGTATGGCTCACAGCAGGTTCAGTGCACCAATGACGGCTCACTGGGGGAAAATAGCAGGATAACTCCCACAACGAGAGCACATGCAGGTGCAGGGAAACACAGCTGAGCAGAGGCTGCAAAGGCAGATGAAAGCGCATGTCTAAATAAAACAGAGTGGTGTTGGGAAGAAGCAGAATATATTTACAACATATGAGTAACAGTTATAATCTACAGACGAGGCGATCAGTTCCACTTAGCGACAAATATTTTTAGTGTCATTTAAAAAGGCAAGTTTTTTTTTCTCTTTTTTTTGGGGGGGGGGGGGGGGGGGGTAAAGACATCTGTATCACTTTTACTCCTCAGCTAAGGTGAAATGTACAATTGTGCTCATATGTTTACATACCCCTGCAGAATTTATCATTCAGTTGCTGTCTTTCAGAGAATATGAATGGTAATTCTGAGGAACACAGTTTTTGTTGAGTTAGGTCCAACAGCTGTTTTTAACTATTTTTGGGGGAGTGGAATCCAAAATTGATGCCAGTGTTTCTCTATCATGTCAAGTTTTTGAGCTATAGGATTCTTAAAACTTATGAAAAATACTGTACTTAACAAGTATGTGCTTCTCTTATAAGATTTTTCAAATATTCACATACAATGAAATATAAGACTGCAACGTTTATTTAACACTATTCTGTTTTTACAAAGGATATGTCTACTGTAATTCTACTGTCATTGTATTGACCTATGGGAGCTGCACACACCTCTTATTGCACTGTCTCCATGGTAACTGCACAAAGAACTTTCCATGTAGCTGTAGATTAGTCAATTCGTGATCAGATTGAAAGTCTGCTTACAGCTAACCAGTGGAATTTTGCTTATCTAGAGGGTAAACTGTACAGAAAAAAACTTGACATGCTAGAAGAAAACTGATACAAATTTTGGAATCAGCCTCACAATTTTAGTTTTAATTAACATAACAATTATAACATAACAGATTTTTTTGTCACATTGTTTCCCAGTGTAATCATGGTTCTTTCTCTCATGACTAGTGGTCATTTATTATTAAACAAATGCTCTTTTTAAGTCATACTGACAACAGAAAGTATCCAAATTAGCCTGATCATAAGTTTACATACCCTAGTTTCCATCCTCTCTATTGACCCTTTAACATCAGTGACAGATGTTAGTCTTTATTTTAGACCACAGGTGTCAAACTCCAGTCCCCGAGGGCCGGTGTCCTGCATGTTTTAGGTATTTCCCTCTTCCACATGAGTCACTTAACCCTTTAACTCCTGAGACTTAAGCAGTTCCACAGGGAAAAAAGAATTTAAAAAATGAATAAAATAAGCAACAACATGAACAAAAATGAATAATAACTTAAAAATAATTGGTGACATGAACAAAGTAAGACACAAATGGAACAAAATCAATGAAAAAAAATTTAGATAAATATACAAAATGAGCAACAAAATGAACAAAACCTAATAAATATTTACAAAATTATAAACAATGTGGAACATTTTCCAAAAAAAAAAAAACTAAAAAAGAAAGGTATTATTGAAATTTGGTCCCAGCAGTTTTCATTTTGCCTTTTTTTTTATATATGTATGAGTTGCCTTTTGACACCTGTTCCATGAACAAAAGTCAGTAAAAATACAGTGAAAATAAAATAAAATGAAAGGAAAACGGTAGAATTTTTGTGAATATTTAAACTAAATCATCCATTCAGAATGCATCAGCGCTGACACTTAAGAGTTAATAATAAGCTCTTCATCATCTCTAGAGAAGAGTAATAATGATGTAATGGTGTCCAGGTCTGATGGAAGAGGGAAATATCTAAAACATGCAGGACACTGGCCCTCGAGGACACCCCTGTTTTTCTCAGATGGTAAAACTGTCCATTCATCTTGGCAAAACACCTTCCATTCCTTTCAGATTTTGGGTTTTCTTTCTTGCATGAACTGCATGTTTGACACCTCCCCAAAGTGGATCAGTAATATTGAGATCAGACTGGACACTCCTTCACCTTCACTTTTTTTTCTGCTGTAGCCAAAGACAGGTCAATGCTTTTGTCATTGTCATGTCAATTGTTAAGCCCATCCCATGTGCATTCAATCAAGGTTAATTTATGAGCACAACTATAATTGATTTGTCTGTCTGTCCATTCAATGACAATATCTGAAGAAAGCAATAAGATATTTGCATCAAATTTATGCGGTGGATGCATCTTGACATGGAATAGATGCCGATTGAAAACTACGTTTCCAAGGTCCAGTGGCCGCAGTTGTGAGTGTTTTCAAATATAAATATGTATGTAATAAATTGTACACAAAGACAATTTAATCTAAATCATAGAGCAGTAACTTTGAATATTAAGCTGAGGCATATTATAGGTGCAGAGCATGTTATGTGCTCTGTAAAGTATGGATGAATCTCATTTCACCCCTCACCCTTACCCCTTCCACTCCATTTTGCGCATCCACGTGTAGGGGTAGGGGTGACTTAATTCATATTAAGGCAGAGGGGTAGGGGGAAGGGGAAGGGCTTTATATCCCTTCAAATGGAGATTTTCCAGAGGCAGACTTCAAATGGAGGGGTATGAGAAGTTTCCCAGAATACAATGCGCAAACCATGGCGGTATCTACGAAAGAAGTACACGAATGTAGTATTTTCACCATAATTAACTGTTCTTAAGTTGTGATAAGTGTTGTGTTGTATGAAGTTTGACATTGTCGCAATGTGTAATGGTAATTTCCTCCATAAAATGCACATGAAAAAAATAGGAATTTACGTAAATGGTCATTGGTCGATGCATAGCACTTCTCCGATTTTACGCAGATATTAGTAAAAATATCAGCATAGCCCAAGAGAACAGCAGACATGTTTGTTTACTTCTGGTTAAAACAGTAATTTTTGGTTACGTAACAACAACTTACGCAGCAAACTGATGATGTAGCAAGAAGGCCCGGGTTCGATTCTTGGACCGTGCAGACCTTTCTGTGTGGAGTTTACATGTTTCTCTCCCTGTGTCTGGATGGGGTTCCTCCGGCCGTTCTGGTTTCCCCCATCACCCAAAAATATGTTTGTTAGGGCTAAATCCTCCACCCAGGTGATTCTGACCATGAGCCTGACTCTACAGCTGGAGATGAGTCCCCGGGCGCCGCCCATGGCTGCCCACTGCTCCTTACAGGTGCCCCAGTGGCATTAAGGATGGGTTAAATGCAGAGGACACATTTCATTGTACAAGGTATAATGACAAATAAAGTACTTTACCTTATCTTATTTTAAAAATCTTTATATGATCACTCCCGTGTGTGCATTTGTCAGCAGGATTCCATAAAAACACATGCAACTTGGTGGAAGGGTTGACAATGCTCCAATAATGACCCTGTTATATTCAGGAAACAATCTATGAAAAGAAGGAGAGGCTGTCGCTGTTTTTCCTTGTCTTTAATACTGAAGTACCCCAGGCGAACATTGTGAACAGCAATGATTAAATTCGAAAAATAAACTAACCACCAACTAACCCATGTTACTATGGTAACAGTCCACTACACAGTAATACCAACTGACCAAAAAGATAAACACAGAGATTATCATGTGTGAGTTGTTTATGGTTTAATAACATTGTGAACTGAAAAGAAAAGTGGACAGTCAGTGAAAGTCTGGGCACTTACAGTTTCCTCTTTTTTTTTTTTTTAATCATTTTCATTTTGACTTGATGCTGCAGAAAAGAAAATGAAAAGAAAATTGGGTCTTCTTTCTGTTTGGCAATCAAAACATCTCCCTGCTTTTGTGTTCACATAATAATTTGCATCACAGCGAATGTTCAGAGTCAGACGGCTGGATCAAGTGAAAGTGAAATGCTGCATTCAGTCAAATGGATAAATGTTAAATTAGTGGTGAAGTAATGCAAAACATTTAAAATATGTTACTCATTTAGGATGATTTAAAACACTGTCTCACAAATTACATTGAAGGGAATATATTTTGTGTTCTACAGTGACAGTCCTTGTCAGCAAATGGGGGGGGGGGGGGGTCTGCCTGTAAAGTATAAAATGCAGACCCACATTTCAGAGATAGCAGTGGTTGTGCCTCCTACAGTGAGGGGTCACTACTTGTTGTCATCCTCAGTGCATTAGGATGTGACGGTATGTATGGACTTCTGTCTCTGGAGTCGACCTGTGCATGTGTGACAACATGATTAATGTGTCTCCACACCCTCTGTGTTATTCGACCCTCATGGCGCTCACATCTAGATAATGAGGGAAGCCTACTCACCAGCTGAAGCACCCCCACTTCTTCATGCACATGCCCTCCGGTGTAGCCATCACAGCCAGAAGATGCTCCGAGCAGAATCTGCCATTATGGTTTTCCTCATTACAGGAGCAGCATGACTGCAGGAGTTGATAGGCGCTGGCGTGCTCGCAGGGGCCCATGGAAGTCAATGGTGTCTAGGATAAGAACTCATCAGTGTTGAGTGTGGCCAGAACTACAGGCCCGCTGTGCTGTCGTTAACGCCCGCAGTCTTTAACCCCTTGAGCTATTCGTCAATGCGCCACAGCAACATCACTACCAGCTGCCACTTGACAATTTCCATAGAGATGACAGCCTGTCTACCTTTATTATACTCTACAATCAAAGCTCTAGAGATGTGATGAAATGAAAGGGACTCATTACATTGTTATTTTGAACCTTTTTTTTTTTTCTGTAATCATGTAGTTTACAGTTTGTCCTTCATGCTTAAAATCTGTCTCAAGTCTTTTGCATTTCCTCTGGCTGTGGTTAGACTTAAACTGTTAACACATGCTTTTATGAGACCAGACAAAAAACACATGCTTTTATGAGACCAGACAAAAAAATACAGAAACTTGCATTTGAACTTAGTGACCATTAGAAGAGTTAGTCATGGAGAGTCTAATGAATGTGACATTTACATTTATATTTTGAATAATAAGCTCTTGTTCTGTAAAAGTGCACTTTCTACCATACTTTTTCCTGTTCAAACTTATGAGAACTAGGTCAAGTATCTGCATCTTTTTCTGGAGACAAGCACATAACTTTGCACTCATGACATTCACACTCTCACCTTCATACATTTATAAACTACCATGCTTTGTGACAAATATAAAGCAGCAACTAGAACCTTACAGCTTTAGTGGATCAGAAATTATCTGAGGTTAAATTCTTTTTTTATATTCATACTTTATTAATTCTCTGGTTCAATAAAAAAAAAAAAAAATACTTAATGCATTCTAAAAACATTCTGAGGAATACCCGTCATGAAGTAGTACACTACAATATATTGACAAAAGTATTCATTTACCTGCCTTGAAATATACTTACATAAGTGGCATATCATTCTTACTCCATAGAGTTGAAGATGACACTGCAGTTTTCTGCAAATGTGTGTGTGTGTGTGTGTGTGTGTGTGTGTGTGTGTGTGTGTGTGTGTGTATGTGTGTGTGTGTGTGTGTGTGTGACTTCAGTCTAATCTGACAGTGACGACAATGATTTTTTATTCCCTCCGCCAAGGAGGTTATGTTTTTGCCGGCGTTTATCTGTTTGTCTGTGTTCAAGATAACTCGATGAAATTGTCAGGATACGTTAGAAATGTGAACAGGAATGAACTGATTTCATTTTGGGGGTCATCGGGGTGTGGGGGGTCTACCTTGGTGGAGGTCTGCGCTCTCAGAGTGCTTTTCTATTTTTTATTTTTAAAAAATTTTTTTTGCTGCCAACAGTGTGGACATCTCTATGCTCCCAATTTTATGGGAACAGTTTGGGGATGGCCTCTTCTTATTCCAACATGAGTGCACAAAGTAAGGCCAATAAAGACATGAATGAGAGAGTTTCATGTGGATGAACTAGACTGACCTGAACACGGTCCTGACCTTTAACCCCATAGAACACTTTTGGGATGAATTAGAGTGAAGACTGAGAGCCAGACCTTGTGTCTAATGTTAGTGTGTGATCTCACAAATGCTTCTGGGAGGGAGGGTCAAAAATTTCGTCTTGAATTATGAGAAACTTAATTGAGATGTTTTTCCTTTGTGTTTTTATTCCTCTCAACGCATGAAAAAATAATGTGATTGAAAGTTATTTTATGATCTTTTTCTTCCTGGGTTTACAAAAGTGTCCACTTCACTGGATGCATTTGATTTTTGAAGCAAAGAAACATATATTTGCTGAAATACTCTAAAAAGTGTGACTGGGCTTAATTATTATTAACAAATTAAATTCTATTAAACTCTACATGAAAAAGACTTTACACTGTAGATTTTGCAGTGTTAATTTGGAGACAATGGGACCAAATACACTCTAGAAGTAGTTAAATAAACTCTCTAAGTGTTGATTTAACACTGCAAAATTTACTGTGTAGTTTGTTATATATTTGGTATATTTTTATGATGAGTTACTGATATTTTAATTTTAATTGCATTTTACTCATTTTTGTTTGAATAATATCAGCTGGAAATCACTGAGTAAAAATGAATTATATTTTATTAGTAAAGTCAACAATGTACAAATCAATATCATCCACATATTTAGGAATATGAATTAATTCCACCTTAGTAAGTCCAAATGATTTTTGTGCAGATATTTGGTATATCTGAATTAGTATTATTGGACAGTTTCCGCCTAAATTGTATTTGAATTTACTCAACATGTGCTAAATCCTAAGTAAATCCAAAATAATTCAAGTAACTATTTCATTATTTTATATGTAATTAAATGTACTTAATAAAATCTAAAGTTTTTAATCAAAGTTGAAATACTTCAAATCTATTCAATTATTTTAATTGTCACTTTTTTTGCCATAATTTATTTAAGTAGAAAATGGTCAAACTTTATATGATATAATTTTTGTAATGTTGTAAACCTAATGTTTTTTCACATATTAACATACTCTAATACATGTTTTTACTCACTTTATGGAAATAATATGCCAAAAAAAAAACTTTTTAAATTACAATCTAATAACAATAATAAGTCCTCACAGATGTTAGTACAGATCATTAACAGCAGTTACAGTATTGGCATGACTTGCATAAATATCCACCGTATTGACTGATATGGAACTAAAACAATAAAGTCCATGAATATATTTACAAGAGAACAGCTGTAGAACAGCTGTCCGCTATAGTGAGCACTATGCATGAAAGGGTTAAATATTCTTTTCCATAAAAAGTCAAACAATTGTGAACTGCTCAAACACTAACCTGAAGGCTGACGTTTTCTGCCTTTAATTGGAAAAAGCCAGTCAGTGTGAACAGTGCAGGCTTGTTCTGGGTCAGAGAGAGCCTAATAAAGTCCTTAAATCCCCATTCATGCTGTCCTGCTGTAGTTAGCTGCAGCTTATGTGATGGAGCACCTCTGCTCTGCTATGTGTGTAAAAGAGAGGCAGTTAGTGGCTAAATGCCCAGTGGTATAAAGTGATTTAAAACTGTGCTGGGTTTTTGTACTGCTTTCTCTGCACCATCATTACTGTGATAAATCTCAGTAGGCTAAAGTAAACACAAAACCGTGTGCATAGAAATATTTTTTGCAAAGAGAAATGCAGTAGCTTGTGTAGAAACGATAACATCAGAAGCAACAGTGAAACTCATGAAGCTCCACCCAGTCATTCTCATCCTGGTTTTACATGATCTGGCATCAGCACCAGTCACTGTTTCATCATTTTTTGATGCAAATGGTGTTTGTGTTTGCCTGCTATTCATCTTAACAACCTTCTTGCAAATGTCTTGAGTGTATGCGACAACACAGTTTCATACTACACATCCATCCTCTCCAGGTTTTCAGCTAGTAATGTAGTGTCCTCACAAAATAAATGAAATCAGCCTGAAGAATTCAAGCATGCTTCCTGAAACATTTCATCACTGAAGATTGATGCTCGCTAAGGTTAGACAAAACGCAACTACTTAGAGCAGCTGCAAAGCATTAAAACACAGCCTACTTTCCTGATGCAGCACAGTAACATGTAAAACAATGACATTACACAAGCCCTCAGAGACTATAGAGTGCAAAAATAAAAAAAAAATTATCATGTGTATTTTTCTACTTTCTAGTCAAAATATCTCATTATATGGTTAAAGGTGAACTGAAGGCAATTTTTTTGTGAAAAAGTACAATAGCAGATTAATTCCTTATTAAACTATTGTACATATATAGTTTACCACCACCAGAGGGAAAATGTGAGAGTGAATGAGTAATGGGTCACTAATGTAAAGCACTGGCCAAAAAATCATTAAATAAATCCAATCCATTATTATTATTTTCTCTACTGTCCTTAATGGACATGAGGATGGTTGGGTATGAAGTAGTTAGCAACTCAACATGTGTAGGTTGTTTTTTAGATTCAATAAATGTGACCCTCCAGCACAAAATCAGTCAGAAGTCTCACCGCATTATTTCTAGCTATAGCCTCAAATACATTATATGGGTCGATATTATTATTATTATTATTATTATTATTATTATTATTATTATTATTATTATTATTATTATTATTATTATTATTATTATTATTATTATTATTATTGTTGTTGTTGTTGTTGTTGTTATTATTATTATTATTATTATTTAGTAGTAATAGTAGTACCTGTAGTAGTAGTAGTAGTAGTAGTAGTAGTAGTAGTAGTAGTAGTAGTAGTAGTAGTATTTTAAATGTGATGAGATATTTTTGTACATTTGTTAATATTTTTTAATAAATGTTCTAGTGTAAAAGATAACCATAAGGAACAGGCCTGAAATATTACAGTGCTATCATGTGATGCTTCACATCACTTTAGGAGAACTTCAGGTTTATTTCTGTATTTTTCACAGCTATCATTTCTATCAACTCTGATAACACTCTGAACACAACAGGCGAGCGTGGGTAAACACACCATTAGGCAGGTGGAGAAGAGCTCAACAAGTCAGATCTTAAACAACTCAACTGAATTTAAAAAACAAGAAGAGAGCTGTCTGCAAATGTGAGCAGTTCATAAAATGTTTGTATTGCAACTTAAATGTTGGTATAAATGTATTAAATATCAACTAATGTAAATTCCATGTATGTTTACTGGTACCAGTGTAGTTGTATCATTTCTAGTCAAAATATCTCATTACATTTAAAATAAAACATAATAAAACACAATCACCTAAAGAGTAACTTTTCAGTGAGATATAACAACTCATTATTAAAGTAATACTTCATAATTTTTAACGTCAGACCTATTTTCTGAATGAGGCAGAGTGTAGGAAATATGTAGAGATTGTTTTTTTTTTTTAATTCTTTGTAAAAATCAGGGTTGGCTAATCCTCAAAGCACCCAATGCAAATCAGTTATTATCCCAGACTGTGGATGTAAACATGTTTGAAACTAGAAAAGAACAAACCTCCACCCATGCAGACCTTCCCCCTCCGAATGAAGAGAGGTCCACCAAGGAGGTTATGTTTTCACTGGAGTTTGTCTGTCTGTTAGTTAGCAAGATAACTCAAAAAGTTATGGACGAATCTTGATAACATGACATGACATGTTGGGAGTGTCACAAGGAACAAATGATTAGATTTTACATAAAAACACATGCAACTTGGTGGAAGGGTTGACAATGTTCCAATAATGACCCTGTTATATTCAGGAAACAATCTATGAAAAGAAGGAGAGGCTGTCGCTGTTTTTCCTTGTCTTTAATACTGAAGTACCCCAGGTGAACATTGTGAACAGCAATGATTAAATTAGAAAAATAAACTAACCACCAACTAACCCATGTTACTATGGTAACAGTCCACTACACAGTAATATTTACCGCAATTTTACATTGCGGTAAATGGAGAATACATTTCAAAGTGATCCAGAATCCAGGATCTCTTCCGGATCACCACCCAAATCTAATCATTTGATCCTTGTGAGCCCCCCAACATGTCATGAAATTTTCATCAAGATCCATCCATAACATTTTGAGTTATCTTGCTAAATAAGAATAAGAATAAGAATAAGAATAAGAATAAGAATAAGAATAAGAATAAGAATAACAATAACAATAACAATAACAATAACAATAACAATAACAATAACAATAACAATAACAATAACAATGGATTATATTTATATGGTGTTTTTCTATGTACACACATAATCAAAATGCACAGTGGATGCATTATTCATTCACTCTCACATGCTCCCTCTGTTGGTGGTAAACTACATATGTAGACAGAAGCATGGCTGCCATTTTGCGCCTACAGCATGTCTGACCACCACCAAACATTCATAAGCACCCTTTGCTTATTGGACAGCCCACTCCACCAACTGAGCCACGGCCACCCCCATTAAACATTAAAGGGTCAATTAAGTGATTAAATACAAAACATATACATTTGTGTTTCTTTCATCACACTGCTGCACTTTTTTATGTATTTACCTCTACCTTGTCAATGATTCAAACACAATTATGGGACATTTCCCTTCAGTTCATAATGTGGTCCTGGAAAAGCCCTTCCCCTTTGTCTAATTGGGACAATGGAGGGGTAGGGTTAAGGAGCTAGGCCCAAGGGGTGAAATGGGTGGACAATACGATACGATACGATACGATACGATACGATACGATACGATACGATACGATACGATACGATACGATACGATACGATACGATACGGTGCGATAAGATAAGATAAGATAAGATAAGATAAGATAAGATAAGATAAGATAAGATAAGATAAGATAAGATAAGATAAGATAAGATAAGATAAGATAAGATAAGATAAGATAAGATAAGATAAGATAAGATAAGATAAGATAAGATAAGATAAGATCCAGATTTACAGCAGGAATAGTGGAGCACAAACAAAGCAAATGAGCTTAAAAGAGCAAACTCAAAAATAAAGATCAATAAAAAAAATCCATAAAATATTAATATTTACAGTTGTGCAAATGCTGATCATGCACTAAACATGACTATATGGCTGCTTATGGTTGCACAAAGCTCTCACTTAAAAAAATTCAAACATAAATAAAGATAATACTATAATAATAATATAAATGGACACAAATAGAGGCAGGCTCTCTCATGTAAATACAGTTAAAACCGTATACAGTCTATGATGTGAACAGAAGAATATGAGAGACATGAGTGGTTACAGTTTAAAAAAAAAAAAAAAAAAACTAAAACCTTCACAGTCCAATTAACAGGAAGTGTTTTCCCACAAGCTCTGACAGCACCGCCTCACCAAATTTTACTGTCAAGGAGGGAAAACTCCCCCTTCCTACCACGACTGCTACAAGGTTATATAACCACTGGAGCATCACATATGCACACACACAGTGGAGAACACACATATGCAGTGATAATACACAAGTTTTTATCAGAACTATATTTTACTAAAAACATCACAACATGATGACAAGGACACCAGAAGTCAGATAGAAAACTGCAGTGTGTTTGCTGCACTTGTTTCTTCTGTGCAGGACACTTGACAGACACACTGATGATGATGACAACTCAAAAGGGCACCTCGCATGCTGATGGAAATTATAGGTTTGTTTTCCTTAATCACTGGAGAGCCAGCACTCTGCAGACTCAACCGAGGAAGTTAAGAGGAAAGAATAAGGATGAGATGATAAATATGCCTCCTTGTCACGCATGCCCTTGCATAACTGCATCCCTGATATCCCTGATATCTGATGCAGAGTGTGTGCTCTGAGATGAAGCCGGTGTCGTTGGACCAATAGCAGCTGTGTTGGTAGAGGTAGCAGGGATGTTTTTTTATTTTTTTTTATTTTTTTTACAAAGATTCACCCAGTCTATGCAGGACTGAGTAGTGAGTGACATCTGCTTCTCTGCTTCCACATCATTTGCGCACACAAAGAGTGACAAATAAGGAGAGAACACTGAATTGTTGAAATATACAAAGACATGATTGTGTGTATTGTTACGGATTCAGGAGAATTCATCAAAGAACATCATGCCACAGAGGATTTATGTAAAATACATGGTAATTTTAAGTATCAGAAGATCAAACAGGGATAAAATACAAGAAAAATCCATCTTTTGAAGAGAGTTTGCAGTGTGTGTGTATATGTAATAATTATGTGAACAGTAACAATGGTCAACTATTATCAAGTCTTTTGTCATAAAGGTGAAATATGAAAGGTGTACTGACATGTAGCCTCTGCAAAACACACTGAAACGGAAATCTGCAGACTCTACACACCTAATTACACACTGCCCCCTCTTGGCCAATCTTGGCCAAAATCATCTCATTGAACTGTATGAGAAGCTCATAAACACAAAGATGAGCTAAGGTATTTGGATGCATTTTGATACTTCTTCCTCTCTCTCAAAATATTCCCATTAGAGTGATGCCAGAGCACATTCTACTGAGCTGTTACCATAGCAGACGCCAGTCACCAAAAAGTGTAGGGGTCATAGAGGTGCGCTTTTATGTGTCTGAAATAACAAGATGCAGCAAAGAGTCTAACAGAGCTGATGCAAGAGAAAAGTATTCCCAAGAGCTGACTGGGCAAGAAACTTTAAAAAGAATGAGACTGATATAAATGAGGAGGAGGGAATGGTGTGGGGTCAGTGTGAACAGATATTATTGCTCTGATCTGACCCAAAAATGTGGACAATGAACCACAGAGCTGTTGGAACAATTACACAACATCAGCCGATTCATATTTAATATGTTTAAAAATTCATCAAAACTGTCAGCAGTGATGTATGATCAAAAAATAAGTATCTTCGGTAACACTTGATAATACCTACACACATTTTACTATGTATTAACCATTTGCTAGCTGTGTGTTAATGGTTTGTTCAATATGTATTAACCATTTGTTAGCTATTTGTTAATGTTTGTTGATGTATTGCTTATACGCAATTTATCATAAAGCATTTGTTCATACAGCTACAAATGGTTTATTCATATTAAAGAAGAACAAATGCTTTGTTTATGATCAATTGTGCATGAACAAATCATTAACGAATAGGTAACAAATGATTAATACATAATGGATAGTGTGTAGGTATTATGAAGTGTCACCGTATCTTTGAAATTTTAAAAGCTATTTTAGCATTATTGGTAATAATCTGTCAGTATAACACACAGTTAATAGACAAAATATAGAAATAGTATAATAGACATGGTTATCTGTTGACATAAATTGCAAAATATGGTGTTTTAACTGATTCTGAATTGATGAGCAGTACATGTATACCTATATCTTCTTTTTAATTCATTACTCTGCACTTTTTCCCCATAATTTGTTTTCTACAGTACAGTACCCAAAAGGCTTAAGTCAGCCTTAGCTTTGTTGTTTCTCCAGGGTTATCAGAAGCATACATCTTCATATATGTATCTATATTACAGGAGGGATATTCAGCTTTTTTTTAAAAAATGGAATTCTGCATTTTAATACATTTCCCTCTGGTCTACAAACACTGTAAATGTTATCCTTGGGTCTGAATTTTTCATTCATAATTCAACTCCATGGGTCCATCTTCAGCCCTATTTGTGAGTAATGACACCAGAAAGGTTGTTTTGAGTGCTGGTCCTTTAAATGCAAATGAGTCATTTTAGGCCCCGCCCCCCACCAGAATGTTGACTGTGCTGCTCTGTCCTGTTCAACCAGCAACTGAACATTTTAGTTAATCGGTTCTAAGTCTGGACATGTTTTCAGTATGAACTACAACCACTGATGTTGAACAATTATGTTGTACTCAGAGAAAGTCTTGGTTTTATATGTGCAAATGTAAGTAGTTATAGACACAACTAATTAAGCAGGAATTAAATTGGGTTGTAGAAATCCCAAATGCCCAAATGAATATAAAATAGTCTTACAGCACCTGGAGAGTTGAAAAGGAATACTTTTTGAAGTATTAGGGTCCAAATACACAAATAAATGAACCAAAGACTAATAAAAGTGGGTTTAGCAAAATATAGAGTATTATAATAATAATAATAATAATAATAATAATAATAATAATAATAATAATAATAATAATAATAATAATAATAATAATAATAATAATAATAATAATAATAATAATAATAATAATAATAATAATAATGATAATAATAATAATAATCTTTATTTGTATAGCACCTTTCATACAAACGTTGTAGCCCAAAGTGCTACACATTGATTAAAAATTAAAGTACAATTTTAAGACAGGGTGAAAAATACATTATACAAAATAAACTGATTATAAAATTTCAATAAATAAGAAATACATTTACAAGAGTACAGATACAAAATAAACTGATTGAAACTAATTGGAAAACACAACATATTTATGACGTTTGTGAAGTATTTCAACTGTTTAAAAAATTTTATTAATAAGTTTTTGTTAAAAGAAGGTTCAAGTACAGAACTAAAATAATATGATGAAAAGAACATGTATTTCTATCTAACTTTTGTATACTTTTAGAAGATTAGACTAATATAAATGCTCATCCTGACCCACATTCTGCCTTTGAACATCATTTCTTACATTAGTACCATTATTTCCTGGTACCTAACAAAGCACTTACACTCACTGTCCATTCAGAGGTGGACCTTACAGACCCTGAAGACTATTTTGGACCTGATATTGTTGTGACTCACAGTAACTATTGTTGTCACTGTCTCGTAAGGAATGTAGACATTACCGATAAATGGTTAACATACAAAAAAATGTGGGTGAAATATAACTAAATTAAATTTCTATGGATTCTACAGGTAAAAGTCAATATTATGACCTCCATATACAGTAGACAATATAATGTATCTCTTGTTCAGTGCTAAAGTGTTCTTAAATAATCTTGTGCTTTATTACACCAAATATTGTGCAAAACATCCATTTTTTTTTCTTGTATTATTGTCTTTTCAGATGAATCCATATAACTTCTTTATTTTTCATTAAATACTGTTTGCATGTTTATTGTAGGACTGTTAAAATGAATCCATTTACACAGATTAATCCATCATTAGGATTAGAAATTTTAACACAATTAACCCATCTGCAGCACAAAATGACTCTGAACATATGTGCCAAAACATTCAGAACAGTTTGTCCAAGTAGAGTTAGTGTCACAAGTGAGCATATTAGCAGATGATCCAGAAATGACAGGCAGCAGAACCAACCTACACAGTAAATTTTGCAGTGTTAAATCAACACTTAGAGAGTTTATTTAACTTCTTCTAGAGTGTATTTGGTGCCATTGTCTCCAAATTAACACTGCAAAATCTACAGTGTATAAAGATGGAAGATGCTAAACAGTGAATTAGTCTCACAAAAAAAACAAAAAAAAACTAAACAAAAATGGAACAGTTGTTTCAAGTTGTTTTTTTTTTAAACTGTTGACAGTGTTTAATGAACATGAGTGCATATATTTCCTTCTTTCTTGAGTCAGTTTGTTCATACAAAGTGATGATATTTAATTGTGATTAATCAAAATTAAACCACATCAACAACAATTAATCTGTCAAAAAAAAGCACTATTTTATTGTATATTTCAGTTATACAATAGAGTGTGAAATGTATATTTAGCTAAAATAGTAAATCTAATGGTAGCCTTGCTCTACTTTCTACTTTATTACTCCAAGTTAAATTTTCTATGTGCGTTTTATGGAGAAAATTACCACTACATATGTCAATTACAATGTCAAACTTTATACAACACCTCAGTTATCACACCTTAACAATTGTTATTAAATAGTTATTACGGAAAAAAAATACTCACATTTGTGTGCGTCCGAAGGAGATGCCGCCGCCATTTTTAAAATGAGTCACATTGTGTTCTGGGAAATATCTTCTACCCTTACAAACAAAGTGCACAACGCCGCACCCCTATGTTTGAAGGGGTAAAAAGCCATACCCTTTACCCCTACCCCTCTGTGTTAAGGAGAATTTGGGACAACCCTACCCCTACACATGAACGTGCAAAACAATGGGGTAGAGCCAAGGGGTAAAATGGTATTCAGCCTTAGTGTTTGCACAGTACTGTTACTATCATAGGCTTTTCTACTTTATATATTTTTAACATCTGGTAAAGGAGCACAGATGAAAATGATCCTTGCTGACCAAACCTCAGCTTATTTACATTTATCATTGCTCCTATTCATACTTGTTGAATAAATAAATAAATAAATAAGAGAAATGAAATGAGTACTTTGAACATATAAAATGCATGTGGATAATCATACTTAAATGTATGCAGAAACAGTGTTGGTATCGTTTGTTAGTACTGGCTACACAGAACTAATTATCCTCAGATTTTTCTGCCGCAAGGAAAAAAAAAAAAAGAAAAAAAAAACAGCTGAGAGTCAAGGTTATAAGATACAGCACAAGGGAGAGTTTTAAAGGATATTACAATATGCACAACCTGAGGTGAAGTTAACTATAGACAAGAATGGATACTAGAACACACTCAGAGACAGCTTTGCCCCGGTGCTTAAAAACCCTTATGAATGCTGATTGAGGTGGTTTATTTAAGTGAATGCTAAGCAGAACACTAAGCATATTTTATTATTCTCCTCAAACTTAGATCTATGGGCAGCGTTGTCCTCTAGAAAACAAAGGAAATCAGTACTGTTAATACTAAGATGAAATGTCTCTTCATCTCTAATTGGCATCTGAATCTGTTGAAATGAAAGGAGAGTTGTTTGTTTGCAATGAATCCAAACCCCAAAGGGAAAACACTGTCTTTTATAAAAAAACCAGCCAGACGTTCTGACGCTGTGGAAGATGAATGATATGGTACTGAACAATACACACAACACACAAAGAACCTTCACATTTTCTTAGAAAATACCAGGATAGTCTGCTTTCGATATACACCAGCAGACCTTAATCACATCAAGGAATAAGTGTGTCCCTCATTTGATGAGAGTTGGCCATAAATGTAATAAAGCTGCCAAGGTTATTAGAGCTGCCAGAGGCCATTTTGCATCATCTCATACACCTAGAATTGAATTATAGAGAGAAATATGATGAACCCAGGAAGTCCAACTTGCCCATTTACAAAGGGCCAAGGGATGTTTAATGGATTGAGACTGAATCCATTCATACACATTAATTCCTACAGTGGTGACAATCTGTGCTGGTTGTTCTGGGCTCTGGAAAAACTCACAGATGTTCCCACCAAACATGTCGCTCAGCATCCATGTGTTGTTTGTTACACATACAATCCATTAGTGAACCTGGTTAATTACAGGAGCATGCACCAGATTGTCTTTATTAAGATAATAAATCAATATTTATAATGGCAGCAACTTTACATTTTAAAAGGACATTGATTTTATGCATGGAATTAAGTTTGCTCATCTGCAACATCACTGACTTATAAACCCAGCAGGGATAAACTGTGGAGAGTCGACTTTTGTTCTGAAAACTCTGTGGTAAGTCAGAGAAAATGATGTTCTTGTCAGTTGTTATGCCTTGTCATGATTTATATTTCATGCCTTTGTTGAACATTCCTGCATTTGCTCAAATGTAGTTCTTCTGACTTTCTGAGTGTGTTGTCAAACACACAAACGCACACGCACACGCACACGCACACACACACGCACACACCCACACCCACACACACACACACACACACACACACACACATACACACACAGTAAAAATGAATTGAATAAAAGGGGAATGGAACATAAAACAGAAACAAATACACTATCAGTGTATCAGTGGTAGATCCAGAAAAAAAGGACAGAGCCTTATCTGTCAAATGAGTAAAAACATTTTATTCAGATTAATCAAGGGATTGCTGGCTGTGGCTCAGCTGGTAGAGTGGGTCATCCGATGATTGAAGGGTTGGTAGTTTGCATCCCGGCTCTGGCTGTCTACATGTCGAAGTGTCCTTGGGCAAGACACTGAACCCTAAGTTGCTCCCAGTAGGGTCAGGCAGCAGCCGTCTACTGGTGTATGAGTGTTTGTGTGAAGCGCTTTGTGACCCATGTCTATGAAAAGCGCTATACAAATAAAGATTACTTACTTATTGCTGTAGATTAATTTTGATTAATCTCACAACTAAATATTATTCATTTTTAATATTTATTAGTCACATTTCATTTTGCATATACATATATAATTATTGTTGTTATTATTATTATTATTATTATTATTATTATTATTATTATTATTATTATTATTATTATTATTATTATTATTATTATTATTATTATTATTATTATTATTATTATTATTATTATTATTATTATTATTATTATTATTATTATTATTATTATTATGTCAATAAATAGAATGACATATCCAAACAGAATAAAAACTATATTAACTATAGTAACAACTAAAGGTAAAGCCAATACACATTTAGTCATCTCGTCTCATCATAATTAAATTAAACCATAGCAGAAATGATATGAATTTAGAAGTATAACTAATGAAAATTCTTATGAGCAACCACATAAGATGAACCTACTACATGTGCCACAGCTACATACTGAAGAGCACATAGCATTACATTTGGACCCCACTGCCCCAGAACACCAAATGAGTGAATATCTTTTGTTAGGAGGGTTCATCTCTTCAACAGAGTTCACAGACTGCCAGTGCTTACTGAACCTGTTCCAGTGGCACATGGTGGTCTGACAGGATGGCTTTTCCTTTAATTTGGGACCCATCTGCCCTTTGAATAGAACAGAATAGAATATTCCATATTAACTCTGCACTGTCTTCTAGTGTAACAGAAACAGCTGCTTGTGTAATAATATGTTAAGAGCTTAGGCTTTTGTCTTTTGATTTAGTTTTATTTTCTGTATGTCATTCTGTGTGTTTGTCATTGTTGAAGTCATTTTATTATGTGGGTTCATGTTCATGTTCACGTTTTTCTAATTTGCTTCCTGTCACTGGTAATCAGTTCACCCATCTGTGTCACCTGTTATTTCCCCTATAAATATCACTGGTTTCTTACTGTACGGTGCCAAGTCCTTATTTTTCCTCAGGTGATAACTTATGAGCGATTTATCTTGTCTTGACTTCCTGGCTTTGACCCTGTTTGTCCTGTAGTTTTTCTGTTCTGGTTCTGTCTGTCCATCCTTGTTTTGACATTTAACCCTGATTCTGACTTCACCTCTGCCTGCCCCTCATCTGTGCTGCATTCGGACTTCGGATCACTTGGCTTTGGACCTCTTTCTTCACCCCGGTAACATGTTTTGGATTTTCCTTTGGACGGATTAACAATCTAACGTGTATGACCTATTTTCACCTGACCTCTGACCTCATTGTGCTTCTTCACTAGGGTCACTGGGGGCCTAACCCAGCTACAATGGGTGAAGGTGGGGTACACCCTGTACAGTATGATTCTCCAGTTCATCTCAGGGCTCACATTCACACCTATGGACAATTTAGATTAACCAATTAACCTATCAGTGCATGTGTTTGGATGGTGGGAGGAAACCAGAGTACCTTGAGAAAACCCACGCAGACACAGGGTGAACATGTAAACTCCACACAGAAAGGTCTGGTGTGGGATTTAAACCAGGCAGCTAACATGCATTAAAAGAAGTCACTTTTCAACATTTCTGATATAAAAACCCTCAGCTTTAATCTCATCTTTTATGAACATCTACATGACCAGTAAATGAAATAGAGAAAATAACAAAATTACACTGAAAAATGCAAAATACAGAAGGTATTATTACAACAAATGGTGATAAATCACTTAAGAAAAGTCAAAAAGAGAGAAATTAATTTGGGAAGTGACATAAATGTAGCACTGGGTCTTTATGGGTTAATGAAACACAGATCAGTGTTTTTTATTGACGTCTCAGAGTCAAGTCAGAGCTCTTCTCTTTTCATCTCTGTGTTGTCATCTGTCACTTTTAACCCTTTTTCTGCACCTCCAGTCTGCAACACTAGGTGAAAGGTCCTCTGTCAGACGCACACCTCCTCAGTTCTCCAGTGCCATCTTCAACATTGTGAATACACTGCACAAAAAATAAAGCGGCACATCTTTGTAAGCCTCTCTGAAAGGCAGTAAGTCACGGGAATTATTGAACAACCAGATAAACAAACTGAACTCCCTGAGGTATAAAAGTAACAAGGCAGAAGAGCACGGTTATCAGGTTCACTTAACACTCATTCAACTGAGATTAGAAGCCAAAATGCACACTCAGGCTAAGACCTTTTAAGTGTGAACAGGCCTTTGGCTCTGCAGTAGCAATCTGAAATGTTCATAACACGTTAATTAAATATCTCAGGGTCTCATTATGACTCAGTGAATTATTTCTGCCTTGTGTCTGAGACAATATTATATGACAGAAATGAAATTGCAGTGAAGACTGTTTTCTTAACATTAAATGTGTTTTGAGCTTTATTTACCTTGATAAACTAAATAAAAAATTCATCTACTTTATATTAAGGCAACTTCTGCACCTTTGAAATCAGCTCCACGGTGTGTAATAAGGTGAGAAAAACAGTTAAACACTTTTATCTGTTGATGTTAGATCTTTTCAATAGCAGAAAAAAAATGGTATAAAAACCAAAGAGGGTTTAGTTTCTAAAGGTTAATGTTAATATCTGTTATAAATCCAGCCCACTGTGCTTTGTAAGATCAAGACTCATCGTCATTTGCAGGTTGTAATGTACATTTATTGAGCAAGAACAGATAAATGTGAACGTGTCTTTTTATTTGAAGCTATGATACTCAATGTACCAGAACAAAGGTGGATTTACATGTTCTTCAAACGTGTCTGTTTTAAACAATATTTAATTTAACTTTTAAAGACCTGTGCTACTTTTGTGACAGTTCCCAAGTGAAGTTTTTCCTCTATTTAGCTGTTTTTAAGTGATTCATCACCATATATCATAAATATTTTCCAGTAGTTATTCAGTTATTTATTTTTATTTTACCAGGTAGAATCAATTGAGAACAGCTTTTCATTTATAGTGATGATATGGCAAGATGCTCCAAGAGCCAAAATCAAAGATAAAAGGAAAAAAACAATGGTGAAGAGAGACTGTTTAACTAATTAACTGATTATGTGCTTTAATCATCATACTGAGGTTTCATTTGAGGGCTATTAAAACAAAAAGGGTGACTTTTTCAGTGAAATATACTGTATATTATAAACATAAACCAATGTCTCCACCCACTGTCATTGATTCAATTCCATGGGTTTTAATGGTGAATCAATGTTTTAGAAGATGACAGTGTTTCCATGGTAACTACAGAGCCTCTGAACATCCAAATGGTCATATCTGATGACTATGAAAATATGACAAACTGTATTTTACATCAATAATTTCCATGTGTTGATAAGACTAGTGGATGAACAGGTATTAAATATTTTAGTTCAGTAGTTCTCTTGGGTCTTTATGGTTTCAGGAAAAAGGCTCTTGCTCAGTTTCTGGATACCTGAAGCGTTGTGATGTCAGCTGATCTCTGGTATTTCTCCAGTGATGATGTAGGTCAGTTGTTCTCAATCTTTTTCCTATTGTTTGGAGAACAAAAAAATCTCCCAGCCCTCCTCAACAATCACAAAACATTGTAATAATGGTGCAATTATAATTTTTATTGAAAGAAACATCAATCTTCTAACAGTACCTTTTGTCTTTCTTTGAATAATTTGTTGTGCAAATGAAAAAACTAACAGATTTTTGCTTGAACAATACAAATGAACTCAACATAACTGCTCCCTGAAGCAGTATCTGTCAAATAAAAATAGGAACTATTATTATTTCTGTTTATGTTCATCTATAAAGCTCCCAAAATACCTCAGTAATCTTCTGTCAGCTCTAGTAGTTTCCATCTACATTCTTCCAAGTAGCTTTTTTTTTTTTTTTACTGTTCCATGAACTCTGACAGACTTTGGAAAAACTGTATTTTCCCATCATGCACCATGACCATTGAATAATCTTCAAAAACCTGTTAAGCAATCATTTCTATTAGTGATTTTAAAAGTATCATGGACAATATAATGCAGTAAAGGAGGAATGTCACTGTTTTTCTTGATGCTATAATGGTTGAATAAATGTTAAATGATAAATGTGTTTTATAGTTTCACTGTGTGTCATGTGTTTTAGTGTTTGGACTTTGTTTGTCTGCTACCTCACCCCCAGGTCTCCCTTGCAAAAGAGATTTCTTATCTCAATAGGACTTCCTGGTGAAATAAAGATAAAATAATAAATAATAAATAAATACACTACAAAAGTACAGACTCCACCAAGACAGGTCAACCACCCCCCACCCCACCCCACCATCACCACACACACAAACACACACAATCACCAAACTTTTATCACTTGTTCATTGTGCCAGTATCAACATTCCCAGAAAATTCCAGCCAAAACCATCGATAACTTTTTTTAAAGTAAAGGCCAGCAGAAATATAAAGTACTTGCCAATGTCTTCATGGAGTAATAAATAAATAAAATTATACAGAGGTGGTCAAGTACTGTGAAAAAATACTCTGGTAAAAGTAGAAGTATACTAATTCAACTCCTTCACTGAAGTAAAAGTAAAAAAAAAAAAAATTACAACTTCTCAATAGCAATAAAGTAAATCTACATTTCTTTGCCATGACTTTTTTAACCAAGAAAAATTTGAAAATTAAAAAAATATATTAAAAATATAAAGCTTTTAAAAGTGAGTTACTGTGTAGACAGTGTGTTTGATCAGGTCATGGTACTCAGTTTTGTGGGTAAGGGCAGGAAATATAGGAAAAATTGAAAAAAAAAATTATTATTATGACATAAAAAAGGTCACATGTGAGATTAAAAAATGCATAATTATGAGATAGAAAGTGAAATTTGTGAGATACAGTAATAAATATTAGATCAGAAATGCATAATTGTGAGAAAAAGAGTTGAAATTATGAGCTAAAAAGTCACAATCATGAGCTAAAGGCATAATTATAATATAGAAAGTCAATTTCTCTCCACTGAAGTGACATATTTTTCACACGGTTTGCTTTGAAAAAGTAAAGAGTCTATTCTGAGAATGTAAAGAGTATAAAGTACAGATATTTATACAAAAATGTGGGGATTAAAACTTTTTTTTTTTTTTAAAAAAAGCCAGAAAAATGAATACCTAAATAAAGTCTAGATACCTAAAAAGTCTATATAATTACAGTAATGAAGTACTTTTACTTAATTAATTCCATCATTAATTCTACCTGCTACATGTAAATAAAACAGTTTGAGAAACACTGACATAAATGTATGTTCAGATCTCATTCTTTTTCATCTTTTCCATCTTGTTTGTTTGTGTCATCCTGTCTGTGTGAACATCATATTAGTATTTATTGTCTATCCTGCACTTCTGTTTATACCCTGTGGCTAAAAGTCTCAACTTCTTCACTGAAAACTGGTTATTACTACATTTGCATTAATACATTGCTGGTGCACGTAGTATTTATGAAGCCTCTGTGTTCATTATCTGTACACATAATACTTCCTGTTTATCCATCCTAGAGGAGTAGTTCCTCTGGGGCTCATCCAAAGGTTTCTACCATTCTCCCTCCTGGTTAACCTTTTATTATTTATTCCAGGTAAACGTGCTGCTGTGTATTTTCATCTGTTTCGGTTTAATAAAAGCTACCATGAGTCTGTGCATGTGTTCCTTTTCTTCAGTGGTTTTGTTTTACTCTGTTTTAGGGTCAAACGAGGGAAAATAAACAGAAGAATTGCTGTTGTACTTGTTTTTACTGAATAAGGCACACACTATGTAAGAATTTTAAGATGTTGAACTGTGAACTCGAACACACTGAACAACAACAAGGATTTGAACTTTGCCCCAGTAGTTTTTGTTTTGGGACTCTTTTTTTTTTTTTTTTTTTTTCTAAATCTGTCCAGCTCCTTTTTGGCTCGTGGCTGAACTCCAAAAGCAGTTACACAGTCAAAACCTTCTAAAAATACAGGAAAGAAAGGGAAGTTACAACACTGCAAAGAATAGTTTAAAAAGTGTTTCAACAGACAAAGCAGAAGGGCATAACAGCAGAATTAAAACAAGAAAACACAGGACGATAAAGAGTAAAGCAACACAATGCAGGACTAAGTTTGAATGTGTCGTGGTAGAGCGGGTGGAAATAATACAACATGATGGTGTGAGGTCCATCCAAAAATGAAGGAATGGAATAAAGCAGCATCAGTAGGTCAACCAAAACAGGGTAAAATTAAAATTCAATTATCAAAAAAATATATATTTTTTTTTTTTAATTAAAATGTTAAAAGAGACAAATATCGCATTAAAAGAAAGTCTATAAAAAATGTGTTTTAAGAAGTGATTTAAAATAATAATAAGGCAGTTGGAGGCTTGATATGGTGTCAAAACTTGATGTGATGGAGCCATAGGTGTTGACCCATCTGATATGTGTGAAGGTGAGACGATGTGAATGAAGAAAAAAACAACACCAGATTCTATCTTGCCTCCTGAGATATTACCACTGATGTGTTTTAGATGTTAACCTTTAATGTGACCTTGACCTTTGACCTTCAGTGCTGAAAATCTAATGTGTTCTTCCTTGACCCATTATCTATCATTCCTGAAAATGTCATCAAAATCCGTTCGGAACATTTTGCGTAGTCCTTCTGACAAACGGACAGACAGACAAACTGACCAGAATTTAATACGTACCTCCTTTTGCAGCGGTAATTATAATTATAATCATAAAGTTGGTTTCATTCACTGCACTGAACATGCTCACTGATATTTACAAACAGAACAAGGTCTCGTCTATCAGCACGATTTGAAATTTTCACTATTGAGCAAAAAGTTGAATTTGTATGAATATTTAAATAGATCATACATTCAGAATACTCACCACAGACACATCATTGGTTAAAAGTTTTTTTGGGAGGAGTTTTTCTGCACACAAACCAAGAGTCAAGTACCAAGTTGGACTGTACAGTAATAATTTAATATCCACCTATATGGGTTTCTCAGTCTCTGTATTACAATCCAATCTAGATATATAGGAAGTATATAAAAATAAAAGTCTAAAAACTTTTAAAAAATCAGGAGAAAAAACATCTTCTATAAACTAAAGTGGTAGCATTTAGACCATGTCTTTAGCCCTTTTGTTCAGACAATGTGAGATTTATTATTATTATTTATTCTGTTTTTTCAGCAGGTTTCATTCAAAACACATTACACAGTAAATTTTGCAGTGTTAAATCAACACTTAGAGAGTTTATTTAACTTCTTCTAGAGTGTATTTGGTCCCATTGTCTTCAAATTAACACTGCAAAATCTACAGTGTAGATGTTTGTTTCTAACTCATGGATCTTAAACTTAAATTATTGTAGTCATACTGGGTCACATTACATTTTTCACAAATAAAGATTTATTTACATTATTCACAGCTACAGTAGTAACTTCCACTTTCTAATGAACTCACCTTGTTGAGACACATTTTGGAATAAATGTCCAAAATGTACTAGTTGAATACAATGCATTTTGTAATAAATTTTGCCGCGTACTTTAGGCGTTTCCTATATATTTCAAGTTGTCCATATCTAATATGTCTAATTAAAAGCCAAGCCATAAACCATTTGGAATGTTTCCCAAAAAGCTCATTGAGTTTTAATGCCACACCAGCAAAACGCCCTGCTACTGCAAAATGTAAAAAATGATTACATAATGTGACAAAATATATTACAAAATGCGGCTTTATTACAAAATGAAATGAAAAAGGGCCGGTGTCCTGCATGTTTTAGATGTTCCCCTCTTCCATTATACCTGGAGCCCATTGCATCATTATCAGTGTTCTGCAGAACTGATGAGGAGCTGATTATTAACTCTTTAAGTGTCAGTGCTGATGCATTCTGAATGGATGATTTAGTTGAAATATTCAGAAAAATTCTACCATTTTCCTTTTAGTTTGTGGATGGAAAAGGTGTCAAAAAGCTTTTTTTTTGTAAATTATTATTTAAAAAAAATTAAAGGCAAAATTAAAACTGCTGGGACCAAATTTTAATACTAGTTTTCTTTTCTTTTCTTTTTTTCAAAATGTTCCACATTATTTTTTCATTTTGTAAATGTGTATTTTGTTGCTGATTTTGTTTATTTTTCTACATTTTTGTTTTTTTTTATGTCATTATTTTTCTTTGATTTGTATGCCATTTGTGTCTTACTTTGCTCATGTTACCAATTATTTTGTTAGCTTATTATTAATTTTTGTTTTTTGTTGTTGCTCATTTTATTTTACTTTATTTTTTTTACTTTTTTACTGATTGCTAAAATCTCAGGCGTTAAAGGGTTAAACTGAATCACATGGAAGAGGGAAATCTCTAAAACATGCAGGACACCGGCCCTTGAGGACTGGAGTTTGACACCTGTGGTTTAGAGTTAATGACTGTTAGAGCCAACAGTGAATTTGCAAGTGATGAAGAGACAGGAGCTGACAACTGACCAATCAAGAATGCAAACCTGAAGAATGTAAAGAATGTAACCCCCCCCCCCACTTTTCCCCTGAATAAAAGAGGGTGACAAGCAGAAACAGACTCAGAGTTTAGGGAGACCAGTTGTAACTTCTGGTTCTGCTCTGCTCTCCTCACTATTTCTATCTTAAAACATATTCTTTCTTGTCTCGTTTATGTTTGTGTTTTTTCTTACAGATTAAACCTGACAGTAATGAAATTAGACATTGACTTCCTTATCCATACCAACTTTCTCTGTGCGTATAGGACTCATAGCGGTGCCTCTGTGCTCAACACAAACATATTCCATCTCCCTCTTCGTGTATTTTTCTGTACTTGTCACCAACCTCTCTCTTCACAGCACATTTTGACAAAGACATGACTGGAACTGAGTGATGGCAGATATTTTCTGTCCACTTGGTGACAATGTGGCATATGTTCCAGCTAAGTATCTACCGTCACAGACTTCCCCAGGTAGTGGTTGGTTAGCTTGACAACCGTTGACAACAAATGCCACTGGAAGCTGACACAGGAATATCTATTGCCACATTTCTACTAGTACCAACTCAACTCAGCTCAATTTTGAACATTTCCATTGTGAAAAAGGACCTGGAACCTGGTACTACATTTTTGGTATCGCGTCCACTGAGGTTTTAAGCCATAATAAAAACCTGCAGATGAATGTCTCTGTAATCTGTTGCTTTACAAAATACAGATGTGGAAGTTGACAGTAAATATATCAGTACATGAATCCACATGATGACAGCCCATAATATTACACCATGGTCGATCCAGGAGGTTCAGTTTTTGGTAAAAATTCAGACACAACAACACGAAATGAGTTTAATGTAAATGGTCTCCAGGAATACTGAGTCGAGCCAAGTGAAAACGTGACATATAGTAGCCCATAAGGGATAAAAAATAAATAAATAAATAAATAAATAAAAAAAATAGGGCCTTGCCTTTCAGGGCTCAGTCCCTAATAAAAGTGATGCAAGACTCAGCAAAAAGGTGCAAGACCAATAACAGTAAACTATGATGTCAAGTAGGAGGTCACAAAATATCCTTCCCTCTTCTCACTGTTTAAAACATCTAGTGACTTTAACCTTGGGTAACACGGTGGTGCAGTGGATTCCAACACCAGTGGATGGGGGTGGGGACTTTCTGTGGATTTGGCATCTGTGTGGGGTTCTCTCCAGGTACTCCAGCTTCTTCCTACCATCCAAACACATGCACTCATAGCTTCTGTAGCTGCATTGGTTTAATAAACTGCCACGTTTCATACCGATGCGTTTATGAAAATGTTATTTTCTCTCGATGTTTGACAAATTCCAACATAAAAAAATCAATAAAAACACTGTGACAATGTTAGTAGAATAAATACTTCCGCTCATTACTCTCTATTATGAACCCCTTTAACGTCTCAATATAGATGAAACTGAAAAGAAGTGAATAAAATTTGATACTTTCAGTTTTTCACTTGAAATAAGTTGACAGCAGAATATAAATAAACAGGTAGATGCTCCTGGTTTTTGCAAGTATATAAAATCATTATACACTGCTCATCGCTTATTCTTGAAATCCATCTGCCTGCTTCAACTGCCTGCTGACAAGTGAGAGTAATCTTGACATGAGTCTTCCGAGGCTGTCACATGTATCAGGGATTACACCTCATTAGCACAGTGTTTTCAAACGCAGCTCCCCGCCTCTTTTTTCCCCTCAGACTGGGTTTGATTAGTGTTTTTATCTGACCTGTAATGGCTCCTGTCTGTCTCATTCCCCTCGTTACTGCTGGTGTTTCCCTCTCTCCACTACCACCCGCTGGCAGAAGATAGTTTCTCCAGAACTGCATAGATCTTCCAGGGATTCTCAGTGGAAGGGGGACAACTGCTCATGGCTGAGTACCTTTTTCTATGCATGGAACAGGGTCATCAAGGAAGTCCTCTAGCTTCTTGTTATCGACACTGACTTGGAAATGAAGGGTGGCTTTGTCAGAACACCCCCTGTCCAAAGCTGCAAGAAAAAAAAAGCCAATAATAAGAAGAGAGGAGTGAAAGCATATGTGTTGCTGTGATCTGGATGGTACTAGTGAGGATTAGTTTAAATTAGAAAACTGGCCTGCAGCAAATTAGATTCACCGTTTTTGCCAAAAGTTTAATTCTGGTGTTGGGCACAGAAACTGATGTGTCCACAGAGAGGTGTTGAAATTAGAAAAGGCAATGAGAGAAAGCAATATCTCCATAAAAAAAGCTCAACTCACCAGTGTTTGATTCACACCAGCTGCTTTTGGCAAATATAAAAGGTTCTCTCTGTGCACTTTTAGGTTTTTTTTGGCGTCCCACCCCCCCTCAATCTGTGTTGATTACAAAAAGACTCTGCTCTTCACAGCGCCTTAATACATGTTATTCCAGACAGTCACGGTTATAATCCACAGCAATTTCATCCATCCGTGTAAATTTTGATCATTTATTTATCAAAATATAACTCATATTGTAGTAATAACAGTGGTGTTTTCATTCATTTATTTATTCATTTTACATATACAGATAATATTGAAAGTGATATGAACAAACTTTCATTTTAGCTTCCTGTACGTTATCCATAAACCTCAGCAAAGTGCCAGACATAATCTATACTAGTGGGTGTTTTTGAAGCACAGTAAATACTATATAATGACCTTTTATAAATATCAGATTAAAGGGAGTTCACGCCAAATTGTATTATCAGTGTGATGGACTATGATCCAAAAAGAAAAGGAGATATGGTTACAAAATACACTACAGTTTAAATGTCTAAAGCAAGTGATGTATTTTATGTTATATCTGTCATCACCAAAAATAGGTATGGGCCTGATCCAAGGAGCACATACTTCAGACTAAAATAATGGACGCCTATGACACTGTGTAAACAAGTAACTGAATTACGTGCGATCTATATAATGCTTCAGTGAGGATGAGTCATGTTGGTAAAAACTTAACTAAATTACTAAAGTAAATCTTGTAAAGTGTAAAATATAAATAACATGATGTGCAGAATGAGTGGCATTATTTTTTTTCTCACTTTTAACTTCATTAAGTGCAAACTTACAAGTGGATCGTCGATATTATCTCCAAGAGTATTTTGGGAAAATTCATCATCATCATCATCATCACGTCATCATCATTCATTTGTCAACAGAGTGAAAGCATTTTTTTTTATAGACACTGTAAAAACATAAGTTCATTTAAACATGAAAGTGGAAAGAAAAGGAAAAAAAGAGCAAGGAAAAGTAAAATTATAAAAACTTGCAGTAATGTCTGTTCTGTGTGTGTGTGTGTGTGTGTTTGGGGGGGGGGCAGGGTTGGGGTCCTGTCACGTTTCGGCCATGTTTCGCCCCTGTCTAGTTCTTTGTCTCTGTTCCGTCCTGTTCCTGTCCGTGCTCCTCTGCCCCAGTAATCATTTATCTTCTGGTCTTGTCCGTCACTCCCTGTCTGTGTTGCTCCTGTTGTCCTGATCCTGACAATTTCAAGTTCATCCAGATCCCCTCTAGTTTCCTGTTCTTCCTCCAAACTGTTCCGCCTCACTCCTACTCTCCTCCGTCTGGAGGTTTTTTGTTTCTTTTTAGGGGTGTCAGGAGCTGTCTATTAAGGGGAGGGTAATGTCATGACCTTTGCCCCAGTACTCACCAGATTCACCTGGCCTGCACCGTGCAGCTGCAAGTTGTTGCTGATCTACAGTATTTAAAATGCAGCTTTTGCAGTTGTCATGTGGGACCATTCAGTTTGTCGCCTCCATAACCTGGACACTCTGTCTTTGTCCCCTGTCTCCATAATCTGGAATCTTTTTCATCATCATGGACTCTGGCTGATCTACCCCCAGGTTTTGTTTGATTTTGTTTCTGTTTTATCTGTCTATTTCTGCTTTTTGTTCTGTTCTGTTATTAGAGTATTTTGTCCTCTCTCCACCTCACCCATCATGTTATGTTAAAAGGGTCAATACAGAGGATGAAGAACTAGGGTATGTACATTTATGAGCAGATTCATTTGGATACTTTCTGTTGATTTAGAAAGAGCAAACAAATCTGTTTGATAATAAAATGCATTCACTAAATTCTGAGAAAAATAGATGAAGAATCATAAATTCTGCTTGGGTATGTACATTTATGAGCAAAATTGTAAAAATATATAATGATTTCATGCATTATGTTTCATCGCTGTGGATTAAATTACCAACAGTCAGGATAACTAAAGTATCTACTCCCTCTGACCTCTTGTATTTTGTTATAGTAAAACTGTAAAATAACATCACCAGTATGTTCAAAAGAAACCTAAGAAGTGTTTTATTCATCTCCTGCACTAAATATAAGAGGTACCTATTGTATTTTCTTAACAGAGAATAACTTTTATAGTGAAATAATATTTTGTTATGAATCTTGCACTTCCCAGTAGATGACTGCACAGTTGATATAGGGAATAATACAACAGAAAATAGTATTCAAGTATCTGAAATGGATTCCTTTGTTGAATCTCTTGACATGATGACACATACTGTAGGGGTTCATATATGTGCCATCCTGTAGTGCTGCTCTGCTTCTTGACACACCCCATCGACAATTTTCTAAATCTGCCACTGGCAGCAGTTTATAAAGTGTATGAAATGAGGTCAGTTTGAAAAAAACAGAAGTGCATCACATACATGAATGCAGCTGTTAAAGGAATCCAAAGACATCATAGATAGATAGATAGATAGATAGATAGATAGATAGATAGATAGATAGATAGATAGATAGATAGATAGATAGATAGATAGATAGATAGATAGATAGATAGATAGATAGATAGATAGATAGATACATACATAGCTTTATTGATTATTTATTGTCATTACATATGTTTGACTGCAGTCTCTGTCATGGCAGATACAAATACAAACAGAATGGTTGTCAAGTATGAAACTACAAATATGAATAAGTCAAGTTAAACAGAAATATACAGCAGTATTTTACTGATGTGCAATACTCTGTTTACATTATTTCTATAAATATTGTTGTATTGTTATTTCTATAGTGTTTCTTTGTTCTAATTTCCAATACCTCTGTGCTTCACTGGTCTACAGAGATTAAATGTGCTAATTCCTATATATTTTAATAATACAAAATGAGAAACAAATGACCAAACTGCTGGTGAGCTGATATTTTAATCATAATATAATGGAGTTATAAATGCTCCACAGGACAGAAGCTGTAAAGTGTATCTATTGTTATACAGAAAGTGTTTTGAAGGAGATCTGAGACAAATTCTTAGATTAAATGTCAGAATTTCACCCTATGACCTAAAACTATATCTGGGAAACTACAGCCAATCAACATTTTGAATTAATACTTCTTTATTAGTGATTCAAACTTTGTTAAAAAAAAAAATCACTTATTTTATTCTGTAGATATTTTTCTTATAGATCAGTGCTATTACTGTATTATACAAATGGTGCTCTGCTGCTGCTGCTACTGGATCTTTAATTTCCCTGAGGGACTCTGCCTGAGGGATCAATACAGTTCCGTCTAATCTAGATTAATCTGTAGAATTTTTATGAATAATAGCCCCAAAGAATTTAATTAAATAGTGTTAATTAGCATCTTTGATCTAGTGTTTAGTTCCCTTTCAGGTTCAGGGAGCATTTCCTGTCAGGCAGGTGTTAAACTGTCATCAGAGTAGTGTCATTAATTAACAATGTGAAGGAGCTGTCCAGGGTGCTGAACCTGCCTCAGGTCCTTGAAGCCATTGAGACTACAGGTGTGAGGAGCTGAGCAGTGTTTACCTGTTCTGAAATATGTCCGATTGAACAAACAGTCCTTTACTTTCCTTCTGTTGGTGTTTTAATAGTAGAACAGAAGCTTTTCTTGGTGTTTGGAATCATGGATCTGCTGCCAGCACAGGAGGCTGCCAAAATCTACCACACCAACTATGTGAGAAACTCCAGAGCCATCGGCGTGATGTGGGCCGTCTTCACCATCTGCTTCGTCATCATCACTATGGTTGTCTTCATCCAGCCCTTCTGGATCGGGGACAGCGTGGACACCCCACAAGCCGGGTACTTCGGCCTTTTCCACTACTGCATCGGTAACGCGCTCACCTCTGAGCTCACCTGTAAGGGCAGCGTGCTGGACTTTGCCTCCATCCCGTCCTCGGCCTTCAGGACCGCCATGTTCTTTGTTGGGACCTCCATGCTGCTGATCGTAGGCACCATGGTCTGCTTCAGTCTGTTCTTTTTCTGCAACGCTGGGAATGTCTACAAGATCTGTGCGTGGATGCAGCTGGCTTCAGGTAAAGGACCTCATACTGATACTGGTACAGTATTCAAATACAAATATAAATACAGACACAGATACAAGTACAGGTACAGTATCCAAATACAAATATGGGTACAAATACAAATGCAGTGTTCAAATAGACATACAAATACCGGTACAGTATTCAAATACAACTACAAGTACAGGTACAGTATTCAAATACAAATACAGGTACAGGTACATGTACAAATACAAATACAAATGCAGTGTTCAAATAGATATATAAATACTGTACAAGTACACGTACAGTAATCAAATACAAATTCAGGTACAGGTACAGGTACAAATACAAATGCAGTATTCAAATACAGGTACAAATCCAAATATAAATACTGTACAAGTATACGTACAGTAATCAAATACAAATACAGGTCTAGGTAGAGTATCCAAATATAGAAATGTTTATAAATGAATTGAAGCCAGACTGTTTTTATAAATGATTCAATAGAATGTTGACATTATCGTCAGCGTTTATTTTTCTGTAATACAGAGAAAGTAAAACTGTACTAGTGGGATAAAACAGATAAGTGTAATATTTCACCAATCTGATCATGTGAGAATTTAATTTCACAAACCAAACACAGTTTATTATAAAGGTATTCATTCCTGTTGTCAGTGCTTGGAGATCAGTTTTATAGCAGACGCACGTTTGTTAAAGCATCTTCAAAGTAAAGATTGAGGTGATAAACTCATCTGTCATGAGTCACCTTCTCACCTCTCTGGTTTCTGCTCTTTGTGTGTGTGTGTGTGTGTGTGTTTGTGTGTGTGTGTGTGTGTGTGTCTTGCATGTGTTGGTCCTCACGGTGGAAGCCAATAACAGATCCAGTTTCAGCCCTGACTTTGACACCTCTGGTAGGGGATTTGGTTTCACGAAACAAGATCAGGTGTTGCCGTGTTGTTAGATTGCACCTGAAATAAACCACAGGCAAGAAAAGCACCTCAGTGTTGTGTAGTGTATGTAAAGAGGCACTGGTGGAAGAACTACGTTAGTGAAACCACATAAGCGTTGGATTAAAGTGACTGATATATTATTATATGGGATACGACATCATTTCATCATAATAATAATAATAATAATAATAATAATCATCATCACTGTTTCCACCAAGTTTAAAATAATTTGGAATTTTTCAACATAGTTCAGATATATTTAGGTTTAATGTTTTAATTTGTTTTTACAGCAGGTTTGTTAGTTCTTGAGTTTTTTTTTTTAAATAAATGCTTAGTTTTTGTTTTTTATCTTCCTTGTCACATTCAAATAAATCCCATATAAGTTTAAAAAAGAGGGAAAATGGTGTCACATGAATGTCAAGTTCCTATCATATTTTAGAGTATTTTAATATTAGTACAGGAATAATGATTTGAAAAAAATGTATAAAAACACAACATTTTGTGAGAATAATGATCAAATACAGTGTTTTGTACAGAAATATTAGAACAAAGGTGCTTTTACTGATTATTAACATTGCTATATTTGTCAAAATGACTTTTACATGCACGGTCTGAATCCAGCAGCAGATGTGATTTATTCAACTTCTGGGTTTTTCTCTTTTGTTGATGTTGTATGAATTATTTATTTCAATTAAGAAGTTTCAAACATGCATCTGTAATATTATTGTCATTATACTGTCATATCTTTATCATGAATTTATTCTGAAAATGCCAGATGTTTACATCATCATGTAAATACTCATTTGCAGTATTTGTATTCTAGCAGAGATATTCAAATCCAGTCCTCAAGGACCGGGATCCTGGATCACACCTGGAAGCCATTACATCATTATCAGGCTTCAGCAGAGCTTGATTATGAGCTGATCATTAATTGAAGCAGGTGTGCTGGAAGAGGGAAATACCTGAAACATGCAGGATAATGACCTTCGAGCATCAGATTTGAATGTTCCTGTGTTATAGTGTGAGGTGTTGATTATCATTAACGTCATTGTGTTATAATTGCAAAGAAGAAACAAACAGTTCTTCAGTCTAACATGGTGGGCAAGTGCAACAATGTTCTTTAGTGTGAGTGGTTGAGACACGTCCACTTAAAAGCAAAATGGCCACATGTCTGACACATACTGAGCTGTGATAGGTCATACCATCTGTCAATCATCTGTTTTGTTGACATCAAATAATGAATCATGAATGTTAAGGATTTCAACACTAATTTGCCTGTTGAAATCTACACGAAAAGTACAAAAAAGTACCTGGAAGTATTTATTAAAAATATATTTTTAGTTTTTAATTTGCCTTACCGTTTCTGAAAATGTCATTAAATTGGTCCAGTAGTTTTTGTGTAAAGTTGCTGAGAGACAGACAGACAGACAAACCAAAAGCAATACCCTTTCCTAATAATAATAATAATAATAATAATAATACCATATTGGCCTGGCATTTATGAGCTAAACTGCATCTTGACCACCCTCTGGTGGTCAAGATGTCAGTGTCCATCTTTATGTACAATCTATACAGGGTGTCCCCATAAGTCTTCATACATAGGAGACATAGGAGACATAATACATTCCATACATATATGGTTCTAACATATATTTCTTTAGATTTCAGATAACCCAAAGAATGCATTTCATTAAAGAGCAACACATTGAAATGGCAGTCATATAGAGCATATTATATAAATAAAAAATGTATGTCAAATGTATGTAAAAAATGTCAATAAATGTATTTTTCCTATATATGGAGACTTATGGGACACCCTGTAGAAAACAAATATGAGACACATTTAGAAAGAAATATCATTATTCGATGATGTTATTAACAATGCATATGCATCTTAAATGTTAACATAATACACTAAACACTATAAACTTCATTAAAACTGTTATCTCCAAAGTTAATACAATTGAAATGTAATGTATAATGTTACCACATTTATATAACTGTACTGGTTTGAACATTAATTGTTGGTGTAACTCAAACTAAATTTCACCAGATGAACTTTTCTTTAACAGTGCATCATGTAAACGATAAAAGTGAGCATGTTTTTCTTTGAAGGTTTCTCACATCTTAGACACTGCATTGTAATTATGTGTCAAAGCAAGTGCACCAAGAGGTAATTAGTGCAAACATCTGCCAGTTGTGTGCTCCTCCCTCCTCAGCTGTACTGATGGTGATGGGCTGCATGATCTACCCAGACGGCTGGGACTCTCCAGAGGTGAAGAGGATGTGTGGTCAGAGGACCGACAAATACAGCCTGGGAAACTGCACAGTCCGCTGGGCCTACATCTTGGCCATCATCAGTATCCTGGATGCACTTCTATTGGCATTGCTGTCCTTCACCCTCGGCAACAGGCAGGACAAACTCCTGCCTGATGACTTTGAAGTAGAAGGTGGAGGTAAGAGTTCACGTAGAACAGGTGGAGTAGAACAAAGTTAGTCTGACACAGCTCCAATACGCTGCAAAAATCTAAAGCTTAACAAAGTGTATTTTTGTCATTTCTAGCCAAAATAATTCATCACTCTTAAAATAAGACGTGATCACCTGAAGAGTAATGTTAAGTGAGATATAAGAAGTTATTTTTAAACAATAGATCTGCAAAATCTTATTTGAAGAAATGTTACAAAGATCATTTTCAGCTGTTACATTGGCCATTTTTATTTTAAACTTATTTTAAATGTGCAGTCATGTTTTCTACATCAAATACATTCACATCTATAGGCAGCTTTTTAATATTTTATCCAATATTTTATTAACAATTGATTAAGTTTGGGATGGCTCATACTCAGAGCAGGAGTATTTATACATTTATTTATATATTTTATTGATATATATTTATATTTTTGCATTTATTTGGCCATCATTGGGTAAAATCAGGGGGTAAATATGTTTACATTTGTCTTTTATTCTTAGGTCTAAAAAGATGGATAAGTGCCAGAGACCAAAATGAATCCAGTTTCACAATAAACATCCTACTACAAAGTGAATGTATTCCAATGTGCAGGGTTTTTTTTTTAATGTAAAACCCATCAATTCATAGGTTTTCACATCTTTAACCAATACTGTACCATGAAACCTGGAGCCAAACTGCACTTTTGAGTCAAGTTTTCATCATTAGTGACTCAAAATAGTTTTTTTTTTTTTTTTTGTGGAGACATTTTGTTTGTAGACCAGTGAAATGTGTGGAATGTTGAGTTTCAGCTTCAAAACCACAGTAGTAATGCCAGGTTTAGTGGAATTTGATGCAGAAATGATTGCACCGAATTACAGTAATGTAAGATGACACAGGCAGTTTGGAGGTTTACTAGACTTAGCATAACACTCCTTTTTAAAAAACATCTATATAGCACTAAAACCAGTGTGAATCTGGAGTAGAACCTTACTGTAAACCAAATAGAACACCAATAATTATGTTCAAATGTCTTATCACCCTATTACCGTATATACATTTGAATAGTTTAACCTTTATTGGTGTTTCTTTTACCACACTTGCTAACAGTGTCCTGTTGAGTACATTCATCTTTAAGTGAAAATGAAAATAAATACATGTATTGTATGCAGCTCATTTCTACATAAAGTGCCCTTTGGAGTTCACATATCCCTGGTTGGAAACCTTTGCACTAAACATGAATGTGTTTAATGAAAAGTGTTGAACATTAATAGAATTCAAGAAACAAACCCACTTAAATTAATATTCACACTAGAGTATTTCACCTGCCTGGAGGGAAACTTTAAGTTCAGGTCAAGGTGTTAAAACGAGACACTGAAGAGAATTGTCATGAGCTGCTTCCAAGGTCAAGAGTGAACAATTAAACTACTTTTTTCTCCATCCTTTTTAACAGATAAGTAACGAACACACCTGGAGGACCTGATGATACCTTGACATCACTTGGTGGTAAACAATGAAATATAGACCGGCATTTTTAAGTAAAACCTACACCGCTTCCACTCTTGTATTGTCTTTTACAGAACTGCATAAATGTAACAAAACCCCTCTGTGCAAATAACTGGTTGTGAGCTCCTTCTCGTACATCTAATAAAAGTTGACTAAACAAAAAAAACACCAGATCTGTACACTTATTGTGTATTGTATGAAGACATCAGTTTTATTGTATGTTTCTTTTGTACAATTTTGTAAGTTGAGATCTCACACGAAGTCTACTCTCTTGAATGTCGATGTCAATTTATTTTAACCAAAGTCTCACTTTGCTATGATCCATTTGGGACACATTACATAACATGAGATCGCACCATTTCTATGGTAAAAACATTACTGTACTGCTGGCCATACACACAACTGAGCGCAAACACATCTTCCATACACTTTATTAAAACACAGCTACCCAGCTAAATAACTTTAGCTAAGATATAAGAGATTTGTTTAAAAACTGTACATAACTGTAATATACATAAAGGCAAACTCTTTGGTACAGATATATACAGTTTATTTTCACTTTTTTCCTTTTAAAGTGGGCTTCTTTTCTGACCATGTGAACTTGTTGAAACTTTTAAACCACTATATTCCTGAATTGTAGCCAGCGTATGAGAATACCAGCCTCCCATGACCAAAACCTCCTTTGTTACAATAAACTAACCACTAAATACCAGGTGACACTAGAGTCTGTGGAGATTACCTCATGTGACCTAGATTCAGAAGTATGTAAGAAGACTGGACAAATGCTGTGAACATAACCAGTCAGTCTAAACGTCAGCCCAGTGTGCAACTTCCTAAACCTACTTTACAAATACAAAATGTATACCTTACCTGTAATAGAAGATATAATAACAACTTAAAAAAATAAAGTAAAACACAGCACTAATGAAATTGTACAAGGGTGGGGGGGGGGGGGGGGGAGTGACAGCGAGTCCTTTTTATGGGGATAAAAATGACCAATAAAGGCTACATATCCTTGACTTGTTTGGGTTTTAGTGCAGGAGTGTAACAAACAAGGATGAGTCACTACAAGTACAATAATGGGTTTGCTTAGTCGGGTGGGTGAACGAAGCACAGCAGTTGGAGCCAACATGACCACAAAGAAATATTATCCACCGGATTCCTGACGTCATCACAACGAGAGAAGAACCAACGAATACAAAGCAAACGTACACAGAAGCATTAGCTCAATAACAAGAACTTAAAGTATCTGAAACAATGGAAAAAAAAAAACAAACAAAAAAATATGGAGAAATAATAAATATTCATCTGATATGCCCAAACTGGAAAGTGATCTGTTGCAGTCTCTGGAGAGTGGGAGGGATGGGGGAGGTGCAAAGGTTGGAAGTGTCCACTAGAGGGCGAGCCAGGGGTGGCGCAGACACTCTGCTGCCGTGGCTCTCTTCTCAGGGACCAGCTCCAGCATTGGGAGCAGGAAGTCGGTGAAGCACTCGGCCTCTTCGCGGGGCCACTCGTACTTGTCGACCAGCACCTCCAGCAGCCCCCACGGCTTCAGCTTAGTGATGTGTTTCAAGTCACCTGTGGGAGGATGAAGCACATGTAAAACGAGGGGTCTGAGCGCCTACATACACAAACACCCCTGAAAACAGGAACTGGTCATCTGCGGATATAACTTTTATCAAATGTTTCTACTTTTAAGTTTTTTTTTTTCATCATTAGAACTTCATGAACACTATTACGAGTGTCAATGTTTGATTGTGTATCAGTTCTATATTTAACCCATAAGGACCTAGTGTGGTATCTGCAGGTCCCAAACGCATTTTTCTCTATACTTAAGTGTAGTGTATTGTAATAGTATCTCCTGTATTTTGTGTTTTTGGGGGGCGTGAAAATCAGGTATTTTGTAACTTAATTTACTAAATCTGTACATGTCCATAAAAGCTCAGAGTAAAAATTAATTATTAGAGCAAAAATACAGAAAACTGAAAAATAGTGTTTTTTCAGCCAAATCTAAAATAAAACATTTATTCAATAGTAGTAGTAGTAATAATAAAGCTTATCATATTAGAAAGTCAACTATAGGCAAATAGAGCAGTTCATCAAAATACATTAAGTGAGCTCAAACAAGTGTCTCCATTCACTGTCATTTGTCAAACTAAACGGGTTTTACTGGTGAAACACAGTTTCAGACTATGACACATGTCTTCATCCAAATGGGTCACATCTGACAACAATGAAAAGCTGCATGTGACCTAAAACATCCAAGTGATGAATGAATTTGTGGTTCAAACTGTTCAGATCAGTAATTGTTTTTGGTCAGTCACTGTTTAGGTATCACCATCATGTTCTGTAGGTACCAAGAGTTTAGAAACATCATTTTGGATCATATTAATCAACTGTAGCTTTTATGATCAAACTGGGTTGTATACATCACTTGAACTGTACACAAATCATTTCCTTTCCTATAATCATGCGCATACGGCTGCTTGTTTTCGGTTTCTAGAGTTGGATAAAAATTGCAAATACAGGGTGATAGTCCTTGTGTCATGTAGCTCCCCAGATCCTTGCCAATACACAGCCCTAATTAATATACAGATAACCACTGCAGCTGTTCTAGCCATTAGAGGGGATTAGTCAAATCTCTCCATCAGTAACAAAGGAAACCATTATTACAGATTCTAGTTGAAAATTGTCTTGATTAGAAACGGCAGACAAAAGAAAATACATACTCTCAGTAATACAGTGAACTAGTGAAAAATAAACCACATCTTTTTCTCAGTGGCTGTGTGTTGCCGAAATACACCCAGTGGGAAAAGCTTTCCTTCAGTTATTCATATTCTTCCAAAACATGAATAATGATGTATACAAGATAAACCAAGTGTTTTGATGTTGCATCAGTACTTCATGAGCACGAAAAAGTAAAGAAGAGTTGAGCTCCTCTGTGGTACACTCTGCACAATGAAAGAAACATGTGCATGCACTCTTATTAGCAAGGGATTATATGCAGTAAACACTTTATTTTTGAACTGCAAGATAAATAAGTATTGTATGTCACATACTATAGAAGACTAAACCTGCCATATTGAAAAGTATACGCAGAAGTATAAAAAGGGCTCGATAAATTCATCCATGTGCTAATACATGATACAAAACAAATGCTGGCATGTTTAAGTTAATGAAAGATTTGACTGAAAATGCCACTATTTTTAGTTTTCTGTATTTTTGCTGTAATAATCCTCAATTTTTACTCTGAGCTTTTATGGACATTTACAGACAATATAAAAGGTATTTTTCTGTGAAGTTATCGCTACAATGTGACACAAATGGTTATTTGTATCGTCATTTCTAACAATTAAAATTTTGTGTTTAAAACCCTAGTTATTTACTTTTAACACTTCTTCATTTTCTGTATAATTTATTCATCAAACAGTTACTATTTTTTTTTTGTTTCCTGTGGATATGGCAACAACTGTGTTTCAGTTTACATCAGACATGGACCAGCCTGGTAAACCACATAAGATGAGTGATATTAGAATTGGGGGATCTGTGCATGGATCACATATGATCAGTGAACCAGATGTGCAGCAACATGATCCATGATGGAAAATGAAATGCTCAAGTACAGGTGTGCTCAGGTTTATATACCCTAACTAAATACACATGAATATTCCAACATGACAATGACCCCAATCATAAGGCCAAGTCAACCTGCCACTGGCTACAGCAGAAAAGAAGTGAAGGACAAAGTGTCCACCTGAGTCTGACCTCAATATCATTGATCTACTTTTTGAGGTGTCAAACATTAAGTTCATGCAAAAAAAACCCAAAATCTGAAAGGAATTAAAGGCATTTTTCTAAGAAGAATGGGCAGCTTTACCATCTGAGAAAATAAAGTATCTGATCCACAACTAACACAAAACACTAACATCTTGTTTTCTGTTGTTGGTATGATTTAAAAAGAGCAAATATTTCTTTGATAATAAATGGCTTCACCAAACGAGTGAAAGAAATGTTTGTTTTATTCATATTCTTGGAAAAATGGCCAAAGAATCACAAATTCTGCTAAGGTATGTAAACTTATGAGCACAACTGTAAAAAAAAATAAAATAAAATAAGCAGGGTTTTAACACAAAATTAAAATGGTTAGAAAAGAATACAAATAACCATTAGTGTCACATTTTACAGATACCTTCACAGAAAAATGCCCTTTAATTTTATTTTGTGTGATGTATTGGCACATGGATACATTTATCAGACCGTTTTTAGATTTCTGTATTTATTCAATGTGGCAGGTTCGGTCCTCTACAGTGTACAACAAAACATTGAACTAAACACTTGTGTCACAGACTTACTTACTGATGATGGCATACTAAAGCGCATCGTTTTTTTTTTTTTTTACCTTTCTTGGTGAAAAAGTCCTTGGAATATTTGCCAGTCATTACGAGTTTGCGTGGGACACTCCCCAGCAGCTCAATGATCAGTGCAATGTGGTCTACAGAGCAGAGGCGCCCGGCAGATGGAGGGAAAAGAAGGGAGGGCAGACACACAGAACAACAGATTCATCAGTGTGGGTCTCAGTCATGGGCCCACCCTGGGTGTGGCGGTGGGAGGTGGACTGGAGAGGGGTTCGGTTGGTAGCGCACAATGTGATCAGATTGTTGGAGGTGTGCAGATGTACACACATTCAAATGTAAAAAACACCAGGGGATTCTCCATTATTCATCGGCCCAGCATCAAGAATCACTATAGAGCTTCAGTTTTGTCCTTGCAGTCAATAATAACAGGAGTGACAGATTTTTTTCCCCCCATGTCAGGTTCACTTCACTAGAATGGAATCTATAATGGAATGAAGCCTTCAATGACTATCTTCTATAATTCAGTTTCCATGCAGTTTATTTCACCGCCAGCGAGTGAAGGTGACATTTGTCTTAAACTTTGCATTTTGCATATGTTAAAATATAAAGTATTTATAGTTTATGCATTTGACGGCTTACGTAATAAACCGTAGTTAGTTTAACAGAGGGAGAAATGTTACACTGCTCAACATGTGCTCAATGTGTACAAGATAATACGACAGTGTTGTCAAGACTAAAATGAAGGGCTGTCACTATTATGACATAATTAACTGGTCCTGATCAGAGTGTAAGCACTTTATATAATTAGAACAGTTCATCTGTATAAAAACAGATGGATCAGATTAACACAAATGTCAGATTGTATCTGTACAGTATTTCTAATTTTGTCATTGACTGTGGTCCATTACTATTTATCACCTCACTCTGCACCTTTCTTCTTCTAGGATTTAGATCGTTGATATTTAGTTAAAAAAAACTATTTAAATGGAATTATGCATTTTAAAAGATGTCCCTGTGATCTACATTAACTGTAAATGCTATACTTGGGTCTGAATTCTTCATTAATTCAACTCCATGGGTCCACCTTCAGTCCCATTTCTGAGTAATGACAGAATAGTCATTTTGAACACTGGCCTTTTAACTGCAAATGACTACTTCATGTGTACAAATGTCATGATGCAACTAGTTATAGAGAACAAATAAAGAAAGCATTCAAACAGGTTGTAGAAATCCTCTCGACCAGTAGTTCAGAAGTGATTGCAGTTTGAATAATGGCGGCATCGTCAAAAATCGCTAAAATTGGCAGAATGTTGGCGGCTATATCTCGGAAATGGTTCCTCCGATTAATATAAAAATTGGTGAATCATCTTTTCCTGCCAGACTTACCCCTAGGACAAAGTTTCAGCATAATCTGAGGGGGTAGGGTTAAATTTGTTCAAAAAATTGGGTGATTTGACATGGAATGACCATGAACGCTTTTGCGCCCTCTCTTGCCGACTGCCTTTCCCTATGGTTTTACGTCTAAATACTACCTCCTAAGTGTCTCACTGTGCCAACTAGAACCATAAATGTTTTTGATGACTGTGAAAATTATGTACAAAATGTCAGACCAGGGACTGAACCCACAGTTTTCTTCACGTTAGGCAACAGTTTTAACCACCGCAGCATCTGCACGGCCCACCTGAGTGGAAAATTAGTGCTAACTGTTCTAGACAGCTCCTTATCTGTGATGTTAACAGTGCTCCAATTGTTTTCTGTGCATAAAATACATTTCTGTTAATGGGAGACAATGCCAATCTTAACACACACTAATGTGCACTAGACAGCAGAGGCTTCAACCCTGGTCTTCAGAACCCACTGTCCTGCATATGTTTTGCATGTCACCCTGCTCCAAAACACCTGATCCGCAGCAGTGGGTTATCATCAGGCTTCAGCAGAGCTTGATAACAATCTGATCATTTGAATCAGGTGTGTTGGAGCAGGGCTGCATCTAAAACATGCAGGACAGTGGGCCCTGAGGACCTCTACTATACTGGGTTCCCACCCTGAGTCCGACTTAAAATTCCTCAATTTTTCCTTGACCACCAAGTAGAAATTCCATGGCCTTTGGTAGTAAAAAAAAAATGTCTATTAACAATTGGTCAAAGAGGAGTAAAGGACATTTTAATCCTAATCTCCTCCCCTTAAAATGACCCAACTTGCATCAATTGGACAAAAATAGTGTAAATACACCATTATTATTGTAGCACATGGTTTGAGTTAATCCATAAGAAACCCACTGAATTCCTCTTCATTACGGGTATATCGATTTGAATTCATACACTATCGTATGTCCAACTACATAAACTCTAAAGCAAAGGTTGGGTTCTAGAATGTTGGGGATTTTTAGAGTGTTTTTTTTTGCAAGATTAAGAAAAAAATGCAGAAAAACACCACATAGACATATGCTACACATGTAGTTTGGGGCTGGAGTTTACAAAATGTTCTGACATAATCTGACTTTACATCCAAAAGTATGAGATTCCTGATTTTCCCGTCTAGAACAGACGTTATTGCAATTCCCTAATATTCCAGAAATTGCCTGACCCATGGTAACCTCTACTACAGTTTATATTAGCCACAGTCAAATGTTTATTTTGCTTATTGGTACTTGTCTTCAGTCATTTCATTATACATTTAAATTATTTATGCAAGCGTTGAAAACATTTTTAGTTCATGGAGCTTAAACGGCAATGAGACAATTGATTTAAAAACTATGAATAGGCTTAGAATAGTAATGACTGAAATAATTAAATAGTTAATGACAGCAATTAATTAAGTTACATTTTGTGACTAACAAGCCTACTCCAAGGGAACAGAGACCAACAAATGCTTTTGTAAAACCCAAAGGACTCATTAAGTTTGCAGAATATTCCATTTGATTACATTTTATTCGATCAGACTAATTGCATTCACAATAATGCTGCAGCTATGAACCCCCTGTACTGAAAAAAAAAAATAAAAAAATCTAATATTTAGCCAAGCCCTTTGGCAGTGCTTAAGGAGGTGATGTATGTGCATCAGCCAAACCATCTCTGGCAGAACTTCTGACACCAGGATCAAAATGTGTGGCAGGTTTTTCACTGCTTCGTTTCCATCGTGACAAACACTGGCACTTTTGTGTGTGTGTGTGTGCGTGCTAACGGGACCCTTCCCCCTCTCACTGCCTTCCCTCCAATTCCCAGGGTGGGCCACAGACACAGGGGTGCATACCTTTCTTGGTGAAGTATTCCTGTGAGTATTTCCCACTCAGAGCATAGGGACGAGGGATTTTACCAAGCAACTCTATCATGAGAGCAAGGTGGTCTGGAAATGAGGCACATCGAAAGAGGAGTGATGAGAGAGGTGTGACAGGGTGAGGAGAACGGGTAGAAGAGAGATGGTACAACAGTCATGTGGAACAACAAATTAAAAACAATGGGTGATGACGATGATGATAACATGGCATGATAGGAAGTACATGTACAGAATTATCATGATGGTTTTACACATAAAAACATGAAGTCAGCCAATAAATGGTAAATGGACTGACTTATGTAGCACATTTTCCATCTTCAAGGTAGTGAAAGCACTTTACGTTAACCTCACATTCACCCACACACACGTAGGCAGCTGCTGCCAGACCTACTGGGAGCAATTTAGGGTTCAGCGTCTTGCCCAAGGGCACTTCAACATGCAGGCAGTTGGAGCCAGGATTCAAGCCACCGACTCCTCAGTCATTGTTCGACCCACTCTACCACTCTGAGCCACAGCTGCCCATATATGAAAACAAAGTACATGAAGTAACTTTAAAAACGCACAAGGACAGCTCCAGAGAACACGATGAGCCTCATTCATTCCACATAACACGATGTGTCCACATTATGCTGGTGTTCTAAAAAAGCAAACCGCACATTTCCATAGAAATTCCTTCCAGTTAAGTAAGAAATGCACTTTTCGATGAATTCTCTTAAATTTTAACCCAGTCATAAATATGTAGTAATATATTAACTTCCTTTTCTACACTGTTCTCCCCTCTAATGTTTTATAAACGCATACATTTTTAAGATTAGTTTTGTTAGCGTGTTCTTTTGTTGGAAGCTCCAGGAATGAGTCTGGATTTGTCTCAGTCTCAAAGTTTATTCAGATCATAAAAAAAGATGGATACTCAGTGCTGAAGACTCGAAGAACAATGAGCCTCAAACATAAGAGGAGTTGTACATTTATATCTTTATGGGTGGGCTCACAAATGGGTTGGTCTTTAAGTGAGCGTTATCTAAGTAGATCAAACAGAGGTGGGGCCTCAACTCTTTAAGTAAACTTACACCAATAATTAGGTTTTCTTCTCATCATTTATGTTTGACAATACTATGTAAGAATGTGTGTGTGTTTCGACGTGAACCTTAAGGCAGAACAGAAGATAATTAACTCCTATGCAGACAGATATTTTCCATCTTAACAAGCTGACCATACGGACCAAAAATTTTAAGTAGAACAGGGTAAGACACAAATCTGGTCACAAAGAACTCATCACTAAAATTACTGAAATAAAACAGATCCAACAACTTAATTCTATGTCAAAACATTAACTACTAAAACAATCTCAAACCTTTAATATCTGAATTAAAATGAAATTTCAGTTTAGTATTTGAATGTGACCGGTATGAATAATTTCGGAAAACGTGGATGACTGTAAAAAATAAATAAATAAAGACCGTTACTAGCACACATTCTGTGAGACCAACACAGGATTTTGAATGGTGGAATGATTGACACTTGAGTGACATGCAACATCCGTCTGTCATTCCAGTACGCAGCATCCTGCCTGGTCACAGACGGCTGCCCTCAAACGTGGCATTTTTGCCATATATATTTTCTCCAATTTTAAGATCAGGGTTGACATGTATACAAAACCTACATATTTTTGGTTTAACAATTCAGCTCATCCCAGTATTTTACTCCCCTACCCCAATTTGTACACTTGTGAGTAAAATTTTCATAACTTTGTCTATGGTTGAGGGAGAAAAAAAAACTGAATTAAGACATTTAAATAAATAAAGAATAAGTAAGTAAATAAAAACATGGCAATAACAAAGAGGAAAAAGTACAACCAGTGAGGCAGAAGACTGTTTGAGAATGTGTTTGGAATGTCCGAGTATATCTCATCACATTTCTAGCAAATTTTTAAATGTGCGTTTTTAAAGTTGCTTAGTGTATAAACTGTAATAAGACTTTAGGCACTGCCCTCAAAGTCAAAAGCACTAATAACATGCACAGAAGACAGATACACGACTAGTGATTTAATACAAAACCCAATGCGAGAGAGCAGTGGAAGTAGTGGTCAATGTGAAGCACTGACCTCCTGCGTTATTCAAATCTAGAAGACAAGGACTACAAGAACATAAAACCAACAATGACCACTGCATGTGAAATCAGCCTTGTTCTTCCCAAAAATACACACCATGTCCTCTTCAACAATGACACAGCTCCACACACTGGCATCTTTGGCAAGAAGAGTTTTACAAGTCATCATGAGAGCCTTCCTTACAATACCTGAAAAACTTACATCAAATTAAATCTCAACTAAAATGAGCAAAGTCTTAAACAAAAATGAAAACCAGTAGTAAGGCTGGGTGATATGTTAAAAGAAAAAAAAAAAAGAAGATCACATTGCCAACATGTAAAATATCCTGATTCATTAGTTAACTATAGACTATACTATATTATGTAGGGTAGTTTCATAACCACCCTGTGATGTAACAGAACGATGATTTTAAACAGACAGAAGAAAATGATTGAAACATCTGTGTCCGTTTCAGTAAAGACTTCTTAAATTATGGGGTACATTTGAATGGAACATTTGATCTGAGTAGAACTAAACTCAGACACAGACAGCAGCAGGAAAAGATCAGTGTCTGGATTAAACCCAGTACAGATGATCAGAGTTGGGTTTTTTTCTTTATTACATGACCATTTCCATACAGAAGACCCTCCCCCCTCAACATGATGCTATTTGTTTCGGCAAAATATGCCGTTTGATTTGTGAGTAATGACTGAAAATATCCAACTTCTGAAGAACGTAATCAGCATAAATTCTAATCATAATTCCATTTCGAGAGGTTGTTTTATTTTGTCGGCTCTAAGTGGAAGTTAAGTATTTCTGCAGTTTTAAACCTAAACTGAAATCAAAACTGCAACACTAAAAACAAACTAATGACAACTTTACAATTATAATAACTATTGAGCTCCTCATTTTCCACTTCACAGCTGCAGGATGAGTGACAATAAATGCAGGTTAAATCAGCACATACAGCTGATAATCCACAACGACAGCTAACAATCTACGACAAAGTCAGTACAGAAACCACAAGCAAAGCAACATGGCAAAATTAATGAGTGGGCAAGTAATGGGAGGACAGTGGGTTAGTGAGGGAAATGGGAGATGGCCCCATCTTCAGCGCTACAAAAGTGAGATTTTAAGTGTTAAGAGGAAATACACACAGGAATGATTGTACTTATCACATCGTAAGATTTATTACCAGCCACATGTCTGTGTGCTTCTGTATGACACATGTTAAAACATGACTGTAATGATGTACTGGAGTTATGTGTTTTAGTTAACACACAAAAAAAGAGCAAATCAGTTAACATTAAGCAAATGCACTTCAACTTTTTGTGCAAACTGCACAATCTTTTGAAGTCAAGGTTAACACCTATCATGCCAACTGTGAAGCTCGTATCATACACTTGCACATTTCTGAGATTTCATTAAAAATGCCAAAAATAAATAAATAAAATAAAATGCCATGAAGACATTACTTTAGCCTCTATTGCAAAATTACTTCAAATGAATTACTCATTTGAAATGCAGCAACATTTTCTGATGATTCTAATAAAAACAATAGCGAGAGTAAACAGGAAGGGGAAGAAACTCCCAATACAATACCTTCATCCCTGGAGTAATCTTCTCCAGAATGTGGTTCAAACAAATAATCCCCAGTGGCAAGTTCAAAGGCCTGAAGAGGAGACGGAGACACATAAAAACATAAACAGAAATCCACAGATGAAGGAAGAATTCTACTACTACCAAAAACCTTGCTCAGTTTTTTTCTACATCTTAAGTTGTCTTACAGAGCCAGACATTTGTTTTTTTAAAGTCTTGGTTGCTATAACAGTGGAAAATCTCAGAATTGTTTGTACATACATATTGCAATCACTTTGTGACAAAGCCTCAAAGAGAAACTTATATGGGTGAACATGGGTGGGTGAGCACTGGCATTTAAATGATAATATTTCCACAAAGAAAAAGAATCAAAGAGGCCTGACATATCGTACTATCCAAATGTTTTGTAGCAACTGTCAACTTGAGCTGCAGTTGTTTCACGGGGCAGGGACTTCTCTGAAAACACCACCAATGGTAACTAGAATAACTGGCCAATGGCAGGTGTATTCAAGACGATTTGCTGGTGGTCATACTAAGGTCATACATTTTAAAATGCAGTAGATTTCTGCAGTGTCTCACCATGCAGGCTGTGCTCCATATGTCGGCTGGTGTGCTGTATCCAGCACCAATAAGCACCTCTAGGGACCGGTACTGTCGTGTCTGGATATCTTCTGTAAAGTGCTTGTGCTAAAACACGGAGATAAAAGGGGAAAAAAAAAGACACCATAAAATATTGAGTAAAATGATCATATGTGTGCATGTTATAAGTTTAATTTATATTTCAAAATAGATTCACGAACGGAGTATAAATTCAGCATGCATTATCAAACGAGTATTTCTATTTAAAGGAGACAAATGACACTGAATGTGCTGGAAGGCTTCATCCTTAATCAGGAAATCCCTCAGGTCATTAGCAGACTACTCACCACCCAGCAGGCATTTCCCAAATCTGCGATCTTGACCTTGATCTTGTCTGCATTGAGTGGCTCAAGAGGGTTAACCAACAGGGATCCTGCTGATAGCTTGCCTACATCAGAGCAGTAAGACAGACAGAGACACAAAAGCAAATCTAATGAAAGAAGAGTCTTATCATTATTTCCAAGTTCATGTATGAGCCTCTTAACACAGGAAACATTCAAACCAGACACAGTATCAATGAGCCTGGGAATCTACAACACATCAAATTAACTACATTCACTTAAACATTTATCTTTTAACAAATATTTTAGTATGTTGTGGCTATTGTTTCTTATGTCATATAGTGTCTAGAAATAACTATCTTTGAATGTTTTTGTGTCGTGTTAATAGAAGACATTACAAGAACCTATTAAAACTGCACTGTCCAGAGAAGGAAAACTGACAAGAAAATTGATTAAATTTTTAACCATATGGCCCAGTCCTACAAGTACAAACCCTTTGCAGATACGTCTAAACTCCTGACTGACCGTTTCTCAGGCTTTCCTGGGTTCTGTATTGATGACACTCAGTCCCATCCTCTCCATCTTCCTGGCAAATGCCTTGTTCCAGTTCCTCCTCCTCCTCCTCCTCCAGTCCAGCAGAGACGCATCTCTCTGTTCCCCCACTGCACAGAGCCCCACTGGTTTCAGTCTCTATGTCCAGCTCCTTGAGGTCAGTAGAGTCCACACCATTGCAGATTGGGTGTACAGGCGATTCCTCACGTGGCTCGTCCTGACTGGCACATTTTTCTGCAGTCTCTGTGTTTCCGTTGTGTTGGTCTTCGTCCCTCCACTGGGTCTGCCTCTGCTCCACTTCTATGTGGCCATTACAGTTCACCTCTGGCAGCCCTTCTGGTCCTATCCTCACGTGGTCCGCGCTGACACTGCACTCTGGGAATATGAAAAAGCACAATTCTGTTTATTTCATCTAAACATTTACCGTCATGAGAGACTAATATCTTTAAAATTACAGAAAAAAACAAAACAAAAAAGCTGTACATAAGGATATGTGTAATCTGTGAACTACTTAGTCTCACGGGTTTATATTTACACAAAGGAGTGTCGAGAAGCTTGTGGACAAAGAGCATAGCTTCAACATGTTTTAAATGGTATGGCCCTCTGTTTCACACACATGGACTTAAGTCCATGTGTGTGAAACAGAGGGCCATAGTGTCAATGCTTGCACCGAAACATTTTCAAGCCCCATTGTTTGTTTCTGTGAAACCCATATTCAATTATGAGGACCAATAATAATACTAATAATAATAATAATAATGAGTATTAGATTTTCTTTGGAATCAAGACTATATTCCTGGATCTGTGATCATAAATCTACTTACCACCCTCGGTTCCATCGTTTCCTAGATCCTGAAAAGACACCTGTCTGAGAGGAGCACAGACCCTTCCCTTGGGAGACTGTGGCTCATCATCTTCATCATCGTCCTCCTCACGTGTCTCTGTGGTCTTTTCCATCTCTTCCAGGTCCATGATGCACTTTTCCAGAAGCTCTGCCTGACGCTTCTGCTTCTTTTTTAATTTCTTCTTCTTGTTCTTTGACATTTTTACTGTCTGAGAACGACACAGCAGATACAAGCAAGGTCATATTAATAGTTTACTACATTATCTATGAACTGCTTTAAATAAATGACACACTGGAAAAGAGAGGTGATGTACAGTGGGTTTTTAGATACCTGTTTTGGTGCAGGTGCTGTGCTTACTGAAAAGAGAAATTAAAGAGTATGAGTAAAAAGTGCCTCAAAATTGTCAAATAATCACATAACATGTGTGTGTGTGTGTGTGTGTAGTTCATACTTGCTGAACCGGAGGGAGGGGGTGCACCAGCCTTCTGCCACTCTGTGGCTTCTGCTGCCAGTCTCCTGACATACGGCTCGTCGACACTCATTAGAATATTCTCTGGTTTGATGTCTGTGTGAATTATCTCACACTTTGAGTGCAAGTAGTCCAGGCCTTGCAAAACCTGGAATAAAAATTAATAAAACAAAGTAAAACTGAAAATTGAAGAGTTGACAAGGCATCGAATTGTGAATTTTTGTCATTCATGTCTTTATTACGATATAAAATTAATTCTTGAAGCATACAGCTATTTTTTTTAAGTTAATCAGATAAAATCCCATTGAGATCAAGACCTGTTTTACAAAGGTGACCTGACCAAGAGGCCAAGTAGCAGACGCCACAATGAAAAACAGGTTAAAAGATCAGCAATAACAGTACATTATAAAAAATAAAGTGATAAAAAAAAATTTAAGAGCAATATTTGATCAAGGTCAACAACCAATTTAAAAACACAACCAGTGTCCAAAGGATTCATGCCATCTCGTCAGTAAAATGGTTAGAAAAGTTTGTCATGAAATAACTTCTGGTATTTTCAGTTCCAATTTAAGTGCATTCAGGCAGACGGGTCAGCAAAACTGAAGGATCACTTCTACATTTCAGTTCAAAGCCTGGGAGCTTTCATGTAATAAATATCATGGTGGCTACGTGTTCTCTGACAAAAAGATAAATATGGCAGAACCAACCCCAGAAAAGTCTTCTAGATCACCCTAAACACACAAAAAGGAACATGGAAGTAAAATTAATACTGCTGCTTAACTCTCGGCACATGTGAGTCCATTGTTCCCAATTTCAAACACCTTTGACATATGGTGCAACTTTCCCCAAAACCTCTTTATTTGCATGTTGAATGATCTTTGTGATAACACTGGTTTTCACATCCCATTGAGCCTGGAGGATACTGGCTCCAGTTAACTAATATCAACTACAGCGTGAATGAACTGACATGAAAGGAGAAGGGCAAGTAATCTCGCAACAGATGTGTGAAAAGACCTGTGGTTTCGCGTTACCTGTCGTATGATACTCTTCACACATGGCAAGGGCAGCCCTTGATAATTGGACTTAATGATCCATTTTAATAGGTGATGTCCCAACACTTCAAACACCATGCAAACATCTGATAACAGCCGTTAAGGTTGTGCCAATGCAATAATGACAAATTACAAAGAACAATTAGAAAACAATGTAAAAACATTCTGAGACCTTACACAATCACCTATGGGAAGAGTGGCAATATTTGTAAGGAGAGGAGAGGTCAAAGGCGTGTAAGCAACAATGTTGAAGAGTGTCACATTACAGCTACAACTATCCCTGAGAGGTATGTGTGGGATCTTTCCCAGCTAAAGTGACAGGAGGAAGTCTGTCTAATACACAAGACCTCATCCAGCACACACATCACCTGTTGTTTACTCTCACACCTCTATCTATGCTACTTTTGACACCTAAAAATGAAGAAGTTGAAGACTTTTACTCTTGGAAGGGAAAACAGTCATAATAGCATTGGTGATATTTAAGAGTAAAAAAAAAAAAAAAAAAAAAAAAAAAGAAAAAGATACGAGTTCCATTGACACCAGAGATCTTGAAGTCATCCAACAACTGGACCACCATCTCCCGGTTTGGATCATCAGGGTCTGAATTTCTTACCTGGAGACAGAAAATGGAGTATTGCAGTCAAAATGTAGATGCATTAATAGCCATTAATGCCAAGGACCAAGAAAAGATTAGCATGTTGATGTAGACAATGTAGTCATGTAATTCTCCTCCAACACACTGTACAGTATATGTACTGTACAACCTTGACACCCTCATGTCAGGGTTGCTGACATCAGGTGTCAGCAACCCTGGTCCTAAACTGCCACTGTCCTGCATGTTTCAATTCAATTCAATTTTATTTATAAAGCCCTAAATCACAGCAAAGTCGTCTCACAGGGCTTTACGAAAACACAATCAACTACAGAGATATATGAAAAGTCCAAAGCATCCCCTGTCCTTAGACCCTCCTTCTCTGCAAGAAAAAACTTCCAAACCCAGTGGGGAAAAAGAAGAAATTTTGAGGAGAACCATATTGAAGGAGAGATCCACTCCCATGGACGGACAGGCTATAGATGTGTCCCTCTTCCAACACACCTGATTCAGATGATCAACCGATCATCAATCTCTGCAAAAGACTGAGAATGGCCTTCAGGTGTGCTGAAAGAGGGAAACATCTAAAGCAGGGGTCTGCAACCCTGGTCCTAGAGAGCCGCTATCCTGCATGTTTTAGATGTTTCCCTCTTCCAACACACCTGATTCAGATGATCAGCCTATCATCAAGCTGTGTGGAAGACTGATAATGTCTGTCAGGCGTGCTGGAAGAGGGAAACATCTAAAACATGCAGGATAGCGGCTCTCTCGGACCAGGGTAGCAGACCCCATTATAAAAAAGCCTTTAATTTGTCAGCCTTATTAGATACTCAGATCTCTTAGTTATAATTGGGTTCATTGAGCTCAAGCTGTTGGTAATAAAACATATAGAATCAAAATTTGTAAAAAAAAAAAAGTGTACAACTAGCTATTTTTATGTCACTGTGAGAAACACCTAATATCCATAACATTACGAGTGGTGTTTTTCCCCATTCATTTGTTCATCATAGCAATGGTTCAAAGCAGAGGTCTTCAACTGTGGTCCTTGGGACCCACTGTCCTGCATGTTTTACATGTCACTCTGCTCCAACACACCTGATTCAAAGCAGTGGGTCGTTCTCAGTCTTCAGCAGAGCTTGGTAACAAGTTGATCATTTGAATCAGGTGTGTTGGAACAGGGTGACAGTGGTCGTCGAGGACCAGGGTTAAAGACGTCTGGTTTAAAGGATGTGGCACAGACAACATTAACTTGAGTGTTCCTTCCAGCAGACTCCCTGTACCGTTTCTCAAGTACGAAAACCTTAAGGAAACTAAAACTGTCCTTTCTCAGGCATATTGTTGACTCTCCTGCCTTTTCAAAGGGACATCACATGGCCACTCATTATTAAAAACAACTAAACTGCATGTGCATTCAGAATCTAAAATGAGGCTCATGTGCCAGGTGTCAACAGCAAAAGTATATTCCAATAATTCCTCCCAATCCTTTGCAATATAGTAAAGCAAAAGGGGATAGTTATCATCTTCAACTAAAGAATAATGCCAGAAAATTATTTACTGAATAAAATCAAAAATATGAGATATTTGTTGGATGATCAGTATGAACAAACTCCAAGCTTGATTGGTCTACCATTTCCTTAATAATGTCCATAAAAACAGATTTTTCCAAAAGAAGTTCCTCCAACCATTTGGAAAAAAAAACACACCACCTGGTGTCAAAATATGACATCATGTAAACTCAAGGTAGCAGCATGAAGAAAGAGAATTGTTATGAACTCAATTTGAACAGCAATGACCTGGTAATGGCACAATAATGGTCAGAGAATCAATGTTCCCCACAAAACTTCACCTCATAAATGAAAATGACAACATACGAACTCTGGATAGTAGCAAGTAAATGGGCATTTGTAAGGCAATCAATATGAACCAAAGTTTATTTCAATTGGCCCATTATTGTTTGATTTGCCTGACTGATTTTCAACTGAAGTGCCCCCATTTCAATGGCTTATAATACCCGTAGAGAAGCTGAAATCGATAGGGTTCGTTCACTAGGGGTCCACTATGTTGGTTATTAAGGGAGAAGAAATCCAACCAAATCTGTCCTTGTTATTACGTTCCCACAAATAACATCCACCGTTGGCAGATCAAGCTCGATTTCAGAGATAAGCAAACCACTTGATTAAAAATCACATTATTTTAAACATCGTATGCATTTGCATGTGAGTGACTCAGCCCCAGGCATTTGGATCCATGTAAACAGGCCATCACAGTGGAGATGGACTGTATGTACACCACTCCACAACATACAGTTAAACAGATTTCCCTCCCTTCCTCGGCGTGTCAAACCCAATAAAAACCCCAATAAAAATCAATTGTCAAAATGTGTGTGAGCACTAAGCTGTAATTTACACTGTGCTTTTGTTCTTCTTGTGCACATATAAGTGTGGCCACATTACACTGTTTACATTTACTGCAATTCCCGAATTCATTTTGAGGAGTAATCACCACTACTTACAGATCTAAGAAGTTTAATCTCATCCACTGCTGTTTCCGTGTAGTGCTCTGCACTCTTTACCACCTTCATTGCAACAAACCTCTTCACCCTGCAACCACAGAAAAAGTAACGTTGACTAACAGGAAATACTGTAACACAAAAGTCTCAGTTAGCTGTAATCTGAACCCTTCATCAAAAACAATTCAAGTTGGAAAGAAAATGCACTGAAGATTTGTTCTTACTGGATGTCCCAGGCGAGCCACACTGTGGAGAAGTGCCCCCAGCCCAGCTTGCGTATTACATGGTATTTTCCATTGTAAAGGTCTCCTACTTTTACATGATGGTAACCACCTAGAAGAGGAAGAAACAAACATTCTACAAATTGCAACATTGTAACGATCATCGATAACCAAAAAACATGATCTGCTGATTGTTAAAAACAGAAGGAATTTTAAATTTCCATACTTTTCATCTAGTAGAGGGTGCATGTAGGGCTGCAACTATCGCATATTTTTGTATTCAATAATTTTTGTCATCAATTAATCGAGTTATTTGATTAATTCCATTTTTTTTAAACCCCTTTAATTTCTGACGCATCATTGGTGAGTGTTCTATATGTATTAGTTATTCATAATTCTGAACATATGGTGAAGCAAAACAAAGCAGTGAGTGAGACCAAAAATAAACAGTTTGGGATTCGCTTGTTTTTTTACTATGGTTTCCAGTTTTGTTGTGAGTTTTTTTCACCTACTGTATCTTTACAAACGTTGACTGTGTAATTGTTGTTTGGAATTTGAACAGAATTTTTTTTAAGAGCCCAAAACAAAACCAACTGGGCCAGAATTAAAATACTTGTTGTTCAATGTGTTCCAGTTCACAGTCCATGTTCAACATCCTAAACTGATGGACATTCTGAGTGTCTTCAATTTCAAACGTCTTTGTCTTTTCTCTGTTATTCCACCTGTTTTGATCCTAAAACACAGTAAAACAACACCCCTGAAAAAAAGGAACACAAACACAGACTAACAGCAGCTTTTAGGACAAATTCACAACAGCACATTTACCTCAAATAATGTCTCAGGAGTTAAAGATTTAATTAGACCAATCAATAAATGGGGATGGGAGAAGGCTGAGGTGTATTTGAGTTGTGTGTGCGTACATCTGCACACAGACGCATGCGCCTGGATATGTGGACGCAGATGTAGCCTATTACACTACCTTGGTACATTTGCGAAAAAATAATTACAACACGCGAGGCTACATTCTAACAGGTGCTAGTACTCACCAGTTAGCAAAACATAGAAGCTCTGAGTCCGCTTTGACAAAGTGCTGTTGAAATGTGGATGCGTTCGGTTCAGGTGTTGTAGCAAACACGGCAGTGCTAGGATAAGGCTATTTTGCAGTGCACACACTGTTGTCTGCCTTTCGCACCATAAAATGGTCCCAAACATGTTTTGATTTTTACACATACTGCTACTTTCTGCCATAACAGTTGAACACATAGACATGGTTGAGTGAACTGTGCTGCCGAACATCTGTAACATGCTCAGACGGAGAGGACGTCAATTCAAACAGTCTGTGTGAAACAATAGCGGAAGTGCCAGAGTGATATGATAGCAGCCTGATGAACTTTGACATGCATTAATCGAATCTTCATTTTTTTGTACTCGAATTACTCTTAGGAATCATTTAACCTCTAGATGCATCGTTTATAGAAATAAAACTATTAATTAACTAACTACATTTTAAAAAGTACAGAAACAGTCAAGGGGTGGCACGGTGGTGCAGTGGTTAGCACTCGTGCCACACAGCAAGAAGGTCCCTGGTTCGATTCCCACACCAGACCTTTCCGTGTGGAGTTTGTATGTTCTCCGCGTGTCTGTGTGGGTTTTCTCTGGGGAGTCCTGTTTCCTCCCACCATCCAAACACATGTCACTAACTAATTGGTTAATCTAAATTGCTCATAGGTGTGAATGTGACAGTGATTGTCGATATATGTTCAGCCCTGAGATGAACTGGAGACTCATACAGGGTGTACCCTGCCTTCACCCACTGTAGCTGGATTAGGCCCCAGTGACCCTAGTGAGGATAAAGTGGGTTCAGATGACGAGACAAGAAACAGCCAAAACAAGATGCACCTGTTCTGTCGCGTGTTTGCAACCTTGAAAATGGTTGGTCACGTGATCACTGATCAGGCTATTTTTAGGGAATATCGTCCGATTTTGATCGGCAGCCGATCGATCGATGCAACATTAATTAGAGGTATTGTATATCAATGGCACAGGTGTCACAGATCCTGTGACTAGATTAGCATAATTAAATTCAGAGCAAAACTGACATAACTTAAGTGGGATGTGTTCAATGCTTACATTAATCATGCGTTTCCACAGCGCACATGAAAACACACTAAAACAAAACCCACCTTTACAGTAGTCATTCGGATCCTCCTGTTCTTCATCATCAGAGCCAAGAATCTCCTCTGGTTCCTCTGGTTCCTGGGGTGAAGCTTCCTGCTGCTGTGGTACCGGTCGGGCTCTGGGATTGACGGGCTGCCTGATGGGTGGATAATTGTATGCACACAAACATTTTAATTTATATTCATGTGATTTATAAATTATATGTATTTGGTCCATTCTTTAATGTCTCAGTGCAGAAACAAAGACTTTAAGGTAATAGATGCTTTCTCTCTCCTTCCAGAGTAGAAAGCTCTATTGACTGACCTGCTATATGTGTAACCACACCCAAATCCTGCTTAATGTACTACACGTGAATCTTCTCTAAACAAAACAGCACCTGCCATTAGTCTCACAAGAGACACGACCAGACAGTAAACCTGTACCCCTTTTACAAGATGCTATGATGACTTATGTTGGCTTGTATGTTTAAAAGCAGCTGTTGGACAATCAAAAAGAGATGCTTTGAAACAATGACTCGTATTACCCCTTTTGATCCGATTCAATTAATTTGCAAATAAGCAGCAATATTTCACAAGAAGAAATGAAAAAATAAAGGAAATTCACATTGAATGTGCTTCTAAAATGCTAGCACTTGTGGAATATTGCTATACAAGTAGATATTTTGTTCATGCTGGAACCAATGTTGCTCATGATCAGACTGGCAAAATGTCGAAAACTTCCTGCCACACATTCACACCGGCTCTCCTCCCCCCACAGGCACCATACTTAACTACGATAAATCAGTGTTAGAATGCCTTACATACGACTTCTACTCAAACACTACTTGAGGGTCTTGATTTTCCATGTTGTACTTCACTCCATTACATCTTAAAAGTAAAGTCATTGGTTTTCAGTCCCTTTCTTATCTTCAAATGTTTTGATGGAAAATGATGGAAATAGTTCTCACAGTGACACAATGACACTACACATATATTGATCTCATGGAGAATTGCTGTTTATACATCAAGTAACTCAACAGGACATATATATTACTTTTATGGTATACATGAAACACAACACTGAAAGCAACATAATACAACAGTGATCTTAATTCAAAAAAGGATCTGAGTGCTTCTTTCACTATTGCTAGAAATACAACACATAGGAAAATATAGCTGGGGACTATGTTTTCTTAATGCACAGGTGTCACTGAAAGTCTACTTAAAGCTATGCTTGTACAGTAGCATAACAAAAGAAGATGTGACATTTACCCCATGTCTGAGGAGCATGGTCTTAAACATCTTTTCATATCACATGCTTACATCATAATTCTAAGACCACAGTTATTTTAGCCTGAATGAAATAGTAATTTAATTTTTTGGTATCTACTAATTTGTCACTTAAGTAAACATAAAGGAAAAAATAATGGTGAGCTGAGGACATTTTATGACAAGCATCTAATTTGTATGTATGCATAGAACAGCCTATAATCAGTGTTCATCAACGGCTCACTTAAGATTATTGACTTGCAAAGCACAAAAGACTGATGTTCCTTCCTCCACAGAGGAGATTAAGACCGCTCATCATGGGGTGAGCCAAGACAGCCAAGATTACATATAAATAAATAGCTTAACTGTTCTGCTGTGTCTCACAAATGGGCATGTGGTTTCCTACTTATTTATATTTGACGTGTTTATTTTAAGCAAAGTGCATGCACACCAATGACAGAACACGCATCTGGACTTCACTGCAGAATCATTCTGTGTGTGTGTGTGTATATATATATATATATATATATATATATACACACACACACACACATACATACATATGTTTTTTTTAATGATGGCTTTAAAATTCAAGCAGCATTTGCAACTGCTGTACAATAGCATTTTTATATGTAATCAGGTATCTGTGTGAGGACACAGATAAGACAAGAGAGGATCAAGACAGTACCGAAATAAGTGAATATTAAATGTGCAGGAATAAATGATCAAATTCTTAAAAAAGGATGCTTTTTGGTTTGCTTGTCCTTTAAAGGCTTATATAATATACAAAATTTTCAGGTGTACAGAATCATGTGTACTAAAGTGACATTCAGAGCTACAGCTTCTCTGCTGCTGTCAAGACTGAACTTGTTTCAGTTCTTTCATACAATACAATCATCGGTACTCATACAAAGGCAGCTGTTAAAGATATACTAGGTCTATTTAGTAACACATCATGCTTGTGCCTTATAAACACAACACTTCCCATCATTAAAATAACATTAGTAGAACATGAGTATCTGCAACAGTGCAGTTTTCATTGAAACACCATGCTTCACTGGGCTGATGTGGGCTTCTTCATTCTCGTTTTAAATATAGCACTGGCTGTTATGTAACACTCCAGAGGATGCCACTGATGGCATGATTAGTGAATTGTTAGCTACACCAAAACAATCAGTATTCAAGATCAGAATTTAAAGGCACTCTTATAACTGTGAAATGTAGAATCATCAAGCAATCATTGTTTTCATGTTGGAACATGCCCTAAAATTATTTATTTCAGGTTGAGAACATTTTACATTCTATAAGGACAGCTTATCACGTACATGTTAATAAAACAACTGCATAACTTTAATAATAGTATCACTGGCCTGATCTGAACCAGAGACAAAAATAAAATGCTCCAGAAACCATTGCAGTTGAGCTTTAAGTAACTCTTAAGTTCTTAGTCATGCAATGCAAAATATTCCCCAGCCTAAGGTTTCCAAATGCAATGCTCTGTAATTTATTTTTCCATCACCGAGAAGAGAATATTTTAGGAATTAATCTGTATGAAAACGAGTACACAACCCGATCTTTATGGATCTCTGAATTATGCACAAACCAGAATAAAGAACGAGTAAACACGCAATGTTAGCACCTGAACCACGTAAAAAGAAAATGTGTTTAAGCTGCAACATCACCACTGACACAAGTTTATGGGATTTAAATTTAATACAAAAAAATGTATGAGCTTGAAGGAATGGCAGAACAACTCACTTTTTGCTTGTCTTCTTTGCTTTTGCTCTTTTTTTCCTCGCCTGGAGGGCTAACACTGTCGGAGGAAAGCAGTAGCATGTTACTTTATTATTGTGTGTCCGCAGGTTATTGTACAAATAACACTAAGGACATTTGAGTGTATAACACTGACACAAAGCATGAAATCACCAAACACGTTATAAACTGTATACCCCATGTCATATTATACCATCATCGAATAAACACATATTTTGATCACAGTGCAGCGCATCTGATGATTTGTCAGTTACCCAGTTTGACAGTGGAGCCTTGAAAGAAACGTTTAGTTACATCATTAAGCTACCCACCTGGATGACCGCTGCTCTAAAACGTCTGTGCGACATTAAATCATTTCGGACACTGTAATGACTAGAAGGTTGGTTGAAGTAATAGAATCCGATTAAGGTAGTTGGTATTTTAAATGGCGTAAAAATAGGAAGAGCTACTATGCTAACTGTAGTTAGCTAATCCTGACATGTCCCATTGAAGCTAAAGCTAATGTCTTGGGAGCTAACGTAGCTTGCTTCAGCTCAACAGTGCGTGACAGACGCCTTCAATTAAACCTCCATGTGAAGGCATGCAACTCCGCTAAACGTTACATTTCAAACCGCTGTGCAGTAGCAATATCAGTGTTAATTATCACCCAGTGTAGACCTAATTCATACAGCGTAAAGTGTGTCGGTGTAGCGATTTACCTTTCCGTTCCATGTTGCTGGAGTCTAGCCTAGCCGTTAGCTACACCACCAGTGATCGAATGTTCCACGCATGCGCATTGGTTCGTTTTGCTCATGGGGAGCTACCCCAGTGATGTGTCTGCACCTGAGGACCAAATCATTTTTTTAAGGATTTCACTACGATGACGCATCAGGCACCGCAGGGCGACAAACACTGTGACGACTAATAAAGGATTAATTCAGACTGACACCAGTAACATTTCTGACCTTGCATTAATATTAATGTATCTGACCTCCAACACTTGGCAGGGATGCATTCAGTTATCTCATCTGCCTAGTGAATGACAAACGACTAAATAAACAAAATGCTTAAAATATTTGCAGTGCAATAATTGTTTTTCCATTTAGTGCTAAATTGTATTATATTCCTAAGACGAGAGCATTTAGGAAACTACAGGGTAGTATTAGTATTAAAAGAACAAAAACAAAACACCTACATAAATATTATACATACATTATACATTTCACTGTTTTAATGTATTAGTGACAAATGTTTTTTGAGTCTTAATGTGTAAATATAATTTGAATGTAACATACGTAGTGTTGAATATTATCTATCATTTAAATAAGTTTGCTGTATGCACAATGTGAATTTCAGTTTTCTAAAAATATTTTGCATTTATACAACACCAGTTCTGAAAAATACCAGGTATTATCAACCATAACCCAAATAATCCAGTGAAGAAGAGTAGCACCTGTCATAAGCATTTAAGGATTATTTCATATATATATATATATATATATATATATATATATATATATATATATATATATATATATAATAAAGTCTAACATAGTGTAAAAGCAAATGACAAACCAACCACAAATGTCTTAAAAATGAGCCTTTATTTTGTTACACAAAGGACTAAAGATAGTGATTATTCTGATGGACTGAAAATCATTTAAAGGATCATTCAATTGTTGCACATAAATACCACCTCAAAGTATAAATACATCTGAAACCCTTTGTACAACTTTAAGAACACTTTCTATTAAAAATCTTTAAAAGCTTAAAACTCCTGAAAAACACACTCTTGCAGCAGCACACAAAATTCAGAAATGTACATGCTAAAAGTGATTTTAATTATATAACCTTGACATTAAAAAAAGAGGCAGATATGTACATTTAAGCATAGATCCTGTACCTACGTACAATTGTGATCCATTTTGTGGTACGGTGTTAAAATAGCTCAGTACTTCAACAGCGGAGGCTCATTTGTGTTAGGTGAATCGCAGGACTTTCACTGCATTAACTTCTGTTTTTCCAACTTTAAAGTTAAATCTAAAAATGAGATATTTTACAAAATATTTAACTTCTCGTGTTGGCACTAAATGTCATTGTAAAATTCACACAAAAATGAAAAAAAAAATGACCATGCTGTGCTTGCATAAAAACTTATTCATAAATTACTCAACAGAACATTTAACAACAATCAATAACACAGCTGTAAGATCCAAACTGTTCAGCATTTCATTTGAGTGTCACAGTGATGAGTCCAAAAAAAAAAAAAAAAAAAAAGAATATAAAATCATTTCAGCCATTGGCCAGAAGTGACAATTTCCAGTAGCAGACCACCAAAGTAGTGGTTCATTAATAATAATGATCAATGGTCTTCCTTTTCTTTTACTGGTTATGATCCCTTTACAAAAGCAAATCATGCTATCTCAGGTAATAAAGATAATATATGGCAGGAACTCTGATGCAGGTTTGCATAACAGTAATGCATATCTTCTCTGTTGGTACACAAAGCTGGATGCTGAGATCAGACAAGTCTCATTATTCCATGTCCTCCAAGACAGGTGGCTCAAAGCTAATCATCTCCTCATACGTTAGTCCTGCAGGAAATGACAACAAAGTTAGTCGAATACTGTCAGTAGGAAAGGCTGAACAAAAAAAAAATAATCAGGGAAATGAGTGATTGCATTTCATATCAGTATGCTTTGGTAATGATTTGCAAAATGTTCCTGAACAGTTCACACAGTAAAATTAAGGCTAACTGTACACTGTAAGATAACTGGTATTGTTAAAGTGAATTACCAATGTTGAACCAGCTTCATTATTTTAAGCCATTTCAATTCATGGTTTCATTGTAATGCATTTTGTTCATATGGGAACATACGTTTCCACTCTTCGATGCTCAGCTCTCGGGTTTCAAAGCTCTGGTCATATGGCTCAGCCTCAGGTTCGTCATCTGGGTCGTGGTACTGAGAAAAGTAGGGGTGGCTCAGAGCCTCGGCTGCCGTTATCCGTTTGTCTGTGTCCAGAACCAGCATTTTCTCCAGAAGGTCCACAGCTTTACAAAACAGAGTACACAGAGCTGAACCTCAAACAATCCAATGATTAATAAATCACTCCTACCTATCATAATTCATCTCATATTTAACCACTGGCACTTTAGTCACATAGACAATATAAAATAGAGTCAAATTGAAAGGTGAACTGTAGATGATGTGACCTTGCATTATTTCAACCATACTTTGTGTGGAAGACATTGTATTTTTCCAGGTCTTACCTTGAGGGTTGGCGCCGATGAACACCTTTGCAAAATCCCTCTTGGGCATTTGTGGCATGGACATGATGTAGTTCCTGGCCTGGGAAAAGGCACAGAACAACTCCAACATCAACTCCTACAAGCAGTACATGTGACCCAAATCCAGACACGCCTGTTTCATAACACTCGCACATTATTTTATGCTACTGCATCTGTTCCATTTAGCTACCCTCGCCGTTTCATTTCTTCATAGAAAATAGATTTCTCTCTGCAGTTATAAGCTTATCCCATCCCATAAGCATGAACGTAAAGGACATGTCAGTCTCATTTATCAACCCTCTGCAGCAAAGTAAGGCTTATGTTTTCACTGGGAAAAGAGCAGCTGTATTTTATGTCCCAACATGCACAAAGGTCAGAGAGTCTGCAGCAGCATGAATACACTGATCACTGCAGTAAACACAGCAGTGTGACCATCAGTGGCAGAAACCCACAGCTGTTTAACAGAGTTATCGCTTAGAAATCTGACAAACTACAACAAAATAAACAAACCTTTAATGACAAATCTTAATTAGCCACTTGAAGTTTCAATTTAGTTTTTTAGTCTACCATACTGTTTGATTGCCTGAGCATATGGAGCAGTGAAGATAGCCATGTGTAGCTTGTGGCAAAAAAGTGACTGACAGCTATAGCGAGTTGCCTAGCAACACTAGCTGTTATCAGAATGCTGCTGGGAAAACAACATTGTGCTGCTGCTACTCTCTTTTACATCAACCACCTAACCCTGCAAATAGATGTATTCAATTATTAGTTTTTGAATTGGTATAACCTTTCATGGGCGATTTTACGTAGGAAAAAAAAAGGGAAAAACTCAAGCCTTGAGACCTTTGAAATTATTCTGTAAACATAATATGAGGATATATCAATTAAAATAAAGACAAATGAGAAGCATATAGGTATGATGGAAAAGTTTAGTTACTCCAAGTTTGACGAATGTACCACAAAACAAGAAGGAAAGTCAGAAAACAAAACAGAGACAAAAGAGGTAATGTTAGTAGAAACTGCTCACACACATAAGCAAAGACATTATCCATGATGTCCAATAAGTGCTGGTGATATTCTGTATTTTTATTCCCAAATCTATTAAATAAAATCATGCAGTTTAGAAAGATCATAAATAGTTGAGTACAGTGGAACATAGTCTACATGAGCCAATTTTTCACAGACCGATTCAACATATAAGTTGGTAAATTGTATAAGTTTACAGCAGCAGGGGGGTGTTTTATGGGTTCGACTTAAAATAAACTCAGAGGCCTAAGGTCATTGTAATGAAGCAGTATGTTATCCAATACAGGAGTGTGGCTCATGTATATGTGAAACTTTCACAGTGAAACAAGCTCAAGTTCACACATCAATTATTGATTTGAATTTGTCAACATTGATAAAAACAGAATATCACCAGATTAATGTTATCTCTCTCAAAGGAAACAGTTAAAACATAAGCTGAATGAAATGAAGCACATAAACGCAGCACATCAGCTCAGAGCCCCTCAAGGCACTTATTATTCAATTCACAAGCAGCAAGCGTGTCCAGCATCACACAATTACTGATTAAATTGGAATAAAATCTCTAACAATCCCACCATCAGCCCCATGTTTGCTATTTAATCCCACTTGACAAAAGTGCATTACAAAACAACTGATTCTGCTGTCCTTGAAGCAAGGGTATTTAGCCATATCTTCTAATTTATTAGATAAATAATAATTCAAATATTACTAAAATACCAATGAGAGGTGTAAATCTTCATTTGAGTCACATTAACATCTGTTCTTCTGTCTCCAGCTGTTCATTCAAAGATGAAAATTATGACTAGAACTGGATAGTTTATGTTCGTTATATCGATGTATTTGAGGTTTGTGGGCCAGATTTAACATAAAGTTTACATTTCATCAACTTCATATTATACTTTATTCCAATTATTTATAATTTATTCCAAAATGTGGTAATACTGGTGTTTTGAGTTTTGGGGATAAAGTGAATTTCAGATCCCATTATCACATTTTTAGATCAACAGTATCCACGCTTTTTCGCAGGAATAAAAAAAACAGACTAACATTTCATGTAGGTGCTTGCACAAGTCTGCATCTTGGACTTCTTTGAATGAAGAGGTTTCCACACTTTTAGCTGATGTTTTGCCATTTTAACCCATAAAGACCCAAACATCCAGCAGCCACGAAAACAACCTGATTTAAAATGTTTAATACCAGTTGATGCACTAATTCTATTACTGGATGTAAATAATTGATATAAAAACAGTTTGTCATCAACTATGCCCCATTTGGACATTCAGAGGCTCTGCTTTTTCTTTAGTTTGTTGTCTTTCTGATATAACCTTGGAATTTACTCTGAATTTCTACATTATCAGTGAGTTGACTATGGGAAATGTCCTGATTTTTTGTGAAGAAATGCAAAATAAAGAAGGTAATGTTAATGATAAATCACTTATGAAAGGGTAAATATAGTATAAAAAATAATTTAGGAACCGGCACAAAAGTAGCGCTGGGTCTTTTGGGGTTACAGGCAAAACACATCAACCAACATTAGGTAGGTAGATTTGTCAATTACACCATCCTGTTCTACTGTTCAGAACTTTGGATTAGGCTCACCTCATGACTGGGCATCCTGTTTATTAGAGTTGCTGGGGGTGTTCCTGTCAGACGCATTATCTGCTGTAGCTGGTTTATATCTATGAAGCTTGTGTCAAGGGGAGTCAAGCGCCAGAGCAGAGATTGTTAAGAAGCTGCTGTTAAATGTGAGTGCGCTGCTGATTTCTAGGTTGTTGGGGTTTTTTTTTTTTTTAAAGATGGAAAAAAGCCATTGTTAAGCTTTTGGGATGAAAAATGCCAACAACAACTGTCAGATGACAAGAGACAGAACCAGGAAAAACAACACCAAATACTTCAAACACTGGAGATCAATCAACTCTGTCATTATTAATCAACTCAAACATGACTGTCATCTGCTCGATACACATGTTGTTGCAAAATCATCAAGTTAAATCATGCTGACAATCACACTGTCACAACAGAGCAGAAGAAAATGGCGAGAGATAAAAAAAAAATAAATAAATAAAACTTGCACTTGGCTGTGTGAACTCACAGAGACTGAAGATAGTTTCTTCAAAACTTCAGGCTCCGGCGTACCAACAAGACGTATGATTAGCTTTACCTGATCAATGTCTACCAGCACACAGTAAAGGAAGACCAGGCGTTGAACAGGGAAGGCCCGTCTTTGAAACTTAACTCAGTTGTAAACAATCAGTGATATTACATTTTAATGCACTTCAGTCTGCAATGACAGAAATGGGACAGCTGATATATACTTATACTTCATTTGTTAGTCTGAAAAACGTACTGGCAAAGAAAAAAAAAACATATACACAATTATGGGCTCAGACAGTGCAGGTTTGTGAAAATGCAGACAAAAAAACCTGGCTATGGTACTCAAAAAAAAAAAAAATAAATAAAAATGGACCAAAGCCAAAAATACCAGTAGCACAGGAAGAACTACAGTATGCAAGTGGAAACTCTTAGATAAACGGTATATGTGCCAAGTCAGAAGGGAGTGGAGATACCAACTGCATTACATTTTTAATTACAAATGCTTTGGGCAGTGTCGTGTTAAAAAATAAGGAAAAAAAGCAGGTTTTTACAGGATGACAGAAGAGAAAACCTTTAGGCACTTAAAGGCACATCCTGTAAGTACTAAAAACACACTGAAAACAATATCAACCATAAGCTCTGCATTCAAAACCTTTTAAATAAAAGTATCAATAGCAAAGTGTATTTTAAGTATAAACAGTTAAAGTACTCACTGTGCAATAAAATGCTAGCTGTTAAGTATTTTACAACTACACGTTACTACTACTATGTTGTACTATTCATTTTACTGTTGTATTCATATGGATACAACATTTCGTTACTCCAAATGCATACGGTTGAACTCATTTGAACCATTTATATACTGCAGTTGAATCCACTGAAATGCAGTGTTTTCTATAAAATCATCACATATTAGTAGGATCGCTCTCTTACTGAGATTCACATTCCTCTATAAAGTCACCTCTTCATGAGCTCATGAAAACAGGCCCGTTTTCAGCTTTGTGATGATCCATTTTCCAGTGTATCCAAGAGGATTTAAGAGTTTATTTAGCTTAAGAAGGCAGAGAAAATTAGGATGGCAAAGTAGGTAAAGCCGTCAGACAAATTTGGTGGGACTAAAAAAAAAAGGCAGGTGTTTACATCTTAGATGCAGTGATCTATAAAGATGCATTAAATGGCAATATTATGTATAAATCTGAGATAGTTAGAATAATTATAAATCAGCATCTCCAAAACAACATCAGTGTGTGTAATAAGATGGTCTCACCAGCTTGGGCAGAGGTACTGTATCTGCAGGAACTCAAAAGGAAAAGGATACGGTCACAACCAGGAAAAAGCGTCTTTCCAGTCAGGAGCTCTGCCATTATACACCCCACTGACCAAATGTCTACTAAAATTGTAAAAGAAAAACACATTTAAAGTCAGTCTATATATATATATATATATATATATATATATATATATATATATATATATATATATATATATATATATATATATATATATATATATATATATATATATATATATATATATATATATATATATATATATATATATATATATATATATATATATATATATATATATATATATATATATATATATATATATATAAATAAAAAGATGAGTCAGAGCAGAGCTTTTTCTTGGCATCTATCTACCTGTCATATTGTAATGCATCCAGTTCAACATGATCTCCGGGGCACGGTACCAGCGCGTGGCCACATAACCAGTCATCTCATCGTCAGTGTGCCGTGCCAAACCAAAGTCCAAGATCTGCAGCCAATTTCAGAGGGATAAAAAACAACATTAACCAGTATTAAAACTATGTTTAAAGCAGATTCAAGGTAAATCAATATTTTGATAGTAATTAAGAGAACAGTGATTCACTGACCCTCAGTTCACAGTCTTCGTTCACAGCCAGGTTACTGGGCTTCAAATCCTACAAGTCAAAAGCAATTAATGACTGTAATATCACTTTAAATCATGACCTGATTGTTAGGCTTCAACTGCCATTACATATTTGTAGTGTTATTTTGTGGCTTAGTTGATATTTCTGTTTATAGTGAATGGGAAAATTACCGTATCCGTTTTGTTAATTTTAACGGCAGCGTTACATCACCTAAAATAAAAGTGTATAACTTCTGTCCATGTTTGCACATGCCCAGCTCAGCCAAGTATGAGATATCATAAACCTTGACCCAGTTTTATTTTGCAATTTGGGTTAGGAACAAACTGCTCTACATCAGAGGTGATCACAGAAAACTAAGACTCAACCGATTTCAATTATTGCACATCAAATATTAAATTAACACAAACCACAATGAACATGGTTAAACACTAAAAGAAACACATTCGTGCAGGTAAAACTAGTTTAATTTCTGTTAGCGATTATTGGTTTGTGGTGTACAAAATAAAATGTGCAATATGACCTGTATTTTATCTTTACATGTCACATTTTTACAGGATTTATTTCTTGTCCTGTGTTTTATGTCTGAGTATCTGTGTTTTTAACATCAACAGGGAGATCCAGTCATTTTTGTTTTCTGCCTGATGGCTTACAATAAAGTTCTTCTATTCTGTATGGGGAAGTTTTTCATCTCATATTTATTGTAATGGACCATATCTAAATTTTTGAACTTATGAAAGCTTTCCTCATAACAATCTGAAAAACACGAAATAAGGAAAAATGTTAATTAGTCAAAAAAAAAAATTTCATATGCTTTCTTTTAACCAACAAAAAACTAAAGAAAAATAGAAACACAATAAATTAAAAAAATAATAGCTCTCCACAGACAAAATATACCATCATATACTTACATATATCATATACTTACTCTGTGAATAATGTCAGCTGAATGGATATACTGCAAAGAGACAGAAGGACATTTACATCAAAATCATAAAATGTAAATATGCTGGTGCTGAAGTCCAAGTTTTGCACTTTTGCAATAATAATAATAATAATAATAATAATAATAATAATAATGCCACCTTTAACCCTCTGAGAATCTGGTATATGAGGAACTGGACATGGTCATCTGTGAGTGTCTGACATTTCACTATATTGTTGAGATCAGCACCCATTAGGTGAGTCACCAGGTATCTGCCACAGGAAAAAACAAAACAATGGATGGTTAAAATTCACTGCAAATAATAAACGGTACATCAATGATCAATGCTTCATATAAAATCAGTGTTTGATCTTTATAAATCTCCAGGGGCTTTGCAGTTTTAAACTAATTTCCCACATTGCAAAGTGAGCTTAAACAGGTTTAGTGTTAACTTCTTTTCATTTTCACTTCTCTCCAAAGGCACTAAAAAGGCCAAGCCCTTCACAAATGGAATGTCATTTAGCAACAGACCCAGACAAATGGGCTTAATGTGGCTGCATCAGTGGGTAATTCTGATCTAATCCCTGGGCTGTTTTAAATGCCTAAACAGTCCTTATGTAAGAAGACAACAACAGGATGCTACAGTGCCACTTTTGGAGCCAAAACACACTGAGCCATGTGCTGCTTCGTCAGTCGACTGCTCAACGAATTCCCGCTTCATGAATACTCTTCTATTCTCACACAACACAGACACTGAGGACTTAAAAATAGCACCTGGTTATGCTTGAACTTGTTCTCAGTAGCACACAGAGATACAAACAGACTGCAAAGTTCACTGCCTAGGAAAAAAAGGATATAAATAGTGACCTCTGTTTTCCTCTCTCTTATAGAAACAGGAGCATGGTTGGTTTTCCAACAAGCTTTGGTTGCTGTGACTCAGTCTGTATTTTTAGAACACAGCACCTACATATCTGAGATCTTTTTTCCACAATATTGCTCTGAGTTATGAAGGTTTCCTAAATCACTGCAGATTAAGTAAGCCACACCGCCTACTAATATTAACTATTAATAAGAGCTTTGTTTTACGTCATTTCAATTAAAACCTCAACTAGATCCACTTCAATGGCTCTCTTCAGTTTTCAACTTATATGAGTGACCTTGTCTTGCTTTCACTCCACCGTGACGTTGTGCTGATCCTGCACGAGGGTGGGACTTCTTGAAAAGACAGCTGTTCATTTCAGCGGCAAATTGAGCCAACTTCGCTGCATGTATAAGGAAAAGGCTGTGCTGCTATTTTTCATCAGCTCCATTTCCGCAAGACTGCAGTCTAAAAATCACTTATAATACCAAAAAAAAAAATCACTTCAGGGATAAATTCATTGCAGTCTTGACAGTTCATATGGATGTAGATATGAGCAGGCCAAGCACCAGGGTACTGTAACACACTGCACTTGTGATATACTTTTTAATGACATGACTGCACACATGACCATGTGCCAACTGCTAACCAAGTCCTATTTAATACAACATAAAAATGTTGATCTGACTGTGGGCAGCTGTTGGTGCAGATCACGCACTGATATGCATTTGAAAGCAAGAGTTAAAAACGAATGACTTCATCCTCATAGGTTACTGTATAAACTACTAGAATTGGCAGACCTGGACTTTCATTTGTGCAAACTAATAATGCTGCATGATGTCAGGTGTTTGCTGATGACATTTTAACAGCAGCTTATATTATTCTGACATCCCATACAGCTATGATGCTTTAGTTTGAATTAATTTTTGTGCACAAGGTACAACTGGTCAAGAACTAACACAATTAATCATTACTTGCAGACTGGACCTGCAGAGGACCTGAATGTGATCTTAATTCATTTGGCGTATTGTTGGGATTGTCTTCAATTAATTAAAGGGTACTGCAGAGTTTGGGGCTGTCAGATCAGCCGCCCTAAAATCACTACCATATTTGGTTCTGGACTTAGGACACACAGGTTTCCACTCACACTAAATCGCATACATCTCAAGTATGATACAAATCATTTGGGTAAGTTTGTCCCCTTGGTACAGTATTGCCTATTCCAATAAAAATGAGTCACTGCAGACAGTATTTCATTTCAAATTATGATTAAAAATATATTTGAACTAGACATCTGGTTCCAATTATTCAGTTAGGTTTAAAGCGTAATAGATTTCAGTTGACCTGATACAAGTCACTCTGACATTCGACATAATACAAGAGGCAGCACTGAGGTCTGACAACTGAGTCACTGTGCACTTCCTGATTTCAACATCAACAAACAATAACTACCTGTTTGTCTCCAGGGAAGGTACAATTAAAAAAGGCTGAAACCAGGAAACAAGGAAATTGTGGTGAAATCACTGCAGCCAGACAGTGAATAACTAAGAGACTGAACAATCTAAGAAATGTTCCAGCGTGTTCAGCCTGTTGGCTTGCCTCCAGGTATTTTCCAGACAAACCAGGGGTTGTTCATTCCCAGCCAACACACAATGCGAAGAAACTTTGGATGAACTTAGTGTAAAGGGACTAAACTTACACATCAGTAAATTCCTTCAGACTGGTAGCAGGGCTGAATACATCTATAAGACCGATTACCTGCAAAAAAAATGAAAACCAAAGCCTTGTAACAGCAGCAATATTTTTTGTGTTGGGAAAAACTAAGTGTTTTACCCTTTAGTCAAACACACACAGGGAAGAGAAATAAGTCAACTCACATTTTCATGATTCATGTGCTTGAGCAGCCGCAGCTCTCTGTACGTCCTTTTAGCATGAATGATGGACTGAAACGGCCGAGAGAGTTTCTTCACAGCCACCTTAACATTATTTTCCAGGTCAACTGCAGAACTGTTAAAAGAAGAGTGGAACAACAGCAAAATCATTTATTTTGCTTTGATTTTTCCTTTTCAGTTTTACTTACATTTGTTTTTAAAGTAGGCTTATAGTGTGTTTTTTGTAATGAAAAATCAACTTAAAAATACAGAAAAGCTTTCGTAAAATCTCTAAAAGCATTCTACATCTGTAATACTTCACATCCACTCAAAATACAAAACTGTGTGGAATAAACTAAAATACAAGACCTTGAAGGGCAGTGATTCTAGCCTCATAAATCATAAAATAACAGATTTCACATGAAAACTTTTTTTCTTTATCTCCATGTGCCATTCATAAATGTCAAACCTATACAATGTTATTAAAATGCTGAGCTCGCAGTGAATTTCAGAAAAACCAACTTGTCATTTTAGGAAAAGCGAAGCTTTGCTTCAGATGGTCAAAATGGGCTGAGGTTGCTCTAGAAACTAAAGTGGGCAGAGTAAGAGCTGCTGAAGGCTGAGGAAAAGGGCAACATCAGCAGAAAATGTCAGCTCTCAGCAGATTAGGAACAGCCTGGCCTGCTGTCAGTCCTGCTCTCTAAAAGCTCAGTGTCTTTGACCCAAACATGCCACTTCCTTGTGCTCAGGTTTCCCCATCTACAGTCAAAAATCAATGATAATCACCTGTGATGACGGATGGGACCTAAAAAACACTGACTGGGTGATGCTGCTGGGACGGTCACAGTTTGTACATTATTTTGCATAACTGAAATAAGTGTCTACTCTACACTTACCTGTGTAAAATTATGACAATAATGTAAATGTCATAATTCTTACCTAATTTTCCATTATTTGAGGTTTGACTGGTGTGTTTTAATGTCATCTCACTGTGTCCATCTCAAATTAACATCCTACACTTCTATTACTGCTCATGATTATCAGTGATCTCTTCGCATATTACAGCAATAGTTTCCATATTTAACTCATTATTCATGTCACATCAATCTTGCACAATTTTTGTACATAAGTCAAAAATAAAACAAAAATCACCTTCAATGGCAATAGGTCTTCTTTGCAGGGTTCACTGTATGTTTACAAACTATTACTACTAAACTATTATTAGACTGCAGAGCACAACATGAACATGAACAGGGAAAAGAAAATGATTAATCTAAATTACAGATAAGACATAGTCAAAATGTCATTGCCATGACAGCCTACTTGCAGCTATAATTTAGTCCAGTATCTAATATTTTCCATGTATATCAGTTTTTATCAATATTATACCAAATAATAATACCAAATACAAATATAGGTGCAAAAGGATCAGATTAAAACCACACAGCTTTGCTCCCCAACTCTGTAACTCTGCCACCTTGTCCATCTTCAAATCCAAACTCAAAACACATCTCTTCAGACTTGCATACCTTCTCTAACGGTTTTCTGAATTTTAACAAAATACTGTTGATTTTTAAATTTCATCTACAACTAATATGTACTTTCAATCTTAAAATTCTCTGTCAATTTTATTGACAGAGTATAACGTTTTGTTTTGCACATATTGTCTGCACTTGAAAAAAGGAGAAATATATAATTTTATTTTAAGTTAAATAACATTTTAGTTGAGTTTTAATTTGTAGAGGAAGAAGTTAATTAAGAAGTTCATTCAAAGTTTATGTTTATAGAGTTAAAAAATGCATGTGCAACTCAGTTAAATAAGTCTATTCACATAACTTGTAATTTAGTTTTCTTAAAATCCCATCTCGATCTCGTGAACCCAATCTCGTGTATCAACACACCCCTAATATATATATATATATATATATATATATATATATATATATATATATATATATATATATATATTGCATAGTTGATCATGATTGGCTCCAAAATGTTTGTGATGTTACTTAAAATAGGCCTACATTTAAATACATTTTTGGGTGAAGAGACAAAATATTTCCATTTTGCAAAATAATAGAAGAAAATCCTACATACGTCAAATTGGCCAGTGAAAGTTAAAGATAACAGTAAAACAAAAACACCCAGTAGGTTTATGGTTGACATTAAAGCTTCTGATGTACAGATAATGTTCAGTTGTGTGTGTGCTTTCAGAAATGGGAAACAATATTAGTGCAACCAATTAAAGGCTTTATTCATAAACTTATCACAGTAAACTTGGAGCAGAGTCCATCATGTAAACACTGCCAAAATTAATCAACGTGCTGTTTCAAGGAAAATAAAAATCATGGTCCATGCACTAGTGAGTTGACAGTAATCTGACCAGCAACAGATTATCCCATTGCCCAGCAACAGCACAGCTGTCCGTTTCCATTTGCAAAACAAACATCTGCCCACTGCGCCAAGTGTAGGACAACAACGTTGTGTCCTAGATAACATGTACACAAACTGTTTAATCACCAGATCAAGGCAATGAAAGCTTAACCTGCTGGCACTAAGCATTAGGGAATTCCACTTCAACACATTTTATAAAGATGCCTACACCAAGAGAAATGACCCCTGCAACACTTCAAATGGCCTATCCACAAATGTTGAGTAATACTGTGGAATTTTGGAATTTGCATTGTGGCAAATCAAAGGAGTTGATGTTTTCTCTGTAACCTGTGAATGTAACATGAACTACTTGAACTAAAACTTTCACAACAATAACAACAACAACTTGAACTAAAAATAGTCTAATTAAATTAAGCAAGAAGGAACCCTTATCAGCTGCTCGTGTGGCTTTTCATCAGTTGCATAACCTAGATCTAAGCAGATGACATCAAAATTACTTCAAAGAGGATGTGATACTAAAATGTGATATTATTTGGGCTGACTAAGAAAAACTAAGGATGAACTCTGAAACAATATACTTTAATACACTTTTACAAAGTTAGAGTCACTATGTAAGAAGTTGCACAGGTTTAACAGGTAGTTAGACAACACGTGATAGATAGAAGTGAATGGGTTTTTGTTTCAGACCTACCGTGGTTCCACCTCGCTAGCCAACAACTTGGACAGGCTAACTCTACTTTAGCATCTGCAACCAAGGCCTCGTCTGAATGAATGGGGTTAAGTTAGGTGACAAGACTACACAAACTTTACAACCACTTACCACACGGATCCATAGGAGCCGGAGCCAACCGGAGATAGGCCTTGGTACCTCTGCGGAACTTCCCAAATCGTCTTATTAACTTCCTGCCGGTAAAACACGGGTCTCTCTTTCTGCGACATTTCTGCAGAACTGCGACCACCAACCTGACACTGCACTCCGGGTGAGGAAGTCCGAGCAGCAGCCCCACTTCAACTTTACACAACTTACACAAACAGCTAGTTATTTAAATGTTTACTTTTGTTAGGTAACTTTAAGGAACTTATTCTCACAGACTTCTCAACTTCGGGAAATGTTGCAAAATTGCCGTCCACTCCTTGCACGTTCTAAGGTGTTCACGGTACTTACCGCACTGTGCGTCTGTCTGCATTCAGACAACTCCCGAGATTTCACCCTGCTGCTCACAGGATCTCGTAAAGTCACGCGAGAGAAAAAACCGGGGCACTGGAACAGAAACCCGAAACTCGAGCAACAGTTAAATCCAACATGAATAAAACTAACTTAGAAACTCATAAATATATGTTATATTAGATTATTATCTAACTATTAAGTGATGAAAAAACAAGATGAACCACTAAATAAATAGTTAGATACACATGCAGAAAACTGTTTAATACTTTCAATGCTTATTTCAAAAAGAATTACGGTAAGTATCCATAGTGTGATCTGAAATAATTACATTTTGATCATCACGTAACTAGTTGGATTCATTTTTTCAAGAATAAAGGATCAAATGATCTCATTTATGCCTCTTCAATGACATATTATTTCCTTTTTTTTGGTATCTTTAAATATTTTGGGCTAATATATATTGTGTATATTTTCTTTCAATTTCATTAAAAAGCAAATAATTACTATCAAAAGAATTAAATAAAAGTGAAGCAACATTTACTATTGACTTTTTTTCAGTTATTTGACATTTTATGGCCAAAATATTACACGCTGCAACTAATCAATACATTTTTTTACCTTCATGTTTTCTTGTTTTGCAATGTGTTAAATTGAACTCTTTTTCAAAATATTATGAAAAGGGAAATTATGCTGAATGCATGCAGACCTCATGATGTATCTAAAAAATTTAGTTGCTTTGAAACACTTTTTTTAAACAGAAAAAATGCAGTTAAAGTATTAGTAGTTTTAGAGCAGAAATACTTATTTTCACTTATTGCATCTTCTCTCTTTCATTCCTTTATGTCTCTTCTGTAATGTAAAATTTAAGAAAATATGACATCCATTTCATTTTAGTTCTTTAACAGTATGTAAACTAATAAAAACAGTCATTGATTTATGATATGTTGATGACATGTGCACATACTCATGTTAACTGAGAAAAGACAAGTCACTCCTTATAAATAAACCTGCATTTTATTTTATTTTTCAAGAAAATTTAATATAAACAAATTACATTTATTCTAAGTTAGGGCATCTCATGAGTGTAGCACAAGGCAGCTCTAGGGGTCATTTGTCATCCTGAGAGATGTTTGCTTTTTGCTTGGATGGAGCAGAAAATATTGTCAAACACAGTTCACGACTGAAAGACAAATAAATGCAATAAAACTGTACTAATTAGCTGGTAAAATTAAACAAGGAAATATATGAATAAAAAAAACACACAAAAATAATAAGAAAAAATACTCAAAGTTAAAGGAAAAACACCAACAAAACTGTAACATTTTCTCTCTTTTGGTCACTTTGAAAGACACTACAGACGTTAAAAAATATACTGTATCCCCAACATGGACACTGCATCATGACATTTTTTCAGCTTTCGTAGTAACTCTTTATGCTAATCAACAAATAAAACACTTGCATCCTCTGTTTCATGTGACTCTACTGAGACCTCACAATGTTAAATGAAACCATAACACACATTCTTCTGTATCTGTTGTCTTAATTATCGGAGTCGTCGTCCTCTCTTTGCAGGAGTGAAGATGACGATTTCAGTGGGACCGAGTCAAATCCATCCACCGTCCTCTGAAAATACATTAACATGCAGTTTTAAAAATGACTGTCTCTATATTTTTTTTGTTGTAGATCTTTATAATCTGCTTGTCTGCAGTGGCTTCCACTCACCTCTCGTGAAAAAGACCTAATTTTGGTGAAGAAGGATTTCTTGGTGAGATCCATGAGGTCATCTTCTGCATCCTCACCCTCCATTATAGCGCAGCTGTCTGCAGTGGGCAGCTCGCACTCTTTACCCCCTGAGCTCATCATCAATTTGGAGTATTTATACTGTAACCTGCAGATAGAAGAGCACAATGATGACACCACGTTAACATATTTTAAAGTCGGTACAAGATTCCAGCCTTTTTCAATTTTACTTAAAAAATAATTCCTATGGGTTTTTGTAAGTGAAATTTAAGATGTTTCAAAGATATTTTTAAGACTACCTAGAATAGAATGTAATGCCTATTTCACAGCCATACTGGCAAAAACTTGTAAATCATAGAATTTAGGAACATATATTTACTCTAGTGCCTTGATTCCCTCCATGCTGAGTTAATTCTCACTGTGGGTTGCAAAGTTAGCAATAAGTGGTTCCTAATTTCAATATAAATTGTCAGGTTGGAACGGGTGAAACGGAGTAGATTAACGTTATTTTCTTTGCATCTTGGACATTTAACAGACACGTTTAAATACAATACAGCGAACAAGTTAACTGCAACATAACTTAAGACCTACCATATCAAACGTAATACCCTTTAAAGACTTATTAAAGAAATATTCATGACATTTAAACACCCCATGGGAACTACTGACTATGAGCATGTCACAGAGACGTTAAAAAACATTTATCTATATCTTGTGTCATTCAATATTTCAAATTTGAAACACTCATCATATAACATGCACAATGATAAAACTGTTCATTGCTGAAACAACAGATCATTTCTTGTGAACGTAGTCAATAATATGATCATTAAAAAAATAGGACAAACGGTCCTGTAGCTCATAACCAATTAAATGAAAGTCCATATATGTCTTCATATCAGTGCTCTAGAACCACGGTTCTCAAACTGGGGTCCGCGTTTGCCGACGTTTATTATTTTAAAATTATTTAAAATTGTTGTTTCTGAAGTGCTCATTTATATTATAATACCTGAAAATTTGGCTGGTTTGCACAAAAGCACTATTAAAAAAGGTTATCATTGTTTCATAATAATCATTGTTGAAGTGGTTTTTTATCATTTTCAGTATCGTGAGGATGAGGGGGGACATGGAAAAATTTCACCCCTCCAAGGGGGACCTGGGCCAAAAAAGTTTGAGAACCCCTGCTCTGGAATAACTATACTGATATCTCCAACTAGTTCCATGTTACAAGTTATCAAAATATGAGTCATTATAAGCAAAGGCACATTTTTAATATAAATTGGCAAAAGATTTGAACAATCAAAATTTTAATAAACGAATTGTCCCAGGGAAACAACGTGAGGAGTTTGAAATTAATATGACCAGTAGTTTCGGAGAAGAGTGTTGATAAATACAGTAGACATTGGTAACCTTAAGTTTGATCCCTCAAGGTCAAAGGTCAAGGATCCAAATGAAAGTAAATATATGACTTCCTGTCAGTGCTCAATAGTAACTATATTGATATATTTTTTTATAACCATTTCCATATTATAAACCATCAGAATACGGACAATTATAAGTAAAGGCACATTTTTAATATTTCAAAGATTAAAATAACAAAACAATAATAATAAAAAATCAAAGTATCTCAAAACTGTGAACATATTTTGTAGACATTGTCCCAAGGGAATTTTGAAATTAATCCAACCAGTAGTTTCATGAGAGACGATGTTTGAATAAATTACTAACTGAGGAACCTGTAGACGTTCAGATAATATTGAACATAATATGATTGAAGGTGAGCAGGAGTAACTACTGAAATGATAAACTTAGGTTAATGCAACTGTTGGTTTGTGTTGTTGAAGTGTTTTCTTTATGTTATACAGGCCACCCGATTGCTTAACTCGCTCTAGAAAGAATTCAAGAACAGTTAACACGTGTCATTACTTATTTTATATACATCTCCCATCTACCTCCATACTGCACACTGCACTTTACCTAATCCAAAATCCATACATACTGTGTATATGTTATGTTTTGTCATATGGGTATAGGTTTGTCTGCATACTTATATATTTTTTATATTTTATTATATTTATTCTCTGCACATCTGGAGCATGGAGACATGGGATTTCATTCCACTTTTTAATGTATGTTACACTGTGGTAATGACAATAAAGTACACTTTATCTTATCTTTATCAATATTATGTCGAATTGATCACTTCAAATATGTTGATACTGACTGTGATCTGCAGATGACATATATTTGATATTTAAGGTACATGATGATTATGCGAAGCAACAATGAGCATGCATGTATTGGGGTGTGATGCCATCATTTAGTGATTTCGTCATTTTCCCTGTTCACATGGATGCACATGAGGCAATCTAAAATGTCTCAGAGTTTCAAATGTAAAGAAACATGTTAATCTTACAAAATAGATATATCACCGAGGACAGGGTATAAAGCCTGAATGACAAAACTCAAATGTGAGCATTTTTTCAGAGTTAAGATGTCATGGTGAAATGTCCCTGCATCAATTCAAAGGTTTGCTTTTACTCATATATCAGTGCTTTGACAAATACCAGAGTAAATGTTAAGGTCATGAATCTCACTTGCGTGTCTTCTTCCAAAAATAGCAGCTGATACCGATGAGCAACGCCGCAGCAATCGTTCCCGTGGAAACACCAAACTTCAGCCAGAAATCTAGAGTCACACAAGCGCTCACTTTTTGTGCCGGTAGAGACACTCCTCCATAACACTGTAAAGGCTGCTGCCACACATAGGTGGTTTTCTGAAACACAAACACACACACACAGTATGTCTAAATCTACATGATTCACAGTTCACTAAATCCATAGTCCAGAAGGTATCAGAATCACAGCTGGTTGACATGACAGATACTGGTCGATCTGAAAAATATATATGAGCGTAGTGGGAATGGTCAGTTTTGAATTGCTATTCATGTACTATTGTATTCTTAGGTAAAACGCTTCCCCCTCCGTGCCTCCAGGACCACCATGCCTCCATAAGCCTGTCCTAGGGCAGCTGTGGCTACATATTTACTTCACCACCATCAGAGTGACAATGTGTGAGTGAATGAATAATGGATCCACCGTACGTGCTTTGAGCATGCGTTCATAAAAGCGCACTATATAAAGCTAATCCATTATTATCATCATCATATAACATAGACCTAGTCACTTTAGATACTTCAATAGTTACATGTTACATTTTATACCTTTAAAAACTGACAACTCCTTTTGCATTTGTTTGGTTTTTTTTTCCAACTCCACACATCTACATATTTGATATGTTTGTATAATTGTGTTGTTGTAATGTGTGTGTCCTGGAGAAATATACCTGTATTCCTTGGACACATATACTGACAATCTCTCTGTAGTGGTCCTTCGTGCAGAGTGGACAAGCATATCTGCTCTGCCACAGAAAGTGGAAAGTACAACCATCACATGTCCCCTCTGAGCAGTTACTGAGGAACAAAGAGGATTTATGTAGTTCAATAAAACAGTATATGTTTTACACCTCACACTCAAGAGAGGTTCTGTTGTACCATGTTATAGTTATACATGATGTGTCAGTATTTAAGTCAGACGTGTGTGTGTGTGTGTGTGTGTGTGTTAGATCCAGCACCTGGGAAGTGTGATGTGGTCTGTAGCGGTCACTGTGAGATTGCATCTCATTCTGATGGTGGAGGACCTGCCCTGTTTACAGGCTTGAGTTGTGTCACTAGACCTAGAAAATGCATTAATAAGAGAAACATCAAGTTTGAACCTAAATGATGTGGTGTACTCACACAGTTCTAACATGATGGTAAGTAATGGAAAAACACAAGACAAATTAATTCAAAGTAATTCAGTTACTTGTAATAGAATATGATGTCTGGCAGTTTGGATGTGGAGGGGAACAACCATTGTGGAGAGGAGATTTTACTCAGAATGGCATCAGTAGTTACACCTGGAGGATGACAAGATTACATTTTTAATTAATATGCCATACATGTCATGTATTTTCTGTCTTTGTGTTGTGACTTCCTGTTTTATTGTCAAACCTAACTCTCCTCTCCTTTCAGACCATTTGCCATTTCCCCTTGTGCGTTTTTCCACCCCATTGTCACTCTTGCCCTAATTGTGTCCACCTGTTGCACATTACCTCTTGTATAAAAAGTCTGTTTCCCTTGTCTTTTGCCTGTCGTGCATCACCGGCCTTTGTTCACAGAGTGTCAAGAATTTTCTCAGCCTTGTTGCTACATTTTGGTTCCTCGTTTTGAGTGATTTTCTGTTTGTAAGTTTTGACTCCCTTAGTTAATTTTAACTTTTTGTTAGTTAGTTCACATTTTATAGCCGTGAGCTACTGGTGAGTGATTTTGTGTTGATTTGTTACTTTATCCAATTAATACAGTTAAGTTTTATATTGTAGTTTTCCTGCTTGTGAGTGAAGTTTTGTTCTTAATTTATCTTTTATTTTTTCTCAATTTCCTCCCTTTTGGAATGATTTTCTGTTCTTAAACATTTCATAGTTCAGATGTGTTTTTGTTTTCCTTTTATTCTGGCGGGATTTTTTATTTTTTTGCCCCGTTTATAGCTTGTTCGTGGTTTCTTGTTAACCTGTGAATAAAGTTGATTAATTGTACGTCCTCATGAGTACCAGCCTGACAACATACATGCAAAACAGTGATATCTAAACCATTTAAACACATTACAACGTTTAATTTTAAGCTTTTACCTGCATGAGCATCTGTCTTAAACACAACATAACAGACCTAATTATTAAATAAAAAGGCATGATTTTGCTTTGTATTTGGTGTATATATGGCACTTATAATTTGACAATATAATGACACTTTTCGCATTTTAATGATGAGTCCAATTATACCGCTGCAGCTGAGGATTACCAACCACCTACAATATGACAGTTTCATATAATGTTAACACAAAAACTGAATAAATTTTTCAAGCTTGATAATTACGCCTGCTATGCCATGTTTATGACAGGTTATGTGGTCATGATTAATGTCCCATTGGCAAAAGGAAAACACCCCAAGCAGCAATACTATTAATAGTATTAAAACTGTCATACAATAACTGACTGGGATACATTTAATGACTTATTTAACCGCCATAAATGTTCATAACAAGTCATGGTGTGCTGTCAGACTAATGCACCACTTCTCAAATAAAGAATATTCAATTAAAACTGAAGCAAGATTTTCCCTTTTGGAAGTCATATCATTTATATAAAGTGACAAAGAATAAAAATACATATTTTTAACCTCATAGCATAATTGCTTCAAATTGTGATACCTGTATAAAATTAAACTGCAGTGTTAGGCAAGTAAAGTTATGTAGATATTGCAATTTGGCCAAAAATATGACAGGTAATTGTGTTATACGGCTAACAATAAGATCAGTTAAAAATGACGTATCCATACCATTAGGACGTGAAATTATTAGTGCTGTCAAATAATTACAATTTTTAATCAGATTAATCACAGGGTTGACGCGGATTAATAATTTAGATTAATCATGATTAAATATTCATTTTCTATTTATATTATTTGCATTACATTTATCATGAGAAAACAACTTAATAAAGAAGTGAATATATCTGCACTTAAGGTGTTTGTCATAATCTAGGCAACACATTAGCCTAGTGTTAACACAATCCCTTCCCTGATTAATGGATGCAACATGTTGATCTGTCCTTTTAGGCTGGAAGTGCTTTGGTGAAAACTCCACCTTGCAAAGTGTACAACACAACACATTCAACCAACACACCAATGTGTGTTGGTTGAATGTTCTGTCTCTGAGCTTTTTTGGACTCAAATGTCTGACAAATACACAAAAATACACTTAAAAAAAAAACAAACTGCAGAGGAAAAAATGTACAAAACATGCTAAAATGTATTAAAATTCACACAATAAAAACTTTAAAAAGCGATAAAGAAATCCAAAAATATTCCAAAATAAAAACTCTTCTAAAATACAGAAAAAAAAACGCAAAAAAGTTATTAAAATATCCAAAATATATATGAAAAAATATGAATATATATGTAACTAACATGTTCAGACTTCACCTTCAACTGTTTCAACAAAACAACTGTAAACGTCTGTTCCATTGAATTGAGTTAAAATAGTAAATAAGATTAATCATAATAATGGACTAATCTGCATTAATGCATTGATTTTGCCAGCCCTATAAATTATAGATAGAAATATCCTCAAATGTGGAAACAGTTTTTCGAAAATTGTAGTCTTGAAAAAATAAAAGCTTGATTTTCTGAATGATTACTTGTACAAATGCAGTACAAACATACCAACTATAGAGTCACCAGTAGTGAAAGGCTGTGATGACACCACACTCTGACCCCGAATGCCAGAAGGAACCACCGTTGACTGGCAGATATAACCTTTGACCTCTTTCCTCCCGCTCTCTGTTACATTTTCTACACATGTTGCAGGAACTCTGTCCTGAAAGAAAAACACAGCTGGTTAAAACGGGTCATTCTATGTCCAGTCACACACCCTCCCCTGTGACACCTGTTTGATTTGCCTGATTTTTATTCTATTAGTGTCTTATGATGTCAAATTAAAGAATTACTGCCTTCTAATAAGGGAAATTAGAGCCTCATAGCTCAAACGGTTTTCCAGTTATGGCCCTTTAAAATGTGGGTGCCATATTAGGACCATATTTGCAGGCCGTCCGCTTTTGTTTTGAGGTAGGTACAGACTTATTAATTGTTATATCTATGTATTCTGGCCTTGACTATCAGAATCTGCACTTATCAATAGCAGGAGTGTAATGTTTTTAGAGATATTAACCCTTTAGAAGTGGATTTTACAATCCTTTTTTTTTTATTTTGGGGGTCCACATCTTGGAAATGTTTTGAGTTGGTGGGGTTTCAACTGATTTATCATTATATTGTAGAACTCTACTGTGTATTTAGATTATTTTAAAGCACTCCGGTACAGGTAGGGCTCCAAATATGGCTACAGGACAAAATTACCATTTCAGGTCCCTTACTTCGGGGCACTAGTTGGCTATATGAGCACATGATGGGGATGAGCTTTTTACCCCATCAACAGTCACCTTTCATCAGCATTTTGAGGCAATAAAAGCTTTGATTATCAAACTCCTTCACTATGAACTAAGCCTTTGCATATGATACCACTTTTGGATATTTTCTGATAAATCCGATGTCCGAAATATATCTCAACTGTTGTTTTAACTGCCTATTCATGTTTATGGTAGTGAAAACAGACCCCCCATATTTAAATTGACAAATTAAAAGATTCAAATATTACATTAATACCCAATACCACCCAGTTATACTGACATAACAAGGGACGAATCCTTTTCCAGCTTTTGTACAACACCGTTTTTACAATAAAGGACCACTTTCCCTGTATCTGACCAAACTCTGGACAACTCCACCTACTTGATTTGGATTATTTTAGTTGCAGTTCAAGTGGGGAGGTTCTGGGGATTTGTGTGAATTGACATGAAATGACCCAAATGTATTTTAAGAAAAGTGGAGTCGGACAGAAGGTGTTGGGGTGATTTCTTCTCACCTCGTTTCCACACAGGCTGATATTAAAGTTGTGGAAATATCTCAGGCCTTTAGTCGTAAAATGAGGGCTGCTTTGGAAGCCCGTGACATTGGACAGAGGAGAGAAGTCGTAGTGCAGCGGTGCTCCTCCATGAATCTGCACATCCAACCTGCAGTCACTGACACAGGCTGAGTGGACCTGGAGGACCAAAGCAGGAGACCACATCAGGACATGGACATATAAAAAAAAAAAAAAAAAACTCAGCACTATTGACCCTACAGCTTACCAGAATGTACTATCAACTATCAATAACAGGTTCGATTTGCCAGGTTGTAAGGTTCTGCTGCTATGTTAGAGTCCTGTGGTGTGGATCAATCTCTCATTAGAAGTGGGTGGTCACTGGAAAAACTGACTTACATGGCAAGAAGAAAGAGTGAGGACTTTTACAAGATGTGGTCTTCTTTCCTAACCATCATGAATAACGTAAATGTGCAAATGCTTAGAACTGGACAAGGATTTGTCATGACCTCTGCTCCATTGACCTTTCCCCCAGTACTCTCCCCACTCACCTGGCCCCGCACTGCGCAGCTGCAAGCCGTTCCTCATCTGTGGCTATAAAAGCAGTGAGACTTGCAGTTGCCAGTGCGGGATCTTTTATAATGTCACCTCCATAACTCGGACACTTTCCTCATCTCCTCAGTCACCATAACCCGGACGTTCATCATCACCACGGACTCTGGCTGTTCGTTCCCAGGTTTTGGTTTTGTCTCTGTCTTGTCTTTATGTTGTGTTTTTGTTATTAAATTCTTTTCCCTTCAGCACTGTGCATTGGAGTCTTCATTCACCTCACCTCGATCCTGACAAAGATTGTTGCAACCACCTTTATGACCTCAAACCTGTTTATTAATTCTGTGGCTGGATATTAGTAGTAGAAATAGAAATGAAGAGGGTGCTTAAATTATGGATGTATGTCCATGTATGTATATTAATGTTCAATGAAATGTGTGTATGCTCAGTATGTAATGCACATACTGATATTATTAGCAATATTTAATTTTATTCATTGTATATCAGTTAGAGGGTGGAAGGAAGGGAGTTGGTGTTTTTTTTTTGTTTTTGTTTGACTTGTTATAGTGTTGTGCTTATGGAAAATCAATTAAATATACATTTAAAAAAATGAGTGGTACATTCACTGGAGGAGAAGTCGGCTAATTAAATCAAAGTCCACATAGTGCCGGGCCTTTGTAGGGTGGCTGGCTGGGGCCTTCCTTGGTCACCTTTGGGGCTGACTCAGTGTCGCCTCTGAATGAGTAGTTTGGATTCTCATAGGAAACTCACTTTTGGAGTCATGATGATTTGAGAAGCAATTTACCAATTGTGGGATCAATAAGGTGCATCTATTTTATTAAAATCATGTAACCTTGATTTTGACATTTGAAGCTCACTCAAGGTCAAAGGTCATGTCATTTTGAAACCGATGGCAGGTTTCTAAGTAACTCAGTCTCCACTCGTTTTTCAGTTTTGATCTAATTTGGTGTTTTAGGTATTGACCCAGTGACCCCTGAACTATTGGATCAATAATAAAAAATCTATACACACAAGATGTAGAATTGACACTCGTATTTTGGTGCTCATTGGAAGTGTCTAAGACGAATAGTTCAAAAGTTATGTTCAAAATTCGCTTTTGACCTTTATTGTGACCTTTAACCTATAGTCTTGAAATGTGTCCTTCAAGTGCACATGAGGGCAAAAAGAAGCTACACGCAAAACTGAGTATACAGGAATGAAAACCAAATTCATGATTTACCCTATCTCTGATAATTATGAAAACACATTTTGGTGACTTTCACCTTTGACCTGCATTAACTAAAAATTTTACAGGATCTATTCTGGACCATCTCTCACCTTTCCTGAAAATTTCTAGGAAATTGGTCCAGTAGGTTTTGCATGCAATTGCAGAAAGTCAGACAAACAGACAGCCAAATGGGACAAAAAAGAAGCAAAAACAATAAATAAATAAATATTGTAATTTGGTTCCAGTAGTTTTAGCTTTTTTTTTTTTTCTAAATTAGTTACTTTTTGACGCCTGTTTATTTCCAAATATCACAAGTGGCAGTGCGTGGGTTTTCTTACTGTGTTTGTCTTTGTGTTTGGTCCACACTGGATACACGCTGCTTCTCCCACTGGCCGCTCAGTCCTGATGATGGTGTTTGCCGGGCAGCTGACACACACTCCTGTCTCGTTTATCATGTAGTGTCCCGCCGGGCAGGGGACGCAGGCAGAGCCGGCTTTGGAAGACATCAGGGCGCAGCGGCGACACTGAGATGTCACACCTCCGATGACATTAGTGATGTGGATGGAGTAAATCTTGGCAACATCAGTGCTGTACTTCCTCTCCTGAATACACAGAGGAGGCGAGTTTTATTCTGTCATGTGATGTGCATGTGAAGAGGCATGTTTTAGTTTTACACACACACACACACACACTAAATGTTTCAGATCCTTGTTTTTTCCTTCCATGTATGCTTATGTGGTTTCCTTTTATCACAGCTCCAGACTGCCCTCTAGAGTTTACCACTAATTAAACCTAAAACCTTCATCAGCCTACCAAAACAAGTCGGATTTATCACAATTGGCACAATTATATATAATTTTTTTTTTGCTTAATTAGGTTCTTTATGTGGCTGCATCTAAGTTTTAGACAATATATGTACATAATCTTATTTTAAGAAATCTTACAAAGATATTTTTCACATATTCCATTTTCAGATTTTTTTTTTGCTTAATTCAAGATTCTTTTTTGCTTGAGTGGAAGTTATTCTGGTAACTGAAAAGTTACTCTTTTATGTCTCATTTAAGGATGTTGATATATTTTGACTAGAAATGAGAAAAATACATTTTGTAAGATTTGGATTTTTCCAGTGTGTTGATCCATTAATCCTATTAATGCATGTAAATTACACTGGGAAACAATTTCAATAAAAAATAAATCTGTTGTTAGATGTTGCTTATGTTGATTAAAACTGTCAGGCTGATTCCAAAATGTCAGTCAATTTCTTTCTACAACTTACCCTACAGATAAGCAAAATTGCACTGAGTAGCTCGAGAAAGACTTGCCAGGTGACCATGATTGGACTCATCTATACCTACATGGAAACTTGTTTGTCTAGTTACCATGGAGACAGTGTGATGAGAGGTGTGCAGCATGCAATCACACTATAATTACAGTAGACACATTCTTGGTAAATAAATATATATATATATATAGTTAAATAAACATTGAAGTTCTGCCTGTTTCTTTCATATTTCATTATATGTCAATATTTGAAAATTATTACAAAACAAGAAGATACCTCTTAAGTACAGTATTTTTCTTATGTTTTAATAAAAGGGGGATACAGTTAAATTTGACATGATAGAGAAAAACTGAGATCAGTTCTGGATTCCGAATCAAAAAATTCGCTAAAAACAGCTGTCAGACCTAATTAATCAATAATAATAATAATAATAATAATAATAATAATCTAACAAATGATTGTGTTCTCCATTGTAATTGGTGTAAAATGAGTTCATCATATTTTCATGGTCATCACCCATGGAGCTGGATTAATGCGACACCTGTTTTTAATCTCACCCAACATTGATTGGGACAAATTATTGTAATCAGTGTGTGTGTGTGTGTGTGTGTGTAGAGAGAGATATCATGCTATAACTCAATGAATATAGCTAATATGCATCAGCTGTAATGATGCTTTTGAGTAAAGGTCAAGAGTCAAGGTCATATTTAGCCGAAAGGTCAAAATCACATTATTGGCTCTAATTCAAGAAGGGGTTGTCATAGAAACTTGAGATTGGCACAAAATAGGGGTGAGATCAGGCATTCTCTGAAAACTTCTTATGTTGAGGTAATGATATTCTTGCAAAAAAGGTCTTTTTTTTTGTTCCTCTGTTTCTGATACAATAACCCTCAACTTTAATCTGATGTTTTATTAGTGAGTTAAACATAGGATAAATCACATAAGAAAGGATGAATATAGAGAAAAATTCATTTGGGAACCTTCAAAAAAGCAGCACTGCGTTTTTCATGGGTTAAAAAATCCTATAAGAACTTCAATATCTCCTTACAGTGTCTGGTTTAAGTGTTGTGTATTTAATGTGACATATACGTGTGTCTGCAACTCACCGTGGTGAATTCTTCTGTTCGCTGAAATGTCCATGTGAAGCTGATGGTGCTATTACTTTGGATCAGGTATGAGTATGACTGTTTGCTGTTGCTGCCTTTCCACTGCTCTATCACATCATTATTCCAGCGATTAAAACCCTGCAGACAAATACATCTATTACATACATGAACTAAAGTGTTGTTGAACTTGATTCCAAAGCCTATGAGAAAATGCTTTACTCACCGCCTGGAAATAAAGTTTACAATCAGCTGAACATTTGGTGTCAAAGACGAAGGTGATACGAGACAGTTCAGTGTTTTCGTTGTTTTTAGTGCTGGACTGAGGAAGTCTGTAATGACACATGACATTTAACAAAACATCCCCTCACGTTGGTATGGCATTAAATTAAAATGGACATTAACATCAACTGTGCTTTGTGTGTTACTTAGAAGCTAGAGAATGCAGAACACTGGACCTTTTTGTTACAATGAATTACAGGCAGGGGCTGAACCTACGGGGAACACCTGCTGTCAATCAGAAATGATGTACCATCATTGATTCCAGGTAATTGAGTGTGAGTAAAGAAGCAGCAGTCAGTGCACAAGGTTGAATGTGTAGCAACTCATAACGTAATAATGGCTTATAATGTAATAACAGCTCATAATGTAACAATTAAAATGTAATAAAAGTTCATATTCAACTCAATGTAATAAAATCATGAGCACATAATGCAATAACATGTTTGCACATTATGTAATAATGTAATAATTATTAGCTCAGCTGTATAGCAAGTCATAATGTAATAAAAGTTCAGAATGTAACAATGGCTTATACTGTGAGAAAAGTTGCAGCATCATCATGTTTTTAAACCTGGTGAAAGGTTAAGTATTTTTAAGTAATGCTTTTGAAGAAATCCTATAGTTTATTATTAGTCGAGCTTTTTAATTTACATTTTTTATCAATTACTCGAAATTTCAGGTGACCCCATTTGAATTTCAGGCGATCCCATGTGAGGTCCCGACCCCAAGGATGAAAAACACCGCTTTAAACTCAGAATGTGGTGTAAGTAGCATTTAATGTTTAATAACTTGACGGGAAAAGCTCACCTGTATCCAGGGACATCCAGCGTGAGCATCAGGAAGTCTCTGTCCTGATCCCCGGGGGCTGTGTAGATGTACTCACCTGCCACCTCCCAAGCTGTCATTAAACATAACACAACCTTTAAATACTCTGTTACAAAGAATACTGCTTTTAAAGTCAAACACACACACACACACACAGTAAGAGTCCAAATTAAACATATTCAAGATGATTAAACCCAGAGCTGTTGTAAATGTTGTCTTCCATGGTAAAAATGTTTTCTCATACTGATGTATAGTGTAAGAGAGGGCTAATATATGAACATTAAATACAATTACAATGAAATCTAGAGGTAAATCTGCAATAAAATCAATAAAAACAGCAGCCAACACTCATCTAAGAAAACAAGGATAGCATAGGAAATGATTTATGATTAATTTGTTGTTCAATAATTTATCATTTCTTTGTTTTGTTTGTTTATATGATGAGGACAATGCATATTAATGAGCACTCAGTACAAACATTACTTTGTGTAAACATGCCAGTTTTAGCTGGCAGCTATTTTCCATCTGCAATGAGATGAGAAAATGCTTTTTAAAGGCTTTGGGTGTAATAGAGATATTTATTCAGTAACTATTCAGAACACGACTGAATTGTATGTTGGGTGTGGAGCTCTGACACATTATTGACAGTGGCTTTAAGTTGTGTTTTTGCCAGTAAAAGGCTGTTTAACTGTTAACATGATCTGAAAATGATGTAAAACTGAGTTGAGCTGTGGTTTTAAGTGGTGGCTTCATCAGTGAAGAAAATGTATTTAATATATACCAATAATAATAATAATAATAACAATACTAAACATTTAATTTAATTTAATTCATAATAATAATATTCAGTTTCATATTAACAACTGAGCGAGAGCACACATGGCAAAATCATCTGATAAAGGACTATTAGATGGATCTAAACCACAGTCACTGTCTATCATTATTAAAGCAGCCTCTCAAATACACATTTGATTCACCATCTCATGTTGTTTGCATATTATTTGTTTCCTCCAAATATTTGTGATATGAGATTTCTTTTTGCATCTTGATAATCTCAATTTTAATCAAATTTAGTGGTGATACAGGAGAGATCCTGGATTCGGGATCACTTTGAAACTTGACATTGCGTTAAATGGAGAATACATTTCAAAGTGATCCAGAATCCAGGATCTCTTCCAGATCACGACCACCAAAATGTAATCATTTGTTCCTGGTGACACTCCTAACACATCCTGAAAATTTCATTAAAATCTAAACCCCCGCCCCCCCAGGTCACCACCACAATCTCCCCATTACCAACCTACCCTGTCAATTTCATCATGATCCGTCCATAACTTTTTGAGTTATCTTGCTAACTAACTGACAAACTCTGGCAAATACATAACCTCCTTGGCGGACCTCTCTTTATTCACAGGGGGGAAGTCTGCCTTGGCAGAGGTTTGCACTCTCAGACTGCTTTTCTAATTTTAGATGTATCCTTCCAACACACCTGACAGTCAGTATCAGTCTTCTGCAGAGTTTGATGAGCAGTTTATCATTTGAATCAGGTGTGTTGGAAGGAGGTACATCTAAAACATGCAGGATAGTAGCTCTCGAGGACCAGGATTGGGCACCCGTGATCTACACTATCTATATTAAAACTGCTTTTTCTAGGTTAAATGTAATCTGAGAACTTGTTTTGTTTTATGACCGAGTACTATTTGATTCAATTATAATCAATAATTAGATTGATTATTGGAAAGAACACTAACAACCTTACACTTTTAAAGAACTCCTGTGCATGCATCCACATTCACACACTCAGATTATTAAGGATTACCTGTGCTGTGTTCAGAGTCACTGAACTCTCGGTGGAAGATGAAGCTCCTCATGTTGCTGGGCATCATGTTCCACCACTTGTACTCGAAGCCCATCAGTGGCTCGGTACCAACAGGACACTTGGCACAAACTGTGAATCATGTCAGAGAATAAAAACATGCCATTACTAATTTACACTCAACACAATCTGATGTTGAATAAATGTCCTGAAAACTCTTATGAATAATTAGAATAATGTACCATTCATACAAGTTAAGGAATGACTGAAGTTTATTTAAAGTTATTCTTTTTATTTGTGTACAAGCTTGAATCATAGTTTCAAATATTAAGACAATACATGACAAAACAAGACAGGACAAGATAAGACTTTATTTATCCTATCATATGGAAATTCCACAAAACAAAATAAAAATAACAAATGTGGTATTTCTAGAAATATTTATATACATTGATATATATTTAGATTTATTATATAGATTTATTCCTATATTTACATTTTAGATTTATTTATATTAAGTAGATATGGATTTCATTGAAGAGCTAGGACAAAAATATCAAAATACAGGAATATTTCACATTACTTGAGACTTTGGCAACAAATATCAGACTTGCGTTGGTTATTTTACTGTGTTATGGCCAAGGTTAGAATAGATTTGGATTGTTCATTGTAGTTCAGTTTTATTTAGTTTTCCCTGTTTTTGTCTAATCCAGTTACTTTTAATTAAATGGTAGGGCAGGTATGCTACTTTTTATGGGTTTTTTGTACCAAAATGCTTAGCTTTAGTATTAATTAATTAATTCTTCATATCTTTTATCTCCCCCACCACCATATTCAAATAAACCCCATACAGGACTCTGCTACATTTGTCTTAATGTTTCCAAGTAAAGTAGGGACCAGAAGCCGACTCTATCTGTCAAGAGACAGAGCGAGAGACAGAGAGAGACAGAGACAGAGACAGAGAGAGACAGAGGACTCAAACATTTCAGTGAGATATAATAACTTATTTTTTGACAATGGATCTGGAAAACTTTATTGGAAAAACATGTGCCAAGATAATTTTGACTTGTTCCATTGACAGATTTTTTTTTAAATTAAGCAAAAATAATAATAATCTTGAATTGAGCAAAGAAAATACATTTTCTAATTATTCCGATGGCACTAGTAAAAATAACTTGGACCAGAAACTGCTGCTGGCCTTCTATCTTCTATGAAACATGCTGACGTATGGCCTGAATATATGGTACACATTAAAACAGCCCAGAACATCATCAACTGCCTTCTGCCCACCCTGGAACACCTCTGTACATCTTGCTGTTTAAGGAAAATACAGCATCACAGGACACCCCACACACCCACTGTTCCACCTGTTGCCTTCTGAGAGTCCAAGACTAGCAGGCGGACAAACAGCTGCTACCTCTGAACCATCTGTACTGCAAACACACACACACACACACACAGACTAATTCCCATTACTCATGAGGATCAAGTTTCTAATCATCACTTGTAGTTAAAGTGTCCTTTTGTTAGCATAAACACATGTTCATTTTTTTTCACATAAATCATAAATAAATACATCTTACAATCTTGAAAACATATTTCATTTTGCACCTGTCTCCCTCATGCTTTATGGGGACTTCAAGAAAAAACAAGTTAATGTGTTTATTGGGACCTACATTTATATTTAATCCCTTATTTAGATTTAACTCCTTAACAGCTGCATTAAATATAAGTTTTTAAAAAAGGGAAATGCTAAATTAAGTGGAGGAAATTAATTTGATTTTAGCACATACAATAGATAGATACATATTTGTAACAACAGACATTAAGGGGTTAACTATCATTTTGGTCCCCATGGTGTCAGAGGTCCCCATTGCATGACTGCATAAACATATCAATGTCCACTGAAAGATAGGAATACAATGTGTACACACACACACACACACACACACACACACACACACACACACACAGGTTTTCATCACTTGACTATGTCTTATTTTAACTGTGATTAGATATTTGGACTAGAAATGAGAAAAACAGAATTGGTAAGATTTGTATTTTTGCAGTGTGTAGTACAAATACAGTGTAAGTATCAAGCTGTTTCACACAAAGCAGGGATTTTAGTTCAAAAAAACCTGGAAACCCACAGCGTAAAAACTGATTTAATGATTTATTTTTTTCTGAATGCTTGCTTTCCTCACAGGTATTACATGTCTGTGAGAAAAAGTTCAAAGGGGGAAAAAGGTCTGAATAAAACTCAGTTTTCTGTATATGCCCACGTCCAGAAAAATACACCTGAACAAGGACATTCTATGTTGCACCAGATGTTATTATTCACTGTGTACTAACCCTCTAAAGCAAAGAATCCACCTACAACACATACCTATGACCTGGCCTGGAGCAGCAGCATCTCCAAAGAGCACAGCAAACATCACAATATTACTATACTTAGAAAAAGGATTTAAACCATAAACTGTTCCTGTATGACTTGGAAGTGAGTGTGACTTGAGTGGGAGCTCACGGTGTTCCATGCACCTCTCTCCGCAACTGAATTTATCCCCTACTGGTCCCACAGAACTCTATTCCAAGTCTTTCCTCTGTGGATTTTCTGTGCTTTATTTTCACATTGCACTTATGTCAAACAGGTTTTTAGGCTGATTCTGAAGGATGAAGTGTAATAGTTTGATGCCATACCTGTTCCATTGGAGTAGAACCCTTGGGGGCAGAGTTCACAGGTGGAGGAGTTGGTGATAAAGAACCCTGGATTACACGGTGGACAGATTTGTTTCTCTCCAGACGCAGGAAGCTTCACCGCCCCCTTCACAGTCTCACTGCAGATTTTAGGTTCAATCCATTTGTACATGAGTTGAGTCTGAGTCAAACACAAAACCAGACAGACCTGAATTAGGGCTGCATGATAATAAAAAAACTGACATTGGGATTAAAAAAAAAAAACCTGCAATATATATGAGGAGGCTAAATCGCGCCCTTCTACTTCCGGTCCACACTTAGCTAGCAAAAAAAAAAATGAATGGGAGTGAATAGAGCGAGTCAAGCTCAATTCTGATTCCGTTTGAAAAGTGCTCTGAAATTCACATATGATAGCAATTAATGAGAAATATTTGATGTGGCATAAGCAGACCACCCGATATTGATGTTAGGTTTTATGCGAGCTTAGTAAGAGACTACAATGCGTCGCGTGTGTGACGTCACACTCCGCTCAGCTGTGGTGTGGAGTCTGTGTGGTGACGTCACAATCGTGCCAGGCGTGTAGTCCAAATTATTAACAGGTTTTACTCGCAAATGAACCAGCCGTTGCCGTTGGTTAACAGAAGCAGTTGAAACGCTTATCAATAATTATCATTTATTATGAGGTACAACATGTGTGTGATTCAGGGCACATGACAAACCAGATAAGATTTTATCATTTTATTTCCCATTGAATAGCATTCAAAAATGTTCCGATCTCAGGCCCAATGAGCCTCCCGGAAGAGGCGGATATAACAGCTGTGTGGTACTGACGGAGACGGTCAAACATATCATCATCCTTCTTGCAGCCGAAATCATTAGATACAATTTTAAATAAATTACAAAATAAAAATATGTTAAATGTAATTGTAAAAATGCAAATAAAAACATTCACAAAACTGATGTTGCTTTTCTTTCTGGCACATAACTTTGGTTTTGGCTGATTTTCTCTTATTCGTTGCTCATTTTTCAGTCTTATTACCAGTGACTCAGTCCAAACTGGTTCAGAATGATTGTGATGTGTTCAGTATGTGTCAAGTTCTACTGAAATTAGATGAGAAAATGTTGAACTAATACGGGACCTGCCCTGTGACTATTTTGCACACGTACATTACGATGTCGATGCTCAAACATTATATTGTGCAGCTCTAACCTGAATACATGACAGATGTGACTGTTTGTTCACAATGAGCCCAGACTATTCATATTCAAGGACACCTGAGTGTTACACCAGGTGGTTACAGCTGGTAACAGAAATCTTCCTCTGATTTCACCATGACTGAACTTGAATAATCCTTTATTTTGCAATTATTCTGATTATGTCCCTTGTAGTGAACATTAGGTGACAAGTAAATGCAGTACATGAAGAAAATACATGTTTTTATCTATGGATAATATTTTAAACAATGTCCATTCAATTTTATTGAATATTAACAGCAGTTTGGAAATAAAAACTCATCCCAACACGTCATTTTTGGACAGTACCTTTCCCTCAGAGTTACATGGAGTGTGTGTGAAGAAGTAGTCACTGTTGGTACATGCAGGTCTTGGTTTGCAGCTCCCTGAACCGACCTCTGGAGGAACAGGTCATAGGAAACAATAAGCAGGATCAGAACACACATACTGGCAATAACACACACCACCAAGAGTCTGTAACACAGTATTTACATACACAGTGCTTTATCTGGGTTTTAAAAGGTTAAAGGTTAACCTGCTTTATTATCCCTGCAGGAAAATTCTGCACTTTATCCATCCTATATGCATATTAGGTTTAGTACATAATAGTAGTAGTGAGGAGTAGTGAGCCACTACAAGTTCAGATACTAACTCTATAGCTTCAGCAGCAACATGGTCAAGATCTCATCACTTAAAATAAGACATAATCACCTAAAAAGTAACTTTTCAGTAAGATAAGAATGTATTTTAGACAATAAATCTTGAAAATCTTATCTTGCAGAGATAATTTTTACTTTTTTCAGTGGCAGTGACTTCTAAATTTGAGTTGTGTTTTTTGGCTCCAATTAAGAAAAAAAAACCATTGAATTAAGTAACAAAAACACTTTAACCTTTGACTGGGGAACTTTACAAGTATCTCTAACAATGCACAACTCAAAGTTATGGGAGTTTCTCTATGTGTGGCCACAAAGTGCATTGTAGTGTGATTGAAATCTTATTGCTCCCTTCTCATTGATAGGTGGACTTTTAAGATGAACAGTTGCATCCCTAGGGACAAAATCAGCTACTGGTGTACAGCTACTGGTGTGAAAAAATACTCTGGTAAAAGTAGAAGTACTGATTCAACTCCTTTACTGAAGTTAAAGTAAAAAAGTACAATTTCACAATAGTAATAAAGTGCAAAACTAAAACAGCTTTTTGGGGGGGGGGGGGTTGCCATGAATGCAATAATACTTTGTTGTTCAGGTTATTCACATTTTATGGTTACAAGACACTTTGTAAATATAAGTGGTTTACTAATTTTATGGGGTTTTTTGTATTAAAACACAGACAAAAATATGTTTTTGTCATCATTTACAGGCATAATATCTGTTTTTTTTCCACATTAAACTGAAAAGAAAATATGGAGTCATTATATTTTGAGGATTATTCTGTTATTATTTTTGCTTTATATCGTATTGGTCTGTATATGGAACCTGAGCTAAAATCAGTTCCACAGCCTTGAATGTGGAATATTTGCACTTTGGAAATTCATTCTGTGGGCCGCTTTGGAAGTTGTGGTGGGCCACATTTGGCCTCGTATTTGAGACCCCTGCTTTAAATTGTAGTTTTTCATATATGCCTGTTAATTTATATGCCTGTTACTTTTTATAACAACCCATGTCGAACACAATATTTCCTTAAGAACATGTCTGAAGAACAAATGTGAGTGTGATGGTTGTGTCCAGAGCGTTACACACACAGACATACCTGCGTACTGGTCTTTACTGCACTCATGACACACAGTGGCTCCTTTGGTGGAGTAGCTATCAGCAGGACAGGGGCTGCAGTGAGCAGAGCCTTCTTTTGGACTGTGAGTGCCAGGTTTACAGTGGAAACACTCTGATGTATAAGCCACTCCTGGACAAAATACAATAATGATCAGAGTTGGTCAAAGTACTCACATTCTGAACTGAAGTAGAAGTACAGCTACTGGTGTGAAAAAATGCCCTGGCAAAAGTAGAAGTACTGATTCAACTCCTTTACTGAAGTTAAAAGTAACAAAGTGCAACTTCACAATTGTAATAAAGTACAAAAGTAAAAAGTAAAACTGCTTCTTTTTTGCCATGAATGCAATAATGCTTATTTAAAAACTCATCATGAGATTAAAAAATATACAAATGAGATTTAAAAAATGCATAATTTTAAGAGAAAAAGTCAAAATGTTTAAATTGTGAAATAAAAAGTCAAAATTATGACATGAAAGTCAAAATTGTGAGATAATAGTCATATAACTAGAATATATAAAGTCACAGTTCCTCTCCAATGATTTTCCTCTGGTGACTTATTTTTCATACTGTCACATCTGTTTAGTTTGGAAAAAGTAATGAGTCTATTCTGAGAATGTAATGAGTATAAAGTACAGATATTTATGCAAAAAATGTAGGGAGTAAAAGTAAAAAGTTGCCAGAAAAAAAAATACTCAAGTAAAGTACAGTAACAAAGTACGTTTACTTAGTTACTTTCCACCTCTGACCTCCTTAGAATAATCTGCCCGAGGAGGAAAAGTTACACACAACATCCCACCATTGATGTTTTACCTGAGATGGCGATGTTTCGTAACTGCACGGGTTCGACAGCAGCGCCCTGCATAGAGTACGTAGTGGTTCTCCAGTACAGAACATTATTGCCTTTGCTCAGGTCAACCTGCAGAGACCACATATGAAAGGAACAGAGTAGATGTACAGGGTGTCCACAACATCTCTACAGTTTAAACTATTTATTACCAGAGGTGGTCAAAGTACTCCCATTCTGTAATCAAGTAGAAGTACAGCTACTGGTGTGGAAAAAATACTCTGGTAAAAGTAGAAGTACCAATTCAACTCCTTTACTTAAGTAAAAGTAAAAAAAAAAAAAAAAAAAAAAAAATCTGTACAATTGTAATTAATTCAAAAGTAAAACTGATATATTTTTTTCTATGGATGAAATAATATTTATTTAACCAGGAAAAATTGAAAATATAGAAAAATATCCAAAAATAAAGCCTTTAAAAGTGAGTTACTGTGTAGGTGGTGTGTACTCGGTTTAGTGGGTATGAACAAGACATTTGGAAAAAAATTCAAAACTCATTAATACGACATTAAAAAAAAAAGCATAATTATGACATAAAAACATCTAAAATTGTGAGATTAAAAGAGGAAAAAAGTCAGATTTATGAGATTTAAAAAAAAATCTAAATATGAGATTAAAAATAATTCAAAATTATGAGATAAGAAGTGGATAACTATGAGATAAAAAGTAAAAAAAATTATGATATAGTAAGTCATGATTTCTGATTTATGACTTATTTTTCTGTCACATTTGTCTAGTTCGAAAAAGTAATAAGTCTATGCTGAGAATGTAAAGAGTATAAAGTATAGATATTTATATAGGTAAATGTAATAGTTACTTCCATCTCTGTTTATTACTTTGGTAAAGAACAATAGAGTAATGTTTTTGTCAGTGTTTGTTTGTCTGCCTGTTAGCAAGATAAGTCAAAACGTTCTGGATGGATTTGGCTGAACTGTTGATAAAATGTTGATACTGGAACAAGGAACAAAAACCTTGGCGGAGTCTGCACTCTCTTTGTGCTTTTCCTCTACAATCAGATGTTGTGGAACCTTGAACTATAACTGACTTTACCTTATACTCATTGTTTGTGCATTCGTTATGGTTTTTAACCTCATCTAAACTCACTGAATTTATTTCATTTGTTAACTTTTATATATGTTTTCTCTCACAATATGTACATAATTATAAGCAAGGGATAATGTATTACACGTGGGTAATTATCAGTCAGGCGTGTGCAATACATTATCCAGCTTATTCTACGGGTTATTACAGCTTATTACTGCTACTACTCTAACAGATTGGATAAAATAGCTGTCACAATGTAGCGAATATCTACTTTAAAAGTGGCCGAACTACCTGCGGAGTGATATGGTATCATGAATGTGAAGTGACAAAACTCGTTGCCAATGGCAGCGGGCGTTAATGGCGCAACGGGCGGTTATCGAAAAAAATCTGCCCATAGAAGGCAGGGAATGTTCATTCAAAGTGAACGGGAGCTGTCGCAACATTCTAGAGGGCTGTAGAATAAGTAAGGGATAATACATGGAACACGAGGGGAATATTCCATGTATTCCATGTATTATCCCGCTTATTCTACGGGTTATTACAGTTTATTACTGTCACTACTCTAACAGACTAGTGTTGTGAAATAGGCGGGGCAGACAGAAGGGGGTTGCAGAGAGTTTTAGGCGGAGAAAAGAGAAAGACGGATGTACACAGTCAGGTCGGCGACCGGAGCAGGTGTTGTCCCGTTCCTGCAAATAAATACTGAAAACGAAGCTCACTGAAACCGCTCCTTGTTTTCTAAAAACCAGCATAGAGGAGTTAACTGAGGGGTAAAATACTGGAGATTCTGTACGAGATGAGGACGGCAATTTCCCCTGATTTCCTGACTACGGTCAGCATAACATCAGCATAGGTTAACATTGGATAAGCTAGCAGTTACAACGAAGCTAATATTTACTTTAAAAGTGGCCGAACTACCTGCGGAGTGATATGGTAAAGTGAATCTGAAGTGACAAAACCCGTTGCCATGGGCAGCAGGCGTTAACGATGCAGCGAGCGGTTATCGAAAAAAATCCGCCCGCTGACGTCATTCAAAGTGAACGGGACATTCTAGAGGGCCGTAGAATAAAACTGACAAAATATATGAATGGCAGTGGATCCAAAATTGCTTTTGATGTTATACATGCTATGAGTTAAAAAAAAAAAAAAAAAAAAACTCAACTTGCACTAACCGTGTGCATGTTCCACTTGTTCTCAGAGTTACTCATCAACCGGCTTTCAGAGTCCGTAGACTGGCACTGGTCATTCTGAACCTGTAGGAAGAAAAGAAAAAAAAAGTCATTGGAAAATGCTTTTCCCCGACTTCTACAGCAGTTATCAAAGTCGACACTTACAAAGAACTCAAAGTAGATACTGCTGTCAGGGTAGAAGTACTCAAAGGACACAGTTCCAGGTTTCTTCAGACTCACAGCGTAGGACAGTGTTGCAGTGCACTCATCTGTGTTTGAAATGATGTACTCGCCCTTTGGAGTCCAAGTGGAGCTGGGAAACATGAACCAAACACCGAAGCTTTAGAAGCCTCCTCATACAACAAACAACACAGCAGCTTCTTTTAACTCTAATGACTGTGGTATATACTTAAAGCAGATGATGTGGGCATCCACGCCATTCAAGTTCATGCCTTGGGTGACAAAACCTGGTGGGAGGGTGTCCCACTCATCAAAGGACACACCGGTACCCAGAGAGTAGGTTCCTGCAGCACATTTCTGACACTTCTGTGACCGCATATCAAGGAACTCCCCTTCATTACAGGAAAAAGCTACAGAGAGGGGAAAAAAAAGAGGGAAAAGGTTTAAATGTTCAATTCCCAAGTTGTTTAAAGGATTCATATTTTTTACTAAATCCACTTTCATTAGTCTTTGGTTCATTTATTTGTGTATTTGGACCATAATATAGTTCAAAAAAGTATCTTTGTATTAATTTTCAATTATTATTTTTTTTTTTATAACCTGTTTTAACTCCTTTTTTGTCTGTTTTGTCCATAGTTAGTTATGTCATGACATTTGTCAAAATTATGTTTCTGGTGTCATTACACAGAAATAGGGTTGAAAGTGGACCTTTGGAGTCGAATTAATGTACAATTCAGACCCAAACAGAGCATCTACAGTGTATGTAGACCACAGGGAAATGTTTAAAATAATATAATAATTTTAACCTAATTAAATTTAAAAACAACAAAAACAAAATATGACACCTTTAAGATATTATAAATAAGATGTTCAGAATAGAATAGAATAGAATAGAATAGAATAGCTTTTACTGTCATTGTGTGTACAATGAAATTAGGAGTGCTACCCCAATCAATTTCATCAAAACACCAGCACTACAGAAATAAGAGTAGCATAGAGTAAATATAAAATTACAAAACTAAAAAAAAATATGTAATAAACACAAACTGACATAACAATAGACCTAAGTAGAATAAAAAAGTAAAATTGACAAAATCTGAAGAGATGTAAATGTACAGTATTAATATTAAGAGTGTGTAGCTCTTATCTATGTTTATCTATATATCTATTATCTATAATCTATCCAGAATGTATATCTATGTATGTACAGTATCCATGTAATTCTATATAAAAAATAGTGTTTTCACATTTTGATAAATATTGCATTGTTATTGCAGAACAGATTTATTCCACATAATTTGACATTTGTAGACTGAAGAACGTTAAGAAGGTTAAGATGAAAAAGTTAAGTTGGGTACAAATTGGTAAGAATGACACTTACTGCACTGAGTGCCTTTGACTGGATCTGGGAGTCCTGTACAGGTGTCAGGTTTGTTAGGAACCGCCACTCTCCACCGAGACTCCAGCATATCACACTCCGTGTATTCAAAGTGATAATCTGACTGCAGCGACAAAACAAAGCTGTTAGTTTCACACAGGTGAATGAAGACACATTATAGCACCAGAGGGAGGACAGGATGGCACAGACCTCTACTTCTTATAATAATCATGGTTTGGATTTATATAGTTCTTTTTTGGCCACTCAAACGCTTCACATAAGTGACCCATTATTCATTCACTCACATATGCACACTCTGGTGGTGGTAAACTACATATGTAGCCACAATAGCCCTGGGGCAGACTGACAGACGCATGGCTGCCATTTTGCACATATGGCCCCTCTGACCAATACCAAACATTCATACACCAGTGTGAGTGGCACTGGAGGCAAGGAGGGTAAAATGACTTGCCCAGGGACACAAAGGACCGACGAGGATTTGAACCACCAACCCTTCAGTTACTGGACGACTCACTCTACCAACTAAGCCATGGTCGTCTTCCAGTTGTACAATATTATTAACTCATAAAGACCCAAATATCCACTATCAAAGAAAAGCATCTACTAATCAGAAATGTGTAATAACAGTTGATCCATCAATTCTCTCACCCCCTGAAAAGGAAGAGGGGTATTGTTTTGTTACTTATTGTTATTTTTGTCTTTGTTGGTCTGTTTGTCAGAAACTTTACACAAAAACTCCTGGGCCAATTTCCATAAAATCTTCAGCAAAATCACAAGGTGGTCTAGAAAGGATCCTGTTAAATTTTGAGAAATGTAGGTCAAAGGTCAAGGTCACAGTGACCAAAAATGTGTTTTCGCAATCATAAGAGATAGAGTAAATCAGGAAAAATGTTTGTGAGACTGCAGGGTTTGTTGTGCCTAGCAACAGTTGTTTTATGAATAATTGATGCAAAACACAGTTAGTCATCTATTCATGGTCACCAGATATGACCCATTTGGACATTCACCAGTAAAACCCACAGCGTTTGAACATGACAGTGGTTGGAGACACTTATTCCATTAGTCATATGCTTGCTGAGAAAGTCACTTTTTCTTTAATTTTCTCTATTTCTGATACAATAAGCTTCAACTTCAATTAGAATTTTTATGAAAAACTACATGATCAGTAAATTAAACATAGGAAAATATCTGATTTTTATTGAAAAAATGTAAAATACAGAGAATATTATAACAAGTGGTGCCAGGCACAACAAACCCACCCTCTTGCAAGTGTTTTACCTGACTTGCCCAATATGTTATTATTGTGAAAACACATTTATGGTGACTGTGACCTTGACCTTTCACCTACATTCACCAAATTTTAATGGGATCTATAATGGACCACCTTGCACCTTTCTTGAAAATTTCATTGAAATTGGTGAAGATGTTTTTGTATAAAATTGCTGTCGGTCAAACAGACAAGCAAACAAACAGATGACAACCCCCCCCCCCAAAAAAAAAAAAACAAAACAAAAAAAAAATGCCTCTCTCCCCTTTCAGTGGGTGGGGTAATACATCACTACATCATTTAATCTCCTGACACCTAGGAAGGTACAAGCTTTTTTTTTTTTTACATTAAATAAATACCTTTTTTTTTGGAAACAGCACAATCTAACTTTTTTTTTTCCCAATGCATTTTTGGGATGAATTAGATTATCTGTCTTAATGAACCTCTAATAAATAAACTCATTAGGAATCAATTCAACTCATACAAATAACAGTAGAGACAACAGACAGTACTGACAATATAGACATGACATTTCTATATAATCGGTGACATCGTAACAGCCATATGAGACATGTTTAAAAGCACAACAGTTCTATGAGTTCATCACATCTACAATAAAAATGCTGTGACAAGTTCCTCACTAAATTCAGTAAATGAGTTTATAGGTCAGTTACACCCACAGCCATTTATTATTTTAATTATTTTCAGTGGAAAACAGGTACAGTATGTCCCACCTATTTACTCACCTTGTAAATATGTCTGAATAAGGTCAGAGTAAATATAAAGGTTGGTATATGTCAAAGATAAATCAATGCTGCAGAATGTGAAGGAGTAACTACATTCACTATGGATTCACAGAAGATCCAAATTACACATAGAGTTGCAGGGCAAAAAAGATTGGATTGTCAAAGGTCATGAAAAACAATAGTTATGTAATTAAGTACTAACTCATGTGTGTATCATATGAATAAAACAAAGAAAACAAAACCTGAAATAAAATAATAAAGCACCGTTTTTGTCAATACACTGATATGGATACTGTAAGAACTGAAGTGATTTTGGTTATTGTCAAGAAAACATGGAATATGATAGATAGATAGATAGATAGATAGATAGATAGATAGATAGATAGATAGATAGATAGATAGATAGATAGATAGATAGATAGATAGATAGATAGATAGATAGATAGATAGATAGATAGATAGATAGATAGATAGATAGATAGATAGAGAGATAGATAGATAGATAGAGAGATAGATAGATAGATAGATAGATAGATAGATAGATAGATAGATAGATAGATAGATTGATAGATAGATAGATAGATAGATTGATTGATTGATTGATTGATTGATTGATTGATTGATTGATTGATTGATTGATTGATTGATTGATTGATTGATTGATTGATTGATTGATTGATTGATTGATTGATTGATTCTGCGTCAGAATGAACAGACAAATGAAGAATGACAAAAGGACTGAAAAAAAAAATAAATCAATTTTGGTGTAATAATATTCATTATGTCTACTGTCATAAGTTTGATTTTCTAATTGTAAATATCTGTAAGAACTGGAATTATTAACTTATTTATTAACTACTATGAGCTGTTTTTATTGCTATCATTATATTTGATCCAAACACATGTACCTTTAGTAGTACCAGGCATTAAAATGAGCAAGAAATTTAAGAAAACAAGGGGTGGTCTAATATTTTTTTTCTGCAGAGAGACCATGTATGGACATTCCTAAAATAATACCTACATGGGCAGTAGTGTCTTCCTTTGAGGTTAAAGCTAATGCTAAATATCTCAGCTACCTTTTTGTGGATCTGCTCCTAATTTTAATGGGTTTGTAAGACTGTAAAGACAAAAAAAATGGTCACCTGGTTTACACCTGTAACACTTAAACTGAACCAGCCTCCTTTACAAATAAAAGGTAAGGCTAATATTTGCTAAGGAGGCTGCTCCAACTGTTGTTTTAATCTCACTCATCAAGGATGTACTGCAACTCTACACCAGTTCAGACTCCCTTTACAGCCTATTGACTTAAGCCCAGGGGGAAGAAATGCTGGTTGATCCATTATCCTTTTGTAAATACTTATTTTCAATATTGTCACAGTCTTAAACGCTTAAAGACCCAAACCTAAATTTTGTTGAAAAAAATAGTATTTTGGAGTTTTTGAGATAAAAAAAAAAATTTGCAATTATTCAGAGCTTTAATGAACATCAATGTGATCAATGAATTAAATCTAGAAGAATTTTAAGAATGCAAAAAATTCAGAGGATAATATTAAAATAAATGATGATAAATCACTTAATTTGTAGGTACCTCTTGGGTATTTTTTGTAGATTTTTCTATTTTTGGATAAATTACAGCATTTGGAGATGCTGGTTTTTATATCTTTACTGAAAAAGTCACATTTTATTCAGTTTTCTTTGTTTTTAATATAACCTCAACTTTAATCTGAGCTTTTATGAACACCTACATGACCAGTAAATGAAATATGGGAAAATACCTGAATTTATAGAAGAAATGCAAAATACAGAGGAAATTGTTCAGAATCAATGGTGATAAATCACTTAAGAAAGGTTAAAAATAAAGAAAAAAAATCCTTTTGAAGGTTCCAGAAAAGTCAGACTGGATCTTCATGGGTTAAGACAGAAACAGTAGGAGTTTTTTGGGAGGTGTTACCTTTTTAAATACAGTAGATCACCAATAAAGGGGGCCTCACCCTTCATGTGAAATTTAGGCTAAATTACTGGGTCTGACGCCTTTGGAAACAGGAAGGAACGATCTAATCTGTAGATCTGGTCACTGGTCAACAGTTGGCAACATATTCCTGAGAAGGTCATTTAGCTGCGACACGAAACCACGTGAGATTAATAGTTAACAAAAACCCAGCAGCAGCAGCAGTAGTGAAAGCTCCTGTAAGTCTGTGTTTTGGATTAGACCTGCTACATTAACTGTGGATGGGGTATCACATTAACAAAGATCTGTGTGGGAGAACCTATTGTAAAAATACATTAAACTGGAGATGGTTTTCTCTGCACTAATCACCTCCTTTAAACAAACATGACAAAACCAAGGCAACAGAACATCATGACCTCCTGTGCTTCATGGACAAGGAAAACAAATACACGTGGGAAGAAGGTACAGGCTTCCATTTCCAAAATTAACCTCTATATTGTAAGATTGGTTTAATATAAAAGACTATTATAACTGCGAATGCAAACACTGTAATCTGATCAAAAAGAAACAGTTTGCATACTATTTAACTGCAGTCATGCAAATTATAAATGAGTACAGAATGGGAATAAAACACAAGATGACAACCATAAAAAAAACTCTTGAGCAACAAGAAGTAACTGATGTAACTCCTGCTTGAGAAACACCTGTTCTTTTCCCACACGCAAGTCAAACACAGCTCAACTTTCCTGTGTCAATGTGTATTTTTGCAATTATCTGAACAGACTGTGATGAATCTACCTGTTGCACACTGTGTAAAAATTTACAGCTGAATCATGATGTTGAGAACCTGTTTTTTTTAGCAGTCTTTTGTACTAGGATACTCAATATGAATACTTTTATTCAAGTGTTTGAATCCATGATACAAATACCTTCCTGCATTATTTTTAATGATTTGTGGGATTCTAAACATTTGCTTGAATAAACCTGATAGAACACACAAAACATAGTAAATGAATAACAGTGAGTTGTGATACTCTTGCAAACTAACTGAATAATAATCATTTTTATAATTATAATAATGAGAATCATTATAATAATTATAATAATAATGGATGTCTTTATACTGGTTCTATTATGTTAGTACCAGGTCATACATGAAACTCAGATGTTTTATAATTTTACCAAATGACCCTATTTGAATCTCTATATTTCTCCTCTAATTGCCATGTTTAGTACATATTATTGTTCTGACTAATTAATAAAAACACACATTGATCCTCTCACCTCTTTGCACATGGGCAGATCCGCCTGGCTCTGTGCAAAAAGCAGCCACAGTAGGACTAGTTTCAGATGGTTCAAGCCTGGCTGCATCGTGGCCTCTGATCCTGTCAAGAGCTGAAGTGATGGAGCTGCAGAACCGACCTTTTGCTCAGGTGCAACAGTGGGCGTGGCCACAGCCCCAACGCTGAGTAACACTGAGAGGTGATTGGCTGCTGGGGCTGTTTGAACTCTGTGTCACCATCAGAGGGGTCACATCAGACCACATCTTCTTCTTCTGTGTTCCTAACCTACCATCACGGTTATTTCGGTGTTTTCTTCATTGCGTACTCGTCACCTGTTGAGAAGGATGAGGCAGTTCAGGGTCAAAAATAAGAGTGTCTGCAAACAAACAGTCAGAGGCGCAAATATCTTAGCTGTACTTTGTTAAAATAAAGACAGAATTGGATAAAGACAACTCAATAAGTCATAATATTGCCAGAATAAAAATGCAGAGTTATTTGACAAGTCTTCGAATAAATAATCTTTAAAAAAAATAATAATTACAACAACAGTAAAAACGTCTATAAAAAACACTGATGAAGTAAGAAGCACAGCGGTGAGGCTGAGACTGGTGCGTTTGAGGAAGCTGGGAATTTAGTTGTAGTGCTCGGAGTCTTTCTGTCATTGGGAATGAATGCACATTGTTATATCTTGATGACAACGGACGACAACATCCATCTAAAAAAATATTGGGCCTAATTATTAGAATAAGTATGTCTTGTCATATTTTTCTTTTATCTCAAAATCAAATTCCCTTTCTTTCTTTCTTTCTTTCTTTCTTTCTTTCTTTCTTTCTTTCTTTCTTTCTTTCTTTCTTTCTTTCTTTCTTTCTTTCTTTCTTTCTTTCTTTCTTTCTTTCTTTCTTTCTTTCTTTCTTTCTTGTTTTTACTTTGACATTTTTGAAAATATATCTACTTTCTAGAAGTAAATAAATAAATAGCTACATACTGTTATGCTAAAGTGTGTTTCTGTCCAGTTTATATCTAATTGACTTAATCACTTTATTTTGTATATTTTTGTCTGCTTACATCAATTTCTATTACTGGTGGATTTGGAAACTAAACCCTCATTATTTCTAAACATGTATGGCCTTATTACCAGCAGCATATTTTTTCTCATAGACTGATGGTAAATGGACTCTTCGGTGTGGCAGTATTACAGATGCCGATACTTTAATGACAAAAATAAATAAATAACCCCCCGGGTCACCACCAAAATCTAATCATTTCCAGATCTCCCCATTACCAACCTACCCTGTACATTTAATCAAGATCCTTCCATAACGTTTTAAGTTATCTTGCTAACTAACAGACAAACAGACAGACAAACTCTGGTAAAAACATAACCTCCTTGGCGGAGGTAATAAATAATAATGAGTGTTTTAATTTGAAAATTTTTACCGGAACTTCTGTCCGGTTGCTCAGCAACCAGATTGTAACCAAATAGATAGCTTGTGCGAAAACAGAACGTTTACATGCCAACAATAATTCTTGGATAATTCGTGTTTAAGCTTTGAGTTTCAGTGTCACGTCAAAATGTCCAAACGGGATCCGTTTCCGTCCGTGAAGTTAGAGAATGACTTCAGCTTCAGTGGGTACAAGCCACAGGTGCGTGGAAACTTCCACTGGCACGAGCACATACATTTCACACACGAACAATACTGATGTCAGAATGTTGCTCTTCACCTTATATCATCATATTGTTGAACAACACCTTTATACAACAGTGGAGGAAGTCCTCAAGTCCTTTTAAAGTGGACATTATTCAGTCAAATTAGTTAAATTAATGCATCAAATAAGATCGATTATTTACAGCCATAATTAGTGATTAGTGAAGTAATTTTGTCTTTTATTGCCCTCTGTATGAGAAGGTCAGAGGAGAACTATTTAGTAACCTAAAGTATAGCAATGTGCTAGATATGAATGATGCACAACTACGTTTATTTGAAAAGGATGTGTTTAAATTAGCAAAGTATGTAGAGAAGGCATGGGACATGAGGAAAAAAGCATTGTACAGCAAAGATTGAGATGTTTTTGTGTTTTTGTGTTCTGTTCTGTGTTCTATTTTGTTTTGATTGCCTATGTGCTGAATGTAACCGGCACGGCCAGAAAAGAAATGGAAACAATGAGATTGTCATAATTCTTGAAGAGGTGTCATATAATCCCATAGGGGATGGGCCACAGGGTGGCATGACACTTAAATAAACTCATTCATTCATTCATATATTCACATTTGGAAGGTACGAACCATTTTGGTAATGTCCAAATGGACCTGATGATACTCACACCCAGTGATTCATCCCAGGTTCACCTTTGTTAACGTTGTTCATATCCATTCTGTTGTATAGTTTGATGTTTCCAACACATTGACTTCAAAGTCTGCATGTTCAGATGCTGCCTAATCTCTCCCACCCACCAGCAGGTCGCATTGGAATAAGGAAATCTAAATTAAAACCACTTTGACTGTCAGTGGTTATGGCTGATTGGTGCATATATTCATGTAAATATATGCATGTATTTAACTACTGGATATGCTCTAGGCTAGTTCAATCTACAGTATTGCATAACATTTTCAAGATCATATTTTTAGTACTGCTGTTCTATCTGTAAATATCAACTTAACAGACCTGTTTTTATATATATATATATATATATATATATATATATATATATATATATATATATATATGTGTGTGTGTGTGTGTGTGTGTGTGTGTGTGTATACATATAAACATCCCCCCAAGCTGGAAGAATGGCTCCAGCAGATACCAGGAACAACATCAGAGATCTCTGTCCAAAAGAGCGCATTGTTAGGAACAGCTAAGATCCTGTGCAGAACCCTCAGGCTCCCAGGCCCCTCTGTTAGAGGACCTGAGTCTGAAGATGAGGCGAGAGGAACACACACACAAACACACACACACACACACATATATATATATATATATATGTATATATATATATATATATATATATATATATATATATATATATATATATATATATATATTAAAAAAATGTTCCTCTCGCCCCACGTGGGCGGTGTCTCCTTCAGGCTCGGGTCCTCTACCAGAGGCCTGGGAGCCTGAGGGTTCTGCGCAGGATCTTAGCTGTTCCTAACAATGCGCTCTTTTGTACAGAGATCTCTGATGTTGTTCCTGGTATCTGCTGGAGCCATTCTCCCAGCTTGGGGGTCACTGCCCTTAGTGCTCCGATCACTACTGGTACCACTGTTGCCTTCACACTCCACATTTTCTCTAACTCCTCTTTCAGCCCTTGGTATTTCTCAAGCTTCTCATGTTCTTTCTTTCTGATGTTGCTATCACTGGGGACTGCTACATCTATCACCACCACTGTCTTCTCATGTTTATCCAACACCACTATGTCAGGCTGATTGGCCATCACCATCTTGTCAGTCTGGATCTGGAAGTCCCACAGGATCTTGGCCTGTTTGTTCTCTGTCACCTTTGGGGGGTTCTCCCATCTTGACCCTGGGACCTCCAGTCCATACTCTTTACAGATGTTCCTGTACAGTATGCCCGCTACCTGGTTATGCCTCTCCATGTATGCCTTGCCTGCCAGCATCTTACACCCTGCTGTGATGTGCTGGACTGTTTCAGGGGCTTCTCTACACAGCCTACACCTGGGGTCTGTCTGATGTAGTAGACCCCAGCCTCTATTGCTCTGGTGTTCAGGGCTTGAGTAGTCTGTCCTCTGCGCTGTCCTTTAGTCCAGCCTTTTCCAGCCACTGGTATGTCTTTTCCATATCAGCCACTTACTCAATTTGCTGATGGTACACGCCATGCAAGGGTTTGTCCTTCCATGATAGCCCCTCGGGTTCCTCGACTTTACTGTGCTTTTGTTGCCTGAGGCATTCACTTAGCAGTTGGTCATTGGGGGCCATTTTCTTGATGTATTCCTGGAGGTTCGCCGTTTCCTCCTGGACAGTAGTTCTGACACTTACTACTCCTCGGCCCCCTTCCTTTCGCTTAGTGTACAGCCTCAGGACACTGGACTTGGGGTGAAACCCTCCATGCATGGTAAGGAGTTTCCTTGTCTTGATATCAGTGGCTTGTATCTCTTCCAGTGGCCAGGATATTATCCCGGCTGGGTATCTGATTACTGGCAGGGCATAGGTGTTAATGGTCTGGATCTTATTTTTGCCGTTCAGCTGACTGAATGGCAAAAATATGATATAATATAATAATGGCAAATTGCGGATATGCGGTGTTCGAATATCCGCAATATATATATATATATATATATATATATATATATATATATATATATATATATATATATATAAGTTGTCAGACAATGTAGTGGAGTCACAACTACAATGGTGTACAAATGTACAAAATGTTGGCTTTAAGTACTTAAGTACAAGTGCCTTTTTATGGATGGTAAATTTTATAATCTTCTTTTCTCTACCTTCGCAGAAAAAAATACATGATAAACTAACTCACCTTGCCCAAGCTGAAGAGCCCTGGAGTCACCTTCATGACAGAGCTACAATTTCCAGCAGTCGGCGCAATGTTAGGCATCATGACTATCAGGTAATAAGCTGTGGGGAAGATTTAGATTGGAACAAGTCTCTAAATTTCATTGTGTTATTTTCCCCTTAACTTTAGGCTCCAAAAGACAGCCTTGATTTTAATTTAAAGACTGTCTATGATCAGCACAAGGACTGCTTCAGGAGCAAAAACCAGGTTTTATACCAAAGAGAGACTGTTCCTGAAGACCACCGGTGGGTGTTTTGGCACATATGTGATGCAACATCTATGGTTTTATGGTAAAATGCTGTTGACAAACTCAACCCTGACTGTCTATACTATACAGAAACTTAGAGAAGCAGGATCCTGTGGTCAGTGAATGGGAGGAAAACATCAGAGTGTGGGTTGACCCGCAACGGCGCTCCATTTACAGCATTAAGTAAAGGTAACCTTCAACTACATGATTCTTTATCATTTCAGCACAAATAACTGTACACATTTAAGCCTCATTACTGGTCTGTGTTTCAGTGTTCAAAATATCAATGTTTTTTGTCCCCTGACAAAGGCTTTTTTGATTGAGCTGCAGCTTCTTACAATATCCAGTCAACATGAAGCCTCTTCAACATCACCTATAACATCATCACCATCATCAGAGCCTGTTTCAATAAAAGGGTTCTTTAACTGCTTTTGTACAAGACTGGCAATTATAGCTTCTGTGATGAACATGTGTTTACAAGTGATGAAAGTGAAGAAACCACATTAGTCAAATTATATATATATACACACACACACACCATTAGTCCAATAGGTATAATTTGATGGTCAATAAAGCACTGTATAAAAAAGTGTCATCTGTCACTTAACTACTGGTCAGTTTTGACTTAGGAGTTTTTAGAGTATGGCTAATGTAGAGCATCACTAACCATGGCTCAGTTGGTAGGTCGGGTGGTCCAATGATCGAAGGGTCAGTGGTTTGCATCCCAGCTCTGGCTGTCCACATGTCAAAGTGCCCTTGGGCAAGACACTGAACCCGAAGTTGTAGGGTCAGGCAGTGCTGGTGTATCGGCAGCAGCCGTCTACTGGTGTATGAGCGTGTGTGTGAATGGGTGAATGTGAGGAATTGTAAAGCGCTTTGGGCACCCACTGCTGCACAAAATGTACTATATAAGTACAGTCCATTTACCATTTAATGTAACTTAGGAAAAAAAAAGCCAGATTTGAAAATGTATGGAAATGTTTGCCAAATATGATGTAAAATTGTGTAGTCAGCAGTATAATTAACACAACTTTCAATGAAAATCTAGAGAAACAACAGAAAAAAAATATATATTTTATTTGAAGAGCAACTGCAGATATTCCTGCACTACTCTGAAGGGACAGTGGAAAATAAAACTAATTTGACCACAGATCAGAACTAAACCAGAAACACACTCAGAGCACAGACCTCTGCCAAGGCCATACGTTATCAACTTATATTGTACAAAAAACCAACACCGGCAAAAACACAATCTCTTTGGTAGAGGTAATAATTAAGAATTTTAGACATTTAAAAATGGAAACATTCTAAACGTTAAACATGACAGATTCCACATGAAATAAAACAATAGTAACAGTTTTCTAACAAAATTAATCATTTCTGAACAGAACTTAAAATGATAAACTCAACACGGATCGGATGGATTCAGTTCCTGGAATGTTTAGAGAGACGCCGCTTGATGAATGCCTTCTCGTTCCACTGGTTTGGAGGAATCATGTGGGGTCCATTGTGGACAAACAGGATGGTCATCTCCTCAGCATACTGCAGATTCTGCAGCAGCTGAAAATGAGCACAGCAGAACAAACAGTGTTAAGATCTGTGTATTTTCCATGGTACCTCATTCAGAGCCAGGTATATATATATATATATATATATATATATATATATATATATATATATATATATATATATATACACACACACACACACACACACACACACACACTTACTTTGGGTGTTATAAAGAAGTACTGGGATGTCGTCTCCTTGCAGGCTGTGCGGACCACGATGTCAAAGACTCTTCTCTCATTTATAGGATCCATTCCCTACACAGATGAACCCAAGTAGGTTTGACAATGATATTTACACGTACAGTGGGCAAAAAATCCACAGAAGATCAGGTCTGTGAGATATAAAGAACTTATTTTTAGACAATAGATGGTAAACATCTTATTTCAAGAAATTTTACCAAGATAATTTTCACTTGTTCCATTAGCATTTTGATTTGCTTGAAAGTAAGTGAAAATTATGTTGGTAATATTGCTTAAAATAAGATTTTGATTGTCTAAAAATAACTTCTAATATCTCACTGAAAAGTTATTCTTTAGGTGATTAGGTCATATTTTAAGTGTGATGAGATGTTTTGGCTAGAATTTAGAAAAATACACTTGGTAAGATTTAGATTTTTGCAGTGCAAGCTTTCTTCTATCCTACTCCCATCCTCCAAAAACAATCCTACCTGGTTAATTTCATCCACCACTCTGAAGGGGCAGCGGTTGAGTTCCTGCAGGGCCATCAGGTAGAGCATCGTGGAGACACTACGCTCTCCTCCACTCTGATGGTGGGGCGTCAGCTCATGGAGTTGAGTGTGGCTGTGGAACTTCACCCGAATCCGGATCCCATACTTGTCATACTCCTCCTAAAGTTGACAAAAGAATGCATTTAAAAAAGGGGCAAAAATAAAAGCCCTTAATGGTCAAATCATCGGCTGACGAGTCAACAAGATTATGGAAACTAACTTAGGTTTATGCAATATCATATCAAATGCCAGGTAGATTAATTCAAAGCCAGTGAATCTGCACAAACCTCATTGTCCGAGTGCAGATCAACCTCTCCGGCACATTGCATGGAGCGGAAGAAGTCACTGAACTTGTCATTGATCTGTTCCACCAGCTGCTTCAGAGGGTTCAACCAGCGATCCTTTGCCTGAGATGAGAACAGACCAGAGTCACTACTTATTATACATTTACAGTGAAAACTCACACTGAATGAAATCACATTGCTCTGATTAAATCCATGTCCCCACATATAAAAGGAAAAACTGAAAACACGTCACAAAAACACCGACGAGGACAAGTAAACAGGATCATACACCTCTGATATGTTCTGTCGGTAAACATTTAGGGTGTTGTTCTTATCTTGTAGATCCTTCTCCAGTTGTTTGATCTCCTGCTCTCTCCTGTTGTACTCATCCACAACCTTAAAACCACAGACAGTAAAGAAGAAACACTTATATTAATGATCTGAACCAAACATGTAATTCAACTAAACTCTACTTTCCTTTTGAACCAGTGATTCTAACCTTACCTGAGCAAAAAAAAAAAAAAAAAAAAAAGTTAAACAAATCATGGAGTGGAGTGCTCTCCATTCACTCCCCAACAGTAGGTGGTAGTAATAAACTGTAATACTAATTAACACAAGACATTTCACGTCATAAAAGAAGACTCAGAAACACCTATTTATAATATGGAGAAACTCATGTAGGACACCAACTATATGGAGGGATAAAAACCCCCAGGGTGTTTAATGCTTGAATACATCACTGAATGCACTTGTTTTTGTAACAGTGTACTTTTTAGTTTTGGATAAAATGTACCTAATTAAGTGTAAAAGGAAATATTTCCCTCATTTAGCATTGTCCTGGTCAGTTTGGTTTATCATTAAACTTCTCTTCTATGCTTTCAATCTGCGATACTCCTTATTATCACAGGGACAAAACAACTTTTCATTAAATGCATTTGACTTGAACTTTTACGGCTTATCGTTAAGGGTGATAGTGGGTCCCAAAGCCAGGCCAGCTGAGAACCACTGGTTTCAACTACTCATCTTGAATCCCATTCAAACTTCAGCAGAGACTGTAATGCGCTCTCACACTTTCATTGAGGCCAGTGAAACACTCTGCTCTGGAACGCTCCTCGTTCAACATGGCGTCGATCTCATCCAGAGTGTCAGGCAGTTTGCTGAAAGCCTGCAAAAACACAAACACATGTACAAAGATCTATGTATGACAGCTTTTGTTTCCTCCAGTAAACACCATAGAAATAGTTTTTTTCTTATTAATGAACACTGACATTACGCAAGTCTTCAGGTAAAGACTGATTGCCCTGCATCTGACAGATCTCCTTGGCCCTCTTTAACAGGCCTTTGCACTTTTCTGTCAGCTCGATCTTCCTGTGCTCCAGACTTGTGCATCTTTTCTGCAACAACACAGATATCATATAGATTCATTAGTGACACAATTAAAAAAGTGAAATGAACAGTGAAATAACCAGGATTCTCACACATTTTACCAAACAAATTGTCAAGGACTTTGGATAAAACCCCCTCAGTTGTGGGGTGGGATAGGATATCCTGACACGTATCATGAACCAAAATACCAAAGCTTTTGAAAAAATCTGAAAAATATTCTCAGACTATATTTATGTGAACATATCTGATATAACGACAGGAGCATTTGTGTTTAAATGGTCCTAACTTAGTGGCCATTGTATATACAACAAATAATGTATATTGTACCTCTAATATATGTATCTGGATTCCCTGTTTGTTTTTCTTTGTATTCTGTTCCATGTGTGTTACAAAAAACTAATTTAGCCTTTTTTTTTTTTTTTTTACTTTTAATTACATAAACATAATTGTACTTACATTTTAATTTTGCCATTTTCCATCTAGTGATGTTTAAATCTTTTGATTTAGTGCATTAAGTGAACTTTGTTGTCCATATTGAAAGACGAACTTTCTTATGTTTTATACGTGACATAAAAAATAAATAAATATAAACATATTTAATTCTCTAAATGTTGATTATTTTCATTTTAACATCAAATACTATGCAAAATCAAGCTATAAGATGTTTAAGTATGAAAACAATATGAATGTAGAAATGCATATTTTTTTAGTCAAATAACAAAACTATGAAGCGCTTAAACAAGGGTGAAAAGGATGACAAACAAACCTCAGAAGGTTCTTAGAATATCAGCTTTGAAATATGAATTTACAGTCTTCTTTTTTTGCATCAACGTAGGGAAGAACTAACCCTACAGATCATTACTGTCACAGCTCCAAAATGTTAATTATTTCATTAACATAACATTTAACAGTCTGAATTTCATTAAAGCATTTTATTAAAACAATCTGTAGTTTGCATCTTAGATTTTATTTTTGGAGTATACCTTGGTGTTAGTTGTATTTTTTATATTAACATTTGCACGATATTTCACTTTTCATCAACAGTAGACAGTTTTGATCCCAAAATAGCTTATTCTGCTGAACAATTTATCTCCCTATTTTTTTAATGACTTTTTCCAAATTTTCCAAACTGAAAAATTCCATGACTTTTCAGTTTTTTGCTGAATATCAGAACCTAGAAAGGGAGTTTTATGATCAGTGCAGAAGCAAAACATACATTTTGTCCCTATTTGAGAAGGTACAACATGTTTTGTTCCTGCACGGTGTAGTGTACAGTAGATTAGTGTGACATATGTAAACACTTACTTCAGTGATCTTTAGCTCAGAGGCACCTTCTCTACAGTCATTCTCCAGCTTGGTCTTCTCAGCCATCAGCCCCACCGTCTCCAGAGCCAAGTACACTTTCTCTATGGTCAGACTGGCTCTCAGCTTCAGCAAAGACAAATAGATCATGGAAGAAGAACACACACAAAAAATTACTATGAGAAATGAAAAGAAAAAAATAAAATGAGCTTCTAAACTGTGCATCTATTTTTGCAACTTTTGTAAATTCAACTCCCCACCAGCAACTCAAATACTACATTAACCAGCTATAACATTAAGTAAATAAATATAAACTGTAACTTTGCCTATAAATAGAAGTATGTGCTTTTTTCATTTTCCAATTTGAGCATTTCCATTTGATGTTAATTCATTCTTATCTCCAAATGTGTAGAAGTGGAAGGTTCGTGATAAACTAAAACATTTTTTTTTCTGGGTTCAATAAATTATTTTCCTTCTTAAATCAAATAAACCCTCTTGGATTTGGAGTAAAATGCAGTCACTCGCCTGAAAATCTGACTTTGTAGACACAGGACAGTGACTGGACAATATTGACCACTAACTAACCCAGTAAAAAATAAATTAGCAAAGTGATTTTTGAACCTTAAACATCTACAGCTGCAAAATTGTGGAATATTAAAAGAAAATTTATCATGGTTTTATATTTACTCAATGTATTTTTAAGCAGAATCTTTAAGTACTTGTAGTGCAACATCTTCAAAATGCAGTATTAGTATTTTACATGGGTAGAAGATTTAATTCTTCCCCTCTAATTTTGGAAAAAAATCATCTTCTCATTCTACATTATGGTGTACAGATCAGTTTCCATACCTTCATGTGGACGATGAAGGCACCGACAATGGCCACCTTCTGAGAATTGACATCTGCAATTTTTACCCTCGTCTCCTCTTCAATCTTCTTCAGGTCAATTGCGCTATTCTCCATCTGTCTTAGACTGAACACAGGAAAAAAAAAACAAAAGAATGATACGCAATAACAAAACATTTACCTTAAACAAAACACTTGTGTGTCAAAGGTAGAGGCAATAAATAGAAAGCATAGGTATATTATTACCTGTCCTGTTTGGTGCTGATTTTCTGCTCAAGTTGTCGTTTTTTGCCTTTCAGCTCAGACAGGCGCTTCTTTTCTGCCAACAGCTCATTGTCCAGCCGATCCAGCACTGAAGCTTCCTTTTGCAGGGCCTTAATCCGATTATCAATTTCCTGCAGCCTGGACTGGCAGGTCTGGGCAAGGTGAGAGAAAAAAAAAAACAAAACAAAAAAACTAAAGCCATGCTTTGGATTTTATTGCTTCAACTGAAAATGTGTTTCCCTCTACCTTTATCTGCTCCTCCAGTTGTTGTCTTTGTTCAATGTCCACAGCTATGGTGAGGTACTGGGAGGGGTGCACTGAAGAGTTACTGGTACTGATCTGATTGGAATAATGGGATCTCTTCACTGTGTATCGTTCCTCCTTTGTGTAGAATATCTTCATATAAGGCTCCTGTATTACCTGCAAAGAAAAACAAAACAAAACAAAACAAAATATAGTTTAATGTGTGGTGGTGTTATTGGAAACTCAGTTTGCTGTGTGTTCTGCCCAAGGGACCAATAAAGTTCTGCCTTATTTAATCTAAATACAGATGTATAACATGGTCAAACACTTGTAAAACAGTAGAACTAATATCATATCATGATAATACACCCTATTTCCTCAAATAATTTCAAGGAGGTGCCAAGATTAACATTTTAAACAGGCCTTTATTTCTAAATTTTTGTGTTTAGTAAGCACAAATGGTCATATTTAAAATCCTTGTTTCCACTTTGGTGCGTCTATGAAACCGGGTTCATTTTGGTATCTGGCACTTTTCCAGCTTCTTTAGAAAAAAGAGAAATGTAGAGGGCAGCACGATGGTGCAGTGGTTAGCACTCGTGCCTCACAGCAAGAAGGACCCTGGTTCAATTCCCACACCAGACCTTTCTGTGTGGAGTTTGCATGTTCTCCTTGTGTCTGTGTGGGTTTTCTCCAGGTACTCCGGTTTCCTCCCACCATCCAAACACATGCACTGATAGGTTAAATTGGTTAATCTAAATTGTCCATAGGTGTGAATGTGACAGTGATTGTTTGTCTATATATGTTCAGCCCTGAGATGAACTGGAGACTCATAGAGCGTGTACCCCGCCTTCATCCATTGTAGCTGGATTAGGCCCCCAGTGACCCCTGTGACCCTAGTGAGGATAAAGCGGGATGAGACGAGAAGAGAAAATGAGACATATTTCCCTCTAGGATGTACAGTACCTGTAGGATATAATGATGAATGCTGGTTGTACACCCCCTGGCCTAATTCTTCGGTCAGAAAGAATGCAGCTTTCTAGAGATTGGGTCTTTATTTCTCATTTATTTTATTTGCATCCAGGTAAATGTGCTGTCATTAGGTTGTGTGATTTATATACATTTACGCACAACAGCACTGAGAGCCATTCAAACGAGCCATGAAACCAAGGATGTGGCGACGTGGCAAGGAAGCCTCCGTATGAGTTCGCTATCACACAGCTTACGTGCATTCGGAGCTTCTTAAAGGGGCGGTGCTGCACCTCCTTAAAGCCACAGTATTACATAATGAATGACATAAGGTCAAATTAAACAGCAGAAGGCAGATAATTTTGTACAGTACCAAATGATAACCTCAGATAAATGCAAAAAAAAACTTTTCATATACTTGCTCTCTCCCCATTTTTTAAAAATAAAATATTGGCCAAAAATAGGACTAAAATTGGGGACATGAAAAGCAACTTAGGTGTCAGTGCATTTGATCTGGAAAACAAGGCTTAAAATGGTCTTTTATCGCACTATAAATAAGGACAGTGTGTTAGGGGCGGCTGTGGCTCAGTTGGTAGAGTGGGTCGCCCAATGACCGAGAGGTTGGCGGTTCGCGTCCCGGCTCTGGCTGTCCACATGTCGAAGTGTCCTTGGGCAAGACACTGAACCCTGACTTAGGCCCCCAGTAGGACTTACCGTAGACCTTAGAAACCTACTGGTGTATGAGTGTGTGTGTGAATGGGTGAATGAGAGGCTAATGTAAAGCGCTTTGAGCACCATGAAGGTGGAAAAGCGCTATATAAATGCAGTCCATTTACCATTTGAGGATCCTAGTGGTTGTTTAAAACTAGACATGTAGGTTTTTCATGAATCCGCAGTCTCTTTCCAGGTTCCATGTATAACCCATCGTGTCCACCTAATTACATGCAGATCTTCCCCATTTAAAACACAAATAAATGATGAGCAACTTTGCAAGGCCACTAATTTTCATGCATAATTAGTTCAATTCCCCAAAATGTACCTGAAAAATTTAATATATATACATATAGTTACTACCCAAACAAGATTTGTTGACTTTTGTTGTTGTTGTTTTAGGTGCCTGTATTTCTAACTTAAGCAAAAGATGAAAGAACTACCTTTTAATTTTATTCATGTTAACCTAAACACAGCTTTTATCAGAGACCCAGTGTGTAACCGACTCATACCATGATACAGACGCTAACGAAGTTCAAGAAAAATATACTGTATCTCATATTTGATTTAAAAAAAAAAAAAAAAAAAAAAAACACGACACAAATATCTATCCATAATGAGTGATTCACAGCCTGTGAGATTAAATGATTGTGTACAACAGAGTGGAGTCACATGTGAAACAATATTTGTTTTGTTGCACAGCCATGAAATTGGATATACAACTCATGAACCAAGAAAGAATTAAATTTATTTGATATTAGATTTTAAATGTTTTTGGAAACTGAGCATACCGTTTTAATCATGGCTTTGGTTTGGTCATTGCCCACAGGGACGTCGTGAACCTTGTACTGATGGCAGAGATAACTCATCACCTCTTCAGGGGCATCAAACAGCTCACGCAGGTAGGAGAAGAAGCCAAACTTCCTGCAAATGAAACATGTATTAAAAGCCTATTAAAAGATCTGAGCTGAAAACAGAAGGTCAGGGTTAAGGGCGTAAGTATAGAAGTACTTCGTACTTCATAGATTCAAGACTTCGGGATGGGGGTCTACCAGAGCAAGATTCCTCTGGAGCAGAGATGGCGTTGACTCTCAAATTCATTTTGTCACGGACCTTTGGTGAAACCCAAATGACAACTGTCGGTTTATATTTGCAGTTTGAGTGCAGTATAAATTTTTTTATTTTTTTTATTTTTAAACTATCTGCTACTGTCTGACCTCACACATGAACTTCTCCATATCGTCTTTTCTCTGGAAGACAAACGCACGCAGGTCCTGGAAAGAAATGTGGTTCTCCACGTACTTAGCGAAGCCACTATCTCTCACATTAATCTAAGGAAGAAAGAAATGGGTCGAGGTTAGGGATCAGCAAATAAACCAACAGTAATTTCATACCAGCAACACAAAACTGTAGCTTTTTACATTAAAAATCTATGTGAATACCTACAGTTTTGTAAAAGATATTTTACACTCAGTGTAAAAACAACCAACGACAACAAACAAATAAAATCTAGAAAAACAAAAATCAAACTGTTGTTTGAAAAGCACAACACAAGAGCAATGACAAACGGCAGCACTCCAACATAATAATAAACTGTAAGGCGGCTGGTGAAAAATATTAAAAGTTTTTCCAGTTATATTTCAGATATTGACAGACGAACAGACCCATTGACTTTTCTGAGGACAACTACATCTGGAATTTTCATGTCCCCAAGCCAGGAGCTTTCTGAGAGTCTATACTATACTGAAGGGTTGGTGGTTCGAATCCCTCTCTGTCGTAGTCAGTCCATTGTGTCCTTGGACAAGACACTTCTCCCTCCTTGCCTCCAGTGCCACTCACACTGGTGTATGAATGTTTGGTGTTGGTCAGAGGGGCTGTAAGCGCAAAATGACAGCCACACTTCTGTCAGTCTGCCCCAGGGCAACTGTGGGTACATATGTAGTTTACCACCACCAGAGTGTGCATGTGAGAGAGAATGAATAATGGGTCACTAATGTGAAGTGCTTTGAGTGGCCAAAAAAGAACTATATAAATCCAATCCATTATTATTATTATTATTATTAGTATTATTATTAGCATTATTATTATTAGTAGTAGTAGTAGTATTAGTAGAAGTAGTATTATTAGTATTAGTAGTAGTAGTAGTATTATACATGTATTATAGTATGAACAGGCTGCAACACCAGGCTGGGAAACAAAACAATAATGCCAAATGTCAAACCATAACTATCTTTTAATACAATTTGTCTGACATTTTATAGCTCTTTTTTAGCACTTTAAGTGTTTGCTGCTAAACTGATTACCACTGTTCCTGTAACAAAGACAATACAGTCCTATTCTATTCTGAACACAATTGGGGCAATGTTTAAATTTGTTTACAAAATGCATTGGGGTTTGTTTTTACCTCATTTCACTTTATATTTACAATTTCTTTTCATTGGATACAGTACAGGCAATGACCCCCCACCCCCCCCCAAACTACCACTACCCCACAGAAATGCAATTTCTCTTATAATAAAGTGACTGTATTGCTGCTGTCTTGGCCAGGCCTCCATTGTAAAAGACCCCCACCTCATCTCAATCGGACCAGCCTAATTACATAAAGGTTTAAAAAAAAAAAAAAAAAAAAGTGTACATAGTGTTTGTTCATATAAACTCACCACCAGCATTAGGGGCTCATGGACATGTCCATTAAAGAGCTGTCGGTTCTGTCTGAGCCACTGGAGGGCAGCATATGTATCCTTGTGACGACCCCGCAGCTTCTCTTCTTTTGCTTTCATCATATTATTCATGTCATTGCACTTCCTCTCCAACACTGGCAACAAAAGATAATGTTCAGTTATATATATTAAAATACATAGACATACATCACTTTAAAAGAATCATAAAGTCTAGGACTGACCCATATTGTGGAGTTCAAATGCAACAGTAACCATCACATCTTTAATCTTAACCCATAAAGACCCACTGCTAGTTTTGTGGTCGTTCCACAATAGTTTTTTTTTTTTGCTTGCATTACATTTTTCTTAAGTGATTTGAATGATGTTCATAAAAGCTCAGACAAACTATATTTTACACCAAGTATTTACATGTATTCATAGGATTAATACATTGCCAGATATTAAGCAGTTTAGATCTGAAGATAGTTTCGGTTATCTGTGGTTGTTTGGGTCTTTATGTGTTCAAGGATCATTTTAATGGTCTGTATAAACTGTCTTATAAACTCATACTTCTGTACTCAGCACAGAGGTTGTCTTTGTCTCTGCGGAGGTCTGCCCTCTCTCCTTCGATCTTGGCCCTGTCCACTTGGATGCGCCTGAGCTCCATATTGACTTCGTTTATCCGCGGCGTCACATCTGGTTGATCGCCCACTTTGGCGAGCTCTGCCTTCAAGTCCTCGATGTTCTGCCGGGTGATGCTGATTCGCTTCTGGTGGTCTTCCTTTTCCGTTTGCTTTAATCTCAGATTTTGTTTTATATCTTCGATCTGTAATGAACAGAGGGATGTTTTATGAGCGCACACAACAGAATAACTGTTCAGTACAAGCTGTATGTTCTCAGAAACATTTTTATGAAAAAAATAAACCTGCTTTACCTCTTTATGTTTTCGGTCCAACTGATCCTGCTTCTGTTTACACTTCAGAGAGGCTTCTTTGAAGGCAGCGGTCTGAAAAAGACCCACTTCATCTTTACTGTTACTATTAAATTATTGGATTTTATTTGTCAGAAAAAAAAAATTGCATTTTTAATCCCATTGTTATACTGACTTTCTCATTAATTGTTAAGCTACCTTCACATCCATCAAAGGAATGAGTGTGTGTGCGGCAGGACTTTTAAGTGAACAATATAATCTGTTTTTGTTAAGTTTTTCCTGGTTCGATGTACAGTATTAGGATTCATTTCTAATACGCATCTAAGCAGACTTTCATCAAGTATTAATTTATTGCATTCAAACTAAATGGGCTGACCTGATATTTAGTTCATAGTCGTTGCTAGATTTTAGTTTTAATTTAATTTGACTCAACCAATAAAAGTAGAAAGAAAAGATTTGAATGCTGAATAACTCAACCTTTTCATTTTGATTCTGCAACACACTAAAAAAAGTTGGGACAGATGTGTATAAGTGATGGCAAACCGTTAATAAATAAACTTCAAAATGTAAAAAAATATATAAAAACGAACGAAATACAATAGGGACTCGGCCTTCGGTCCCTATGCGTTGTACACAGAGTGCAAATGCATAGGGCCTCGACCCTGCAGGCTCGGTCGCTAAAAAAAATCTAAATTCCTCCAAACTGTAAACAAACTTTGGTAGACATTGTTCCAAAGAAGCTAGATAAAAAAAGAAAATAAATCTGATCACTAATTTTGTAGAACATTTTGATCTTTAAATACTGGTGACTTTGAGTTTGACCTTTTCAGGTCACTCAGTGCAGTGGTTAGCACTTGTGCCTCACAGCAAGAAGGACCCTGGTTCAATTCCCACACCAGACCTTTCTGTGTGGAATTTGCATGTTCTCCCTGTGTCTCCGTGGGTTTTCTCCAGGTACTCAGGTTTCCTCCCACCCTCCAAACACATGCACTGATAGGTTAATTGGTTAATCTAAATTGTCCATAGGTGTGAATGTGAGAGTAATTGAGAGTAATTGTCTGTAATTCATACAGGCTGTACTCTGCCCTGATATCTCCAACCATTTCAATGCAATCTATCCAAATCAATGTCACGCTAACCATCAAAACATGGTCCATTATAAGCAAAGACAAATTTTTAATATTTAAAAAATTTTAAAATCCAAATATCCAAAAAAAAAACAAAAAACTGAATGATTTTTGTAGACATTCTCCCAAGGAACCTACATATAACATTTGAAATGAATCTGACCACTAGTTTTGTAACATAAGACATTTAAAGAAATTCACTTCTAGATATTTGTTAATTCTGACCTTAGACTTCATTTGTGCCTCTGTTGGCTTCAGCTGGTTGTCTATCGCCTGGATTTTCTTCAGCATGGGGGCCTGGGCCTGCCTCAGGACACAGAGCTGCTTTTTAGCCTCCTCTCGTTCCTTCTTCACACCCTCCAGCTCCTCACGGGTGGTCTCATACTCCTGGTAATGGAAAGAAGATAAGGCACTTTTTCCACTAAGAAAATATTAAAAAAAAAAACAACAACTAAAGACAAAAAAAGTTTTCATCTTTTCAATTTATCTCTTTGTTTTTGTTTAGACCACTCACCACCCATGGTTTCTTCTTCTTGAGCAACTCAATTACATCCAGATGCCTTTTCTTTTCATAGTAGCGGTTCACATCATGTTTGTTCCTCTCATTCCTCTGCTTAGCCTTCTCCAGAAAGTTGGCCTTTTCTTGTACACCTTTCTGAAAGACAACAAACCACAAGACGGTTAGAAATCTGCAAGAGTTTTCTCTTCCATCACAAGAATGGCCACCTACAGTGGTTTTGCACAGTACCTAAACTGCAGAAACAGGAAACCTATGCTGAGTTTGCTGCCGGTTTTGGAAAAAAAACCCCACCTTTTTAAAAAGTAGCAGTCATCTGTTATTCAAAACTTGGCTTTTTTTCTTTTTTTTTTTTTAAAGTCTCCTGACTAACAAACTTCAACCATATTGATCTGTGCATTTCTGTTTTATGTACAACATGTGAATATGTTTATATGCATGCATGTGTAAATGTATTTTTAAATATGTAATATAGTGATATATACATATGCATCTATGGGTTTATGTACATTTGCAGAAAAAAATATTATACCATCCCTTGTTTTCTTCAGTTTCTTGTTCATTTTAATGCCTGGTTCACCTAAGGGTACATTTGTTTGAACAATTATAATGAGAACAACAAAAATAGCTTATAAGACTTTAATGTCAGACTTAATATCTGTCAATTTTCCATGTTTTCTTGATAATAATGAGACTCACTTAAGTACTTCCATCAATATCTTGGGCACTGGACTGACAAAAACAGTTCTTTTATCATTCCATGTTTTCTTTTCTGACTATTTTTGTCACATGATACACACATGACTTAGTATTTGATTGTAAAACCATTACTTTTGATGGTCTAAGGTGGTACAGTGGTGCAGTGGTTAGCACTTGTGCCTCACAGCAAGAAGAATTCTGGTTTGATCCCCACACCAGACCTTTCTGTGTGGAGTTTGCATGTTCTCCCCATATCTGCGTGGGTTTTCTCTGGGTACTCCGGTTTCCTTCCACCATCCAAAGACATGGACTGATATGTTAATTGGTTAATCTAAATTGCCCATAGGTGTGAATGTCTATATATGTCTATATGTCTATATATGCCGGCTTAGGCCCCCAGTGACCCGAGTGAGGATAAAGCGAGTTCAGATGACGAGACGATACACAAATGAGTTAGTACTTCGTTGCATAACCACTATTTTTGATTACTTTTTATGGTCTAATATTTTTTCTGCGACTGTACAGATTCCCACCTAAAACCTCTTGGGCCAAATCATGTTTGTAAATGAGAACTTGTTTTCACATCTTTACCTGGATAAATACATTTAATTAGTTTTTTTTAATTATAAAAACTGTGTTGCAATAGTATTGCATTATGGGGTATTTACCCCAATGTCATGTTAGGATAGGTTTTAAGCCTGTTTCTAATGATTCTTTAGAATAGGTCAGCACTAAAAAGTGAAGTTAGTCCATTTTCTTTTGCAAAGCTTTTTTTTCCACCACTATTGAGTAAATAAAGCTCTGAAAGTGACTTCAAGCCATGTCATTAAGATGTGTTTAGTCAGGAAATGAATGAGCTGAAATGATGTTAAAGCAGCTGAAAGACAGCACCACCATAGATGAAGATGCTCATGATGGTGACGTTGGAAAAAAGAAGATTTGAAGTGGCACAAATGATGACATTAAATTCATGTTTTTGTTCTGTTTCCATTTTTTAAAACACGAACAAGTTGCACCTATGCACTAGTAGTTGTTGTTTTGTTTTTTTAAATTAAGTACAGTTTAAGTGTTGACGGTGCTAGGAAAATATATTATTTTGGTTTTATCCCACCTTATTTATGTTCTGTTGTGCCTTCTAAAAGACCAACTGGGCCATGAACAAATGATAAATGTTCATCATAGTTACCTCTAATTCCCTTTCCTTGGTGCGAAAGTTTTTAAGTTCACAGTGGTATGTGTACATCTCTGGTGGCCCCACTGACTTTTCAGTGGCCTCAAGCAGTTCAATTTTGGACATCTTAGCAAACTCTCCCACTTTTTCCTAGAAGATAAACAACCATATCAACAGGAAGTAAAAAAAACAAACAAACATTTTTTATTAGATTAAAATTTTCACTACATTTTTAAAGAAACTATCTGATTCAGACATAAAATTTATTAATTATTGCATACACAAAGACAAAAGTGCTGATTAGGTGATGCTTTTAATGCATATGCTAAAGTAGAACCACAAATATATTTTGGTTTATATAGACTTATACAATAGATTTATGAATTTGCTACTATAAAGAATCTGTAACTGTTTTGAAGTAGACCTGGTAGATCTGAGACAAACATTCCTACATTCAGTAATTCACAGAATTTTGCTAGTTGATTCAAGTCAAGGCTGTATTTTGGAAACTACAGCCAACTACGATTATTGTCTTAAATTTTCTTCCTTAGTGACTAACTACTTGGTTTCACTACTTTTATCCTGAAGGACTTTTACTTGCATACCAGTGTTCTTAACCAGGCAAGGCAATCGTCAAGAAATTAATTGTCTTTTTTAATAATAGCACCATTACACATTTACCTGAGGCAGAAACTGGCACAGGTTGCTGACTTGGATGCGTAAGGCTTTGACTTCCTCTTCCACTGCTTTCTGGTTGCAGTGTTTTCCATTGAGCGTCCACAGAGACTGGTTGTCTATACGAATCTCTCTGTTAATCACAATATTACCACCACTTTTGTACCTACAAGAAAAAAAAGATATATAAATATTAGTGTTACAAGAGATATAATAACAGCATAATTTTTTGCTGTATTTATGCATAAATAAATAAGAAACAAATGCAGTGGTATAAATTACAGTAAATGTTCACACTTACAGTTCAATCTCAATATTTCCATCATTGCACCCACGCTTGACATAGAGTCCAACCTACAGAAAATTAAATGTCTTATTTTTATGATCATCATCCATCATCATTACCATTTAATTCATTTGCGCATTCAAAAAAAGTACATAATGTTGTACATAACATATTATGCAGTATATAATGTATTTTAATTCAGACCCTGGTCTTTTCAATCAAACCTTCATCTGACAGAGTGAAAGGACCACTTTCAGTGTTACACTTTTACCTTGTCTCCTCTACCCAACACTGCTGTTTTTCCAGCTAAACCCAGGCAGATGGCACAAACGATACTGGATTTTCCAGTTCCATTGGCTCCAACGATCATGTTCAAGCTTGGCCCAGGATAAACCACAGAAAAGTCATAAGTCCTGTTAAGAAGAAATGGAGGGTATTTCAGGGTTTCATGCCTTCAGTGCTTTATTTGAATTAAATTTGACCACAAAGAATATAAACACGTCAGGTAACAAAGTCTGAAATATAAAGTGAATGACTATTCACTTATCATATAAGTCCTATTCAAATAAATTTTTTAACCTCCATGGAATTATGCAGTATTATAGCACAATCATTCAAACATCAAGACTACACAAGTTGTACAATTCGTTCAATCTCTGAATTAACCTGTTGAGTAGCTCACTGACACCTGATGGATATCCCTGATACCCTACTTCACCTGTTTATAGAAGAAGTGAACATATTTAGTAGCATTGCTGTCTTTGCATTGATCAAAAGTCAATTTCAATTAAACTCAGAAAAAGAAGGTTGTTCAACTTTGTAACACTGTATTTTCCAAATTATCCAAGACAAGTTTTAAAGGGTTTATTTATCTTGAGAGTTACAATCTTCTCAACCCATTCATCCAACAAATGCATCATCAGACGCATCTCAATGCACATGAAGATACAGTTTTGATAACCACTACTACTACTACCATCACAAGGAATAGGAAATGTAACTACAAATATCTCAGATTTGTACTTAAACACTAGATATTTAAGCACAAATCTGAGATATTTGTTATGTTGTGCCAAGGTAAACATTCCCACCCTGGGTGTAGGAGCATAAGTTTACCTTTTTAGCTCACAATTATGACTTCCATACACAAAAAGATCCTTATGGTAAGTAATAATGACAATGACAATTATGAGACAAGAGTCCTAATTATACGAGATAAATGGTCAAAACTATTAAATGAGTCAAAATTATAAGATAAAAAGTCAATAAAAAAATAAGTCAACATTATTAGGTAAAAAGTCAATTATAAAATGAGTCATGAGACAAAAAAGTAATTATTATGAAATAAAAAGGCAAAATTGTGAGGCAAAAAGAAATGAGGTAAAAAAAAAAAAAGCCATTATTATGACATAAAAATCATGCTTATGAGACACGTGTAATAATTATTAGATAAAAGTCCAAATTATGACGTAAAAAGTCATAATTATTAGATAAATAGTAGAAATGATGCTCCCGAAGCCAGGGGAAACACAACATGTATGAAATCCATATCATGTGATTGAGAATATATTCATTGTCTCTGTGTTCATACATCAGTATGTATCTAACAGCTATGCACTTGCAGGTTTTAGGAGAGCCTCTTTGGGACTTTTAACCATATTAGCAAGCGTTATTTTCCGGTGTTTGAAAGCTAAGCTGCAGTATGCTAGCTAGTACACTTGTCATTATTACATTCTGTGCCACACGTTAGCAACTACCATTTTCTACACGATGTCTTGTGGGTTTCCTTAAAATATTCTCCTTTGGGTGTTGGCTGTTGACATTTAGCACATCTAATTATTCTTCTGATGACTGATAACTTACAGGAAGTTTTTCATGGAGATGCGGACTATGGACCCCTCCACATAACGTATGTCTCCGTCATTCTCCATGGGCATACATGACCCACTGACAGACGTCTGCGTGCTTTTGATGGCATAAGAGTGTCGATTCTTTTTGGTGGGAGCAGCCATGGTGAAGGTAAAGACATAAGATCAAATACAGAGCTCAGACACGGACCCTCATTCTGCCGCGCTTCGTTGGTTGTTGTCTGCAACTGTCGATTGGATAAGAGGATGTCACGTGATGAACACACACATCTAATATCGCGAGATTATCATTATAGGTTTGCGATATTAGAAATCCCGTTTTTTGTCTAAGTGGTTAGGAATAAAAATTACAAGAAAAAAGGAAAAATCTATTTAGTTTTTTTAAAAAAAACCACAAAGATTGCAGAAATACACTTTATTTCATTTCAAGTATATTTAAAACCCCCTTTAAAGCATAAGTGTTGAGAATATTATGTTTATTTGAACAACATTATGTCCTATGTATGCTTTTCACAGCTGGAGATGGAATCTAAATATAATAGATATTTGGAATCCTATACAAAAATTATATACAAGACATTGAATAAAACTTGTGCATATGATATATTAGAGGACCGCTGAAAGAAACTATGGGATTCTCTCTGGTCTTAAAATAAAAGAGTGTAATTTTATTAATACTGACCTAAAATAGTGTTGCCACAAACTGCCAATTTTATACTTAAAGCATTACTATGGGTGATATCAATTTGCCTGCCTCATACAAGAAGCCAATTACATTTCAGAGAAAATATTTACCATAATACTGGAAAGTTTTCAGAACAGTCTGTGTATATGCATGGTTCTGAGACATTGCGTTATTAACTGGCCAATTCAGTACCTACAGTAAGGAATAGTCCCATTTCAACATTAACTTTTTTTTTTCTTTCAAATGTCCTTTTTTAAAAGTCAGGAGGGATTCACTTAATTCCCATTGCTATGGCATGACAGTTGGTGGGAAATGCATTACCACCAGGCCTGATGGGAAATGAAGTTAAAAACAGAGAGCACATTTACTAACTTCAGTTCCTAAATACCAGTATTTGTATATTAATTGTCATTGAAATTTGAAAGAATAATTAAAAATTTTTTTTATGTCAGTACTTGCCAGGAGTAAAATATAGACTAACATATTTTCCCAAAAGTCAGCTCTCCCCAGTATAAAAACTGCCATAACTAGAACCCATGGATACAGTATAAAATCCAGAAAGAGCTGAGTGCTGCAATTTGACACCTATATTACAAAAGTGTGTTTTATATATATATATATATATATATATATATATATATATATATATATATATATATATATATATATATATATATATATATATATATATATACACGTGTGTTTGTGTGTGTGTCTCAGGCATCACACAAAATCCCAAAAAGAGTTGCCTGCTGTAGCTTGACATATCCATGTATTTTTGATTAAGGACAGGATTAGCAAAAATGACAAGCTGATAGGACCAATATTGGATAAATAAATGCAGTACAGCCTGCAACAAATATCCATGCATGGGGGGGCAGTGTTCTGTCAAGTAACCTGTTCACCTAGTAGCTCAAATTAACAGGTAGGGTGGCTCAACAGGACACCTGCTCCTGCCCTGTCCGTCAGGATCATGTGTGGATTTTAAAAGCAACCCCCCCTTTTCATATTCCATCCTCAATATTGACTATGATGAAGTCTAGGATCAAGAACTTGTGGTTCTCCGTGGATCAATACATTAATAAAAAGATCCACCTAAAGTAAGGAACCTTCCCTTAAGGCTAAAGAGACCTAATGAGTATTAGCATGTTTCTGAAATTGAGCGTGAATATAAGAGGGGTGTTGAAGCAAAAATTGACTACAGAGGGTGGAGGCTTATGGAATATGGAAAACTACAGTGCTGAGTAACTGGTTCTTGATTTTTTCCACCTCCTCTGTGTTTGGACATTGTGGGTAAAACCATAATGCTCTGTGAAACCCAATGTCTAATGTGTGAAACCTTTATTCTATTTTTGTATGTGCATTAAATTAAACGATTGGGGAATTTCACTACTTTTTCCACTGTAAAACCACCACCTTTAAAACCATTTATGTGTAAAAATTTCTTTAGGCTAACCTAAACTAGATCCATCCAAATGTAAATTTCAAAACTGACACTGATATGGCATGGTATAGATTTTGGGAAGGCTGTGAAATCTTTTGGGATTTTTACAAACAATGGTTTCACAAATCATAGAAAGTGGGCTTTTAAAAGTCAATGGAATCCTTAAAATTGTTTTAATTATAGTGTTATTAGCTTTTCAACACTCAAAATAAGACTTGTGGAGATCTAAGTCTCTGTCAATACCACTATTGAGGTATTTACTGAAACCCAAGACCAAACAATTATAACAGTGACTAGGAAAAGCTTCCATTTAACAGGCAGAAACCTTGAGCAGATCCCGACTACTGGAGTGTGGATGTCTGCTTTGACCAGTTGGAACAAAAGAAAGAATGTAAAGGAGAAAAGAGAAAGAGAGCAAGTGTTACTGGGGAGCAGGGGGAGACACGTGTGCAGATGATGTAGATGTAACAGTGTGCATAGAGAGCATGATGCAAGCCTGAGTTCATGTTAGAAATTCAATTCTGTATCTGAAAGACATGGCTTAACCCAGGCATGGGCAAACTATTCCACAAAGGGCCGGTGTGGCTGCACGTTTTTGTTTCAACCAACCAAGAGTTCACAGTTTGACCAATCAACTTTCTGCAAACCCAGATCAGTTGATTAATTGAATCAAGTCTAGTGTGCTGCTGCTTGGTTGGAACAAAAACCTGCAGCCACACCTGTCCTTTAAGAATGGTTTGCCCATCCCTGGCTTAACCTCTCACAATAAGAGACTTGATGAATATTAGATATTCATATCAGCCAGGTATTTTGTTTACTCTCTTTTGGACACTAGATATAACAGCTTGCCTTTTGTAACGTTTGGGTAAATGTTTTAACCAGGAAAATAAAATGGTTTAAGAACGGGACCTCCTCGAATGCAATACGAAAAAAAGCGGTTTTAAAAACCATAAAAGTTACACGACGTTAGGGAAGTATTTCGGTTTGGGCCATTGTGTCTAAACCATATTTTTTCTTCCCCTTCCCAATTAGATGACATGTACACAACAAAGGCAAATGGAGCTTATATTCGGTCAAGAGCTAGATGGATCGAAAAGGGTGAAAAAAGTTCAACTTATTTCTTTGGCCTTGAAAAACAAAGACAGACTAAGAAGAAAATAAATAAACTTATGACAAATGATATTATAATTGAAGATCAGAAATTAGTCCAAGATGAAATTTGTCTCTTTTATGGTAACTTGTATAAATCAAAATTTAATAATTCAGACTGTGACTTTTTATTTGAAAAAATCAATGAAGACATAAAAAAACTAGATGTAGAAGACAAACATATACTTGACGAAGAATTAACTGTAATAGAAATTGAAAATGCATTAAAACAAATGAAAAATGGTAAATCACCAGGGATAGATGGATTAACATCCGAATTCCTAAAACATTTTTGGTTGGATATCAAAAAGCTACTATATAACGCTTTTCTGGAATGTATTAAGAAAGGAAGTTTGTCCCCTACTATGAAAACTGGTTTGATAACCTTATTACCAAAACCCCAAAAAGATTTGTTGATGCTAGACAACTGGAGACCAATAACCTTACTATGCAATGATTATAAACTTCTTGCTTTAGTTTATGCAAATCGCTTAAAGCATGTAATTGGAAAACTAATAGAAGAGTATCAATCAGCTTTCATAAAGGGAAGACATATTCACAACCATATTCGACTGATTCTAGATATGATTGACTATCAACAATTCATTCAGTCAGATAGTCTTGTGTTATTCATAGATTTTTTCAAAGCATTCGACACTGTGGAACATGATTTTATGTTTACGGTGCTCAAAAAACTTGGATTTGGAGAAGGGTTCTGCAAGATCATAAAAATGTTTTATAAGGATATCTACAGTTACATCTCCCTCAACCCTGGAATGACACCAAGAATAAAGATCTCACGTGGTATTAGACAAGGTTGTCCTATTTCGCCAAAATTATTTATTTTATGTACACAAATGCTAGCATATCTAATTATAAATCACCCTCAAATTAAAGGAATCACCATTTTTGATTATGAATATCGAATAAGTCAATTCGCAGATGACACAGTAGTCTTTCTAAAAGATAAATCTTTAATTAAAAAAGCATTAGATATAATATCAGTCTTTTCCAAAGCTTCAGGATTATGTCTAAACCTGAAAAAATGTGAACTACTATCTCTTCATCCATGTGCTGAGACAAATATAGGCTCCATCCCTGTCAAAACTGAATTAAAATACTTAGGTTTAATAATGACTACAGATAGAAAAAAGAGAGAACAACTAAACATTGAAGGGAAAATAGATAGTATGAAAAAATCTCTCAACCATTGGCTCATGAGAGATCTCTCTATTCTTGGCAGAATTTTATTAACAAAAGCAGAAGGTTTATCAAAATTAGTATACCCTTGTCAATCTCTTTATGTTCCCCCCCAAATGATTAAAAAGGTAAATTCAATAATTTTTAATTTCATATGGAAAAACAAGACACATTACCTTAAAAAATCTGTGATGGTTAAAGACTACAAACATGGTGGGCTGAAAGCTGCTGATTTTGAATCCATGATAGGTGTATTAAAGTTGAATTGGATAAAAGCTTATTTGACACAGCCGAATTCCATATGGTTCCACATACCAAAATATCTTTTCCAAAATGTTGGAGGATTAGAATTTTTGTTAAGGTGTGACTTTGAAATAACTAAACTACCAATCAAACTGTCTGACTTCCATAAACAAATATTGCTCCAATGGAAAATGATGTTCACACACAATTTCACACCACATAGCTCCACCTTGTGGAATAATAGAACGATATTAAGAAACAGAAAGACTTTATTTAAACAAGAATGGTATGACAAAAAGGTTCTATATGTTACTGACTTGATGGATGAAAATGGCAATTTGTTACAATTTAATTCATTTGTAGGAAAGTTTAATTTAAAATGCTCTAATAGAGAATTTAATCAAATCAGTAGAGCAATTCCACTTCCCTTAAAATACATGATAAAAAATATCCTCACAAATTCAATTGTGTCTGTTAAATTACCTGATTTGAAAATTGGTGAACTGAAAATTGGTGAAAGAAAATGTAACAACAAAGTACTTGGAAGTGTGTTAAAGGAAAAGCTATTCCATGATATCAAAAGACCAATGAAAATAAAGATATCAGATCAGGAAGTTGCATTAACAAAGACTCATTGTAACTATCTTAAATGGCCAATTTCACCCAAGGTAAAAGAAATTCAGTTCAAATTAATAAATAATATCTATCCTGCTGCTTTTCTAAGGAAAAGATTCAATTTTGAAGTTAATCCATGTGTTTTCTGTATGATAGAGCATGAAACAATTGAACACCTTTTTTTCTCTTGTACAGTCACAATGATGTTTTGGAAAGATGTTTATCGATGGTTAAATATAGGGATTAACGATTCTTTGTTTAACAAATTTCAAGTGATGATCTATATGGATGGTCTGTCAAAAAAGGTATCCAAAATGGTGAACATTATTTTCACTATGGCAAAATATCATATACACAAGAATAAATGGAATAACAGCAAGCCCAACATAAACTGTTTTAAGAATGAAATTAAAAACTATATAACATCCCTAAAGGTGTTATCGAAGGAAAACCAGTCAATAAATGAGTTGTATGAAACAATGTCAGAGTCTCTTGCTCTTTAAGTTTACAGTCCTGTGCTCTTAAACACGCTTAATGTTGAAATGTCAACCCCTGTAATAATTTTTATTTTATTTTATTTTATTTTGTATTAACTGTTTGATACGTCGTAAGCTTGTACTGTTTTTAAATGCAAGCAAATGTTTTTTTTTTCCTCAAATGAGTTCAAATTGGAATGTATGGCATTGTGAATTTGAAATAAAGATTTGAAAAAAAAAAAAAAAAAAAAAAAAAAAAAATATTTTTTCTTCCCCTCGGACGCACAAACTATGACGTCAGAGGCTCGACGCCAACAGTAAAGTTTCCCACGAGAAGCTAACTGCTAACGGCTAACGCCAGCCCTGTCTCTCGGTTGTGGAAAGATCAGAATCGCTTCTTTACTCATTTTCCGCCGTGAAACTCGAGGTGAACCCAAGCTCGGTCGGAACTAGTATATCTGATCAATTCATCACCTCTAACCACAACTGGAAGAGTGTGGAGGCTCTGGCTGAACTACTGCCTGTGCGCATCGCCGCCGAGGGCTCACAAGCACTTTTCTTATCATTTCTGGTCCGAGCTGAGCCGAACCCGGACCAGATCAAATAAGATCAGTGTGTAGGTTTTTATAGCAAAACATTCACTCACACAATCAAACATTCACGCTACAATCACTCGCTCAAACACTCACGCACTCGCTCCCCACTCAAACCCCATTCAAACTGTGAAGATGGAACTTCCGGGTTGAATTTAAAGACAAGGGCCGCTTGGGATTATGGGAAAAAGTAGCTTTGTCGTCATCTTGTGGTCATAACCAAAAAGAGAGCAGTGGATTTTTGGGTGGTTTGTTTTGTTATTTATTGTTAACTATTCCATGCACAATGGTCACCACAGCTGTTCAAATGTGTTTCTTAAAAGTTTTAAATGGATTTGGGTGTTTTAGTTCTATATCACCCAACACGGTGGACACCAATGCATCACCCCATACATTGTAATTCATATCATTACTGTAAACATTGTACGGGATAAACCCAAACCTGATATGCTCCATGAAAAACAAGTTCCATAAAATGTTTTTCTCCATGCCTGAAATGGACAAAAACAGTTGGGAAAAATAATCTTGATTTAGATTCTCATGATTCATGCATGAAAGGTTTAACATACATTATCTAATGTACAATAGAACATGTTGGCATGGTACATTGTTAAACAGAAAATGTAACATACAAGCCTCAGGACACAATGTGCAGTAAATCATCCAGTACCTTTGCAGTTACTTTAAGATATAAAGACACAAACATCCACTGGAACATCATTTTGTGATATAGAAAGTTAGATTACTATTCACCTGGTTCTCATTTAGTTCTCACACACCTGTCCTCATCACTTCACACTATTTAAATTCTGTTCTTTCCTGCTCGTCTTATTGGTTCATGCACTTCTCTTACTCTGGATGTGCTCCCTTGTCAATGGTTACCCCAGCTCCAAGTTGACCATACCTGCTGGTAGCTGCTCCCAAGCTGGAAAGTACAGTGTAGCACAACTTAAACCTTTTTTATGGTTCTGACTTCAAAGAATAGATAATCTTGTAGGACATGATGTGGTGCTATAGATTAAACCACTTAAAAGATGGACAGCAGTAAAATGGAACATACACATTAACCTCCTGAGACCCAAGAAAATACAAGTTTTGTCTTCTTTATATAAATGCCTTGATGGGGAACAGCATGATGCAATTCCCAGATACATTTTAACCTCTGCCAAGGAGGCAGAGGTTAAATTCGGGTCAGTTTGTCTGTCTATCTGTCTGTCAGCAGGATTACGCAAAAAGTTCTGAACAGATTTTGCTGAAACTTTCAGTAATGATAGATAATGAGTCAAGGAAGAACCCATTAGATGTTGAGCAATGAAGGTCAAGGGTCAACATCACGCTAAATGTCAACACCTAAAACACATCAGTGGTAATATCTCAGGATTCAGACAAGATAGAATCTCACAGGTTTTTATTCACATCGTCTCACCTTCAGACATCAGATGAGTCAACACCTATGGCTTGATCATGTCAAGTTTTGGCGTCATATAACATCATATCAAGCCTTGTTTATTTTTATTATGGAATGTCCTTTGCAGCATTTTTGTGTGTGTTTTTAGATAAAGTAATAAAGTGAAATTCCTTTCTCCTACAGACGACAGAAATAAATTGTTTCTCAGTAAAATGGATCCAAAAACAACAGTAAACATGGAGTAGAGATCTGACTGCTTTCCTGCTCTTTTACCAGTATTGTGTCAGTATTTGTGTCTGTCAGTATTTGGTGTTGGAGGAGGTGTGGAGGTTGTACCAGGTAAGGTTTAAGCTGCATTTGTGTCAGCGGCAATTAACTAATCTGTGTGCCGTGTCCTGCGGGGATTGTGAGGTAATCTTCAATGGTGTAACAAGATTGCTGCATCTACTATCACTACTGTTCAGTAGCATGTTGAGTCTGAGTCTTTTTCATGAACAGAAATATGTTGGCTTTGGAAGCAACAAATACAAAAACAACTGACAGGTAATGTGAGTGTGAGGGACTGTTTTAAAGATGGACTGCTGACTTACTAACGTAACACTGTAATTGGACCAAACAGTAGACCTCTGCTGTCCTGCCATGGAGGGGTCAAACACAAAAAAAGTGAGTTCTACATCTTAATAGTTTGTTGTTGTTGTTGTTGTTTTTAACACCTGTTTACCAGTCTGGTGATAACATGGTCAATGATCTGGTCTGGTGACCATCTGTCATTGCTTCAGGTGATTTATGGTTTTAGTGCAGCTTTAAACATACAGTCATAGAGGAAAACAATTAGACCACCTCTGTTTTCCTCAATGTCTTGTTCATTTTAATGCCTGGTACAACTAAAGGTACATTTATTTGAACAAATATAATGATAAGGAAAAAAAATAGCTCATAGTAGTTTAATTCCACAGCTGATATCTATCCATTTTCCATGTTTTTGTGATAATAACCAAAATCACTTCAGTTCTTACATCAATATCCATGTCATTGTACTGATAAAAATGGTGGTTTATTGATTCCATGTTTTTTTTTTTCTATTTTAGTCACATGATGGTTGCAGGAGTTAGTACTTGATTGCATAATCATTGTTTCTGATGACGTTTGATGGTCTAATAACTAGTATTATTAATTCTGTTCTTTCTGGAGTTTCATCATTTTATTATAAATTATAGTTCTATTGTTCAGATGTATTTTTTATCTAGCTCTGTGGCCACTGGACTCAATTGTATGTCACTGATCTAAATATGTGAATTACGGACAAACAGTATAAGGTCATTTGTTCTTTCAGGATTCATCTGTTGGAACAATATCAGTTTGTGAACCCAGATTCCATGAGTGACAGTTTTTATGTTAAACCTGTGTTCATTCTTGAATATGTTTTTTAAAAAAAAATAGAAATAGGCCCAAAATCTTTTGAGAGTACTTCATGCGGTCCCTTAAATGGTCACTTTATGCTCTGAATATTTAACACATGTTGGTGCATTTGAACACAAGCAACAATACATGATCACAAATAGTTTTTAATCATAAATAATGAACAATGTTATGTTTGTGTTTGTACTGATATGTTTTAGCTCTGGCAGGTAAATCTGCAATAGCATCTGAGACAAAAGAAGAAGCAGAAGGTTAAGGTCAGGGGTGACAAACCTACGGCCAGTGGACCAAATCAGGGTCACCAAGGGTTCAACCTGACTCCTGGGAAGAATTTACAAAGTGTAAAAATTACACCAGAGATATTGAACATTAAAGCTAACGAACTCATATTAGTTCAGGGGCCATGTACAGACCAATATAAGCTCTAGTGAAATAATAACATAATGACCCATAAATAATGATAACTCCAAATTTTGTACTTGTTTTAATATGAAAAAGTAAAATTACATTATAAAAATATCTACACTTACAAACTATCCTTTCAAAATAAGAAGTAAATAACTATGAACAAGCGAAAATGTCTAAACAATACAACACCACATATATTAAGTATAATTTTACAATATTCTGCCTGTTACAAAATGTTCTATGTGTTTATTGATCCATTGTAGTCTTTAAGTTGTAATGTGCACATGCAAATTATAAACTGAGGAATAAATAGTAAAACTGTACTTATTTTAAAAAATGTAATCAACAAAGATCCAAACACCAGCCAATAGCCAAAACTACCTACTGATCTAAAAAGTGTAATAACATCTGATCCACTAAATAAACCTATCAATATGTTTAAATAATCGCTGTAAAATGCAGTTTGTCATGTTTTCATCAGATATGACCCATTTGGACATTGAAAGACTCTGTAGTTACCAGGGAAACACCATCATCTTCTACAACATTGATTCACTGGTAAAATCCATGAAATGACACTTGTTTTATCCTCAATTAATGATATTGCAGGGCTGTCCACAGAAATTCTGAGCAAGTAGCCACATTGGACCACCCTCCAGCGCTGCGCTTTGTGCGTCATGACCCTGTGCTGTACTGCATTCATTTGGGAACTGTCACTAAAGTTCTACAGGGTCTTTATGGATAAAGGTTGTACATGAATATTTAGGTTATTCCCATTTTCATAATGTAATATTTCCTTTTTTCACACTAATACAAAGTACTTTTTTAAAAATTATTTTGAAGTTATTTTGTTAATATTATAATGGTCCAGCCCATTTGAAATGATGTTGGGTTTTATTTCATTTAGGTTGGACACTAGCTGAGATCTGACTAAAACAGGAGCTGTCATCATCATCAGTGATCATACATCAACTATATACTGTATATGAGTCCAACAGAACAGAAACAACAGAACAGAACCAGTCCTTGAAGTCTTAGACACCTGGTTCATGTAGAGACTGAAGGGCACAACAGACTATTGTATAAAAAAAAAGGCCCTGAGGATCTGTACGGATAGTTTTAAAAGATACTTGTGCTATTGTCAGATGGTATCTCTTCTTTGGAAGGTGTCCTCGGTGACAACAGCAGTCTACCATCTGTTCCTGTTCATAGGAGCCTTCTGTACTGGTTTCACTGGGTGTGGTAGCGATGTCCATGTGATTGTGTTTCTGTAGGATGTTATGAAGCCATGTTATTATCCTCGCTGTAGCCCATATTTACATCAAAGAATGTACAAAGAATATATGAGTTCACAGTCTGGCCATCTGTCCTAAAAGGCAGACAGAGAAGTTACATCACATTTAGGCTTCAATTTAACACAGCTCAAATACTTAGACAACACAGCAGGCACTGTCGCTTTCACCTCTTATCTAATTAAAGTCTGTCAAAACAAGTGAAGATCAGAATACCAAAAACTAGGGCGACAACCCAGTTTTGGTACAACAGTGATACTGTGTTTGATTGACTGTACACTAACAGGGTGTCTCCTCTGTGCTTTTAAACTCCACAGAAAATGGGATATGGACATCATAGAAAAGGTAATGACAATGAAAAAAAAAAATTAAAGCAAAGCTAAAGCTGAAAGATTTGATTCTACATTTGAAAAATCCTTTATTTAAATAAAATTAGTAATAAATCACTATAAAAAATACTCAATTAAAAGTAAAATCACTACACGAGAAATGTTACTTAAAGAAAAGTATGTATTACCACCAAAAGTATTGAAGTAGCAGTGGTAAGTTGGTCTGAATTATAAGAAAACACAATAGATTAATAATGGTGAAATGTCAATGTTATGTGGCCCAGTACTTGTGTCTGTTTTTGTATATATATATATATATATATATATATATATATATATATATATATATTGGTGACATAGTGAAAATTTTGAACATTTATTAAAATGAAAACTTGAGACTTTTAAAAGAAAAAAAGTTTTGTTTTGTAAAACAGTTAACATGATACAGACATCTGAAATGTCAGCTGACTGCAAATAACTTTTTAAGAGGTCAGACAGAGCTGGTTTAGTTTTCAACAAAAGTGCTGTATCATACTATCCATTGTGTAAAAAAAAAAAGGTAACTGAAGCCGTTGGATAAATATGGAGTAGAAAATATTAAGTTAAACACTTATGAAGCACAACCACCTCAAAATTATACTTTAACACTGGTCTCCAATTTAATTTTTTTTTTAGACATGTTCTGCTTCAGAGATTAAATATAGTAAATGTTACACCATTTAATAAGATTAATTGGAAAATAAATTTCAAAAGTGCTGGTGTTTTAAAGGCAGATGATAAATTATTATTACACATATGTAGTAGTTTATGTACATTTATACAACATATAAATATCTTCCACTAGGTAGAACCTGTAAAGTGAATGTATTGTAATGTGTAGACTGTGTTTTGAAATAGATCTGTAGCTCTGAGAGTAATATTCTTTTGAAGTTACACTCATTCTCTCATTAATTCTCAAATTTCATATTTTTACTCAAGATTATATCTTGGAAATCTTTTGACAGGATTTTTACCATATGTGAGGATCGGTGACTCACACATGGTAAAATGTCACTATTATTAAGGAAGCATTTTACTTGGTGACCAGTGTAAATATATGATCAGATATTGAAGTACAATAAGATGTGAGTTGTGACTGAATGAATAAACTGTCTGTGTTGTGCTTTGTTGCTCAGATGTCAGCCATCCTTCCCTGTCCCGTCAGTCTACAGCAGACTGTAGCAGTGATGAGATCAACCCCCCCAGGAAACTCAACGGCTCCTCTGTGGATATACCCAGTTACCACAACCTGCACCGGGAGCTGCTGCTCAGCCATAAACGGTACAAACCAACAGAAGGTCAACAATCAGTTCTCTCCAAACAACCATTCACCTCCTGAAAGCAGAACAAACAGAGCAGCGTTAGCCTATTGTGTCACAGTTCTATTCATTGGGTTTAAAGTAGAGTATTCAACTAATCTAATTACTGGTAACTCATTTGTTGTTTTGTATTGATTTAAAGAATATGACTGAATTAGTAATATTACAACATTAAAGTATATTAAACATCCTTTTAGTAAAAATCATGTACATATATGTCATTGTACTGACTGCTCTGAAAGGCTGCGTCTATTCAAGGCCAATGTTGTAATCTATAATTTTGGGAGTTTGTAACTGGCAGGGGTCTGCTGCTGGAGGAGAAGCCAGAGCTGCAGCGAGTGTTGGAACAGCGTAGACTAGAGCGGTACAAAGAAGAGGAACTGGCCCGACGGAGGACTTCAGATCTGGAGGCAGAGCTTCGCAAGAGACAACAGAAACTGCAGGAGGTCAGCAGTAATAATAACAGAGGCAATAATAAAAATTATAGGTATTTTAAAGGAGTACATTCTAGGAGGAGGCAGGGGGTTTGTCTGTTTTCCAATATGTGCATTTCTTCACTTACAAGACAAATAAATAAATACAAATAAATGAAACAACCAGAGGTGTAAAATGCCCATTTATTACTCATGTAAAAGTATAGATACTAGGGTTTAAACAGACTTCTGTAGAAATTGAAGTATCAATTCGAGCTTTTTACTCAATTAGAAGTGTAAAAGTACTGTTTTCAAAAGTACTAAATATAAGCGGGATAATGTCATTAAGACAAAAGCTTAGCCAGTGCCACAGGGGTCTATAGTGCACTACCTGACCTCCCTCAAAAACATTTTACTAAAGGCCATAATGACTATAATGTTAAATTAAAATGTTAATGTTGAAACATTTGGGATGCACTAATCAAAATGCCCAGTGAAAATTATGGCATTTGAGTCCAATGTAAATGTATTAAAGAACCATATATGTGCATTACTGAGCATTAACATGTATTTCATGGAGTAGAAAATACGATGATTAGTATAGATAAATCACAAGAAAGTTTGGGTGTAAAAAAAAAAAAAATCCCAAATTCCCTAAAAACAAAAAAGATGAAAAGAGAAAATTGTACTGTAACTTATATGTGTTGATTCTACAAAGCTAATATTAGACAACAAAAGCTGATCTACATGAAATTAAATATCATTGTGTAATACAGAATGACTATATATATTCAATTTTTTTTTTTTTTTACAGAAATACAGATATTTCCATCATAAATAAGCAAAAAGAAAAACCTGTGGCCAAATATTTCAGTGTAACCAGCGCTTTACATGTTTTTAGAGGTTTTTTTGTGTTTCCAGTATGAACAGGAGGAGATCAAGCAGCGGGAGAGCGAGCAAAAGATCCCAGAGTTTGTCCGCGTGAAAGACAACTTGAGGCGTACACCGATGTCTGACCAGTGAGGCGTTCAGACTCCCATCAGCCCCAGCACCATCTCACCATAGTGGCCCTACTGTGTATTTATATCCAGTGTCCCTGTCCTACATTACACCACAGCACAGAAGCAGCAGCAGCAACTGGATACATGTCTTGTAGCAAGTTTTAAATTAGAATGTGGAGTAATACAACAAATAATAAAATAATGTTTCATAAAACTTGATGTTTCTGATGAGGGAAAGGAAGTGCTTTTGTATTTTTCATCACAAAATGTTTTGTTCAGAAAAAGCTACTCATGCTTAAACTGGCCATTTCTTATATTTTAATGTGATATACTACTTTTATTATTATTTTTTTAATCATCTTATATAATGAATTGGAAAAAAAAATATACGACTTATTTTGTTCTTCAGTGGTAAGATCAACAACACTGCTCACAGACACATTTTTAAGAAAACCCTTTTACATTGACTTTGTCTTCCCCCATTGTAACAGAATGTGCATGTTTGTTTATCCACTTCTGTTCTGACTTTTCCAGAGTGTCCATGTACTGTGGAAATAAAAACTTTATGGTTTGCAAAGATGTATTGTTTTTCTGGACACGGTTCAACATAGTCTAGGGACTCATTTGCATGCAACTCCTCTCCCTGAGGACACTGGCAGGTCTTTCACATGGATATGTGACTTTGTTTAATTAGCTGATCTTTTCATTCCATCACGGGATGAGAGAAGAAAGCAGGCCATCTGGAGGAGGCTTTTCAGATATGTATGCTAGCAATACCCAGGGGCCTGGTTAAGGCACTGGACACATTTGGGACAGTCGGAGAAGCCACCTGCCCAAAGCAAATAAAAGCCTGTTTGCTTTAGGTTGTTTTGTAAACATGTTTCACAAATACATTACATAAAAAAATGAGGAAAAACATGCAAGGCTTGAATAATTAGTTATATAAATCTAAACAAAGATGAATATCTGAAGCAATTAATCATTTGCTCATGTTTTTTTTTTTGTATATATTATTTCATTATTTCCTGTGATTTCATCAGCAAGTTGGGAGAATTGAGGTTGATATCCAACGATTAAACAAAACAAATACATTTGGTGAATGAGGGTATTGTATTTGTGTGACCTCTGAGATGCAAATATTGTTGTTTCTACTCCACAGCAACAGTTTTAGTTACTTACTAGGTAACAATTTTCTATAATTTAATTGATAAAGGATGGAAGTGTTTCCCTTAAACCAATCCTCCTTATTAAGATGAATAAATACTTCTAAAACCTTTCTGGCTTATCTAGAAAATTAATGGTTACAAAGCTGAAAACAGGCCTACTTTTCTGATCTCATCAAGAACTGACTTCTTCTTTTTTTTTTTTTTTTTTTTTTAGAAAATATGGCAATCACATAATCACATATGGCATCACAATATTGCTCTACATTAAGCTCATAATATACACATTAATGTCTCAGTAGAATAAATCCAATAGCATGTTAGTTTAGCAAAATGTTGACAACCACACTTCACATTTCTCAGTCTGCATTACTAGACTAATTTGGATACAAGCAAAATAGGTATAGCATGAAAAACGAGTTTCAGAAAACAAACCGTTTCTATAAACCAAAGTAGTAGTCTTTAGTGTGACCTCCTTTTGTTTTACCCCTTTTGTTCAAACAATATCACATGTATTTTGTGATATTTTATAGCAGGTTTTATTCACCATGTCAGATATTTCTTGTCACACTTGCTGCTATTTGTCACAATAATTTAGTTTATCATGTATCTTATGGCTGGACACAAATTTCATGCATTTATTTATGTATCTCAAATGGAACTGATCTCAATTCATCATACAGTGATAAAATAAAATATAAAGACTGCACTCCAGAATATATTTGTTCTTTTGTTTATGTTTGTTTTCATCATTGTGGGAGAAAGTGTGCTTGATTGCCTCCCTTCACCTCCCAGCTGTCCTGTGGTTATTTCCACACCCTCTTTTCTTCTCTGAACTCCTCTTGTTTTGTGTCTCATCTCATGTTAAAGCCCCCTCAGTGAGGCGCGTGCTGTGTCAATACGCAGAGCGTGTCTGGAAAGTAAGCGTCAGACTAAACCATTATACACAAGAATAGGGGTCAGACCCTCAAAAAAAATACACATTCTATACATATACGTACTTATTGAGAGACAAAAAAAACAATACAAGTGAAAAACAAGTAATTATATGAAATAAATATTTTAAAAACATTACGGAAAATGTAACTAAATAACACATAAAGAAAAACCTAATATTCCTTTTCCCCCTCAGTGTAAAAATGGATCAGTCTAAAACAGATGTCCCAAGCGTCGCTCATACATTGGACCAGAGAAAGTCTCCACCATCCTGCACACACTGGTCATGTTAACGGAGGAGAAGACTAAACTCATCAGTAGGTAAGTAAACAGCATCTCAACATGATATGAAGGAATAAAAACACGTCAAAAGTTGGAAATAGTGCTTAAATCACGGTTAGGGAGAAGTTTTGGGGAGTGCTCGTGACTGTTAACTGTTACTTTTTCATCCTGAAATTATTTCACTGGTTGGTGTAGTTAGCACACAGTTTCACAATTGGTATATTTATTCAGGATTCAGAGCTAAACCAGATGCATTTTGCAGGCTTTAAAAAAAATCAATTTGAGGACTGTTGTTACTTTCCAGTTTAAGATTTTGAACTTTTATAAATTTAGGTTCAAAATAAATATGTAATTATCTTGCTTAGAAATCAGCATCAATAGGCTAATTATCGTTTCTTGGTAGTTAAACATAGTGCAGCTTGTATGCTAATGCACTAACTGTAAACAGAGTATTGTATTTTAGAGGTTACAATACATAATATTCTAATACATTGAGAGTGTAGTTCTTTTATAAAAAGTTTTATGTTAAGAAATTGAAGTATGCTTTTTATATTGATTCACAAGTAGTTAATAGACAATGAAATTATACCTCCTATTCTGCCATAATATCACAGGTGTCAGTCCTCAGTGTCCATGCACACCCAACAGATGTGTTAAATGCTGGTTAATCACTTCCTCTGTGCTGACACTTTTGTGAGTTCAACATTTACCATGAATACGAGTTACTTTCACAGGTTGGCTATACTGTAAATGTGGCCACATGCTTGTTTGTAGCTGCTATTTGTGCCTACAGCAGCAAAATAAATACAAAGCTCCTTCAATCCACATTGTTGACAGATGTATGGTGCTACAGTGGTGCTAAAAACAACACCCGTGTGTTGTTTTGCCCCACAGAGTACCCTGGTTCTTTTGTAAATGCTGGGCACTGCTGTGTGAAAACCTGTGACCACATCATGCCAGTAGAAGGGTGACCATCGGTGTCCATTGAGAGGCCTTAGAAATGATGACTCAGAGGGACAAGGTGTCATGATCCCTGACTATATCTTCGGCCTCTGGAGAACAATGGAGCATCTCTTCTTGGCCTCTGCATTTGTGCTGTCACTGGGCTGTAACAGAGCTGGTGTGTCTGTGCAACATATGGCCTCCAGTGCCTGTGAGCAGGCCAGTGTGCAGCTTATTACCCCTGCATTGTCCCTGCTTGAACACCCTTGACTACTTGGCAATTGTGATCTGAACTAACATTGACAGAGCCAAGACGCTGCCAGTGCTGGGGTTTGAACTTTGCATTTATGTTATCTCTGCCTCCTGTCTTCATTTTGCTGCTGTGTGTGGAGTTTCCACAATCAAGTCGACTTCTTAACATTGAGATCTGACCCGAGTGACGTGCTTTGTAATCCAACACTTCATTTTTTTCCCCCCTCCTACAGCTCCCCAACATTGATGCACTTTTCCTGTAGAAGTCCATATTATGTACAGAATGGATCCATTTTGCTGAATGGATTTTGGCTTCTCATCAGACTTTGAAATAAGGCATGTTGTAAAGTCGTTTGGTTTCTTCCACAGTATCAGCACTCAGTGGAGAATCTTAATTACAGGGTTTGAATAAGGGCCTCGGTCTGGTTTCAGGCATCCCTCACTGTTTCCTCGGCAAGGCTGGTCCCTGTTGGTAATTCCAGGGCCGACCACAGTGGTAATGAGCACGGCAGCAATGGCAGCATTCCAGGAGATCACAGTTCCAAAAGGCTCATGGGAAAGGGTGGTGGGGGAAGTCAAGGAGACAGTGAATCCGCATCATGATCTGCTGCCATAAACACCCACTTCCGTAGATGTTACATGGTCATGGTCGAGTGGGCTGTGAGGATGGGTGCGGCATTCATTTACCATCCCTCACACGTTTCCAGACAGTTCAACAGTCATCAAGGTACCATCAATACAAACAATCGAGTCTGACAACTGAAATGAAAAATGAAAACAAGACTAACAGAACCGCTATTACTGTACATGTTTATGCAACACATAAAAATATAGTTGAAATGTCTTCAGTTTTTAGCAGTGTTGGGTTTTTTTTTCTCACATATAACTGTTGCATTATGTTAGTTTTTTGTAATTGATGATTCAAACACACACACACACACACACACACACAACTTTTATAGGTGGATAGCTTATAAATAACACAAATGACCCATATAAGAAAATGATGTGAAAAGTAAACATTTGAAAAACCAAGCACTTAAATGAAAACCTAGCAAACTAAAACTGACCTGTAACAGAAAACGTTAAGTGAAAAAGAAAAAAGACTAAAGACTAACGAGGACTATTACAATCGAACTCAATCATCATTAGGAGTGACCAGACAGCACTATTATACTGTTATGACTACATCTACTTCACAAAGTCTGCCGGGTGGAGACTGCTATCATTATCAGTGCTTTCAGGAAATGGATTGCTTTTTGTTTCAAGAAAAGTGTTGTTTTATGGCTTTTCTGACAGTGTAATTTCAACACTCCCATGACTCCAGATTTCATGAAATCTATGACAAATGGCATCAGAGTCTTGGCAATAAACTGCAATGTCTAGCGCTGTTTCACCCAAACCCACCCACTCAGTCAGCCTAGACCTCCGACCACAGACATTGTGAAAGTCTTCAGAGAGTTATGGGGTGTAAGTGGGTAAATCCCACATTACCCGGCCTGTCTCTGATTACGAGGCTGGATTCTTGTTGACGTCTTTAGTTTTTGATCGCTGTAGCGTGGAGCCATGTGTCTGAGAGTACAGCAGCCCCCTTCCTTTACCTTCATATCTCAGCACTTCCCATCACTCGCTACAAGCCTTGTCTCAATATTGGCCCAACATCACTGCTCCGGCCTGAAGCAGAGTTGTCAGCAGATATTGCGCCCACAGCAGATTATTGAGGCCGCTCGGTGGATACAGGGCCTTTGTTGCAGTGTTGTTTTACTGAGATGAGCTGCCTGTGCCTCATTGTGTTACCGGTTGCTCATAACTGCGTCAGTTCACATGAGTTGATGTGGTGAATAGGTCAGGCCTATGGGATACACAATAATATCCTGGTAGAGGACGTTCTCATGTACACAGGCTCTGATTCTTCCTGGTCTCTGCAGGAAAAGGCCTGATACTGATCTCTAAACACAGAGGATGAGACAGGAGCAGAGGATTATATCTAAGTAACACATTCAATTATCCTTTGAGGTCATCTTTTATTCCTGACTTATCTACATCTTTTAGGGCTTGCTCAGGGCTGAGAGACTAAAGAAAGATTGTGGGTACTTTTCATTATTTCCTGACACTAGAAGACATTTACTTAATTATGTTGTACACACAATGACATTCTATTCTATTCTATTCTATGCTATTCATCATCCAAACAGGTATTGAGTGTTTCCATTTGATGTTGCTTCATCTCATAGACAAATATTGTGCTTTTTACTCCACTAACTTATTTCAGATTATATTTTTTCAGTCTGGACCCATACACTGCAGACCACATCTCTCCAAACGTGTTTAATGTATTTTTAATCAACTGAAGGATGAAAGTTTCCTTTACGAACTGAGAAAATTGTCCTCCTTCATAAGCTAAATAAAACACTCTTGGACTTACTGGAAAAGACATCACCGCAAAGTTGAAAACGGGCTTTTTCTGACCTCATGAAAAGTTGAGTTTTGAGAAATGCATGCTACTCACTGCAGATGTAGACAAACATATGGTAATTTTTCAGATATCACATATTGTTTTAGATTATACTCCTCAACAGTAATTATAGTAGTTAAATGAGCTCAACCCTGAACATTTACAGCAGAAAAATGTAATCAACACACTAATGCAAGAGTATTATAAATAACAACAGTATAAATAAGAGTAAAATACTGACAGGGACCATTTTACTGCACAGTGACTACTTTACTTTTCATATTTTTAAGTACATTTTGCTTTTAATACTTACAGAGTGGTTGGCATTAGTCGCACCTCTATCACTGTTTAGTGGATATTAACACAAAGGCTGTGTGTAAAGAGCACTTTTATGAATGTGTGACAAACCCTGATTATATGAATGCCTGTAAAGTTGTATCTCCTGCTGCTCTTTTTAGAAGTCTGGCAAACATGTGAGATCCAGAGTAAATTAATTGACCTTAAAACTCTGAAAATAAACGAGCATTTCATGAGAAGTGCTCTTATCCCTGGGTAATTTAAGCAGGGCAAAAAATAGCAACATCAAATGCCTTTGCCTGGATTAATTTTACCAATTTGTTGTGATTGTGTATGTTTTCACTGTGTTGTGCTTCTCCACATCACATAGTCAGGCTGGTGTTAGCTTGACAACAATAAAGAAACAGGGCATAAACATGAAATATATGTTTTTGAATGGGTGTTTGGAAATGTGTTGCACTGGAATCAGCAGGAACCATGTGATCTGATGCTGCGTGGACAAGCCCAGCATTGAGACATTCTTCCACTTCAAAGCCCCCAGAGGGTTTCTGGACACTGGTTGAATAGGAGCTAAGGGAGGGGTCTGTTGGGGGAACAGGTGCAGTCCCTGAGTGGGGTAATTCCTGCTGCCATCTGCTTTCCTATTCGGGGTCTGGGCTCTTTAAATGGCCTCTGACACGCCTCATGGCGACACGCTCCCTAAGTCAGCCGCGCCATGCCCCGTCACCATGGCACCAGGATTCGGATTAACCCCCGCACATGTGCCGAGTCAACCGTGGGGGTCTGCCTCTTTTGTGATGGAGCATGGGAGGGAGAAAGAGGTGGAGGGGGAGGAAGAGGAGAGGAATGGAGAGCTGCATGGATAAGTGTGTGAAAGGACACTCGCCAGGGTTCACTTTTGTTAAAGGAAGCAGCAGGAGTGAGGATGAATGAAGCCATTTGGGAGGAAAACCACAAGAGAATACAACCCTTAGTAGTGACCAGTTTCATTTTCACTAATTATAGCAAACTCTCTTCATTTCCACAGGACTCTCTAAAAACTTCAACAAAATATCCAAGATGACAGCCATGGAGAGTAAAGAGGAGATCAGTGACACAGACAGTGGGATTATTGTTCACTCTGGTGAGAAAAAACACAAACATCATCAACACAGCAATGTAACATCCTGTTTTCATATGCATAGGCTGTACAACAGTACTGCTAATGTTAAGTTACATGACTGATTTTTCCTCAAATTAAAGTGAAACAATGAAGGTCTTTATCAGGCAGAATAGTTTTTATTTGTTTATTTGTATTTTTAAAGTGAATTCCCATCAGTGGATGAATGAAAGCAGTTCTTCTTCTCAGACTACAGTCACAGTAGTAGTAGTTGCATGATTTTGACTTCATATTAATTGTCATTCAAAGTTAGGTAAATGTGGGATTTTGGTAGAATAATCAAAATGTCAGACTGCATTTCTTTTTATTATTTCAACAATGTTAAATGTTTATGAAAACATACTTTTACAAAGGATGAGGAATTTAACATTTCCCTAAATAGATCCGTGTTGATGAGCTTATGTTGATGTGTGCTGCAGGTCCAGACAGTCCCACGTCTCCAGTGAAGGACCTGACAACCCACACCAAGGCGCTGAAACTAAAGCACCAGTCCCTGGAAGAGCGACTGGAGCTCTGCCTGCTGGAGCTCAGGAAGCTCTGCATTAGAGAAGCAGTGAGTAAATATTAGATTACAACACACACAACATTTTTCTACTTTCACATTTTTGTCATTTGAAACAAAAAAACCCCATAGCATTTAATGAGAAATAACACAAACACACAAAATAAACAAAAAGAAAAACACAACTGAATATCATCAGTGTTTTGATCCTTAAGGACTAATCTAATATTACAACATTATTAAGTGTGTTGTTATTATTATACTGTATGTTAATAAGTTAGACTTGCACTTTTGTGTATTTTACTGACCTCCTTTCCTGGTCTTTACAGGAGCTGACTGGTAAACTGCCTTCAGACTATCCCCTCATGCCTGATGAGAAACTACCCCGAGTTCGAAGGAGGATTGGGGCTTCTTTCAAACTAGACGAAGGTCTAATTCACCTAAATAATGAGGTAATGGCCTCGTGAACTTTTACAGCACATAGCAAAAGTGGCTTCACTTTTGAGTATTGATTTGAACCCAAAACAAACGCCAATGTGTTTTGGCATCACGCCTTTGTCAGCAAATCTACACTATTTTGACATTTTAATTGTTTCAAACTCAATCCAAAGAATTCCTCTAATAAATTCATTTTTAGTCCAGATAGCACTCCTACTCAAATATATATATTTATATATAGAGATATATATATTTACATTCTGAATTAATATTTGTGGTTGGGTTTTTATAGGATTCAGAGTTACATGCACTGGAGACTGACTTGGCACTTCAGCGGCAGATTTATGAAGCAGCTCGTAAACTTTCCCTGGAGGACAACCTCAGTAAACCCCAAAAGAAAAGTCGAGCACAACAGTGCAAGAGGGAGGAGAAGAAAGTAAAGGAACTGCAGGAGGCAGTTTTCCAGCACAGGATCAAGAGTGAATGCAACTCACCATGCATCAACATCTCATCCAAACAAAACAAAGGTAAGGGACTCTGCTGCCCCCACAGGGCAAACTGTACATTACAGCCATGACAAACTGCATGAATTTAATGGTTATATTAGAAACATCTCCACTGTTTTTGCAGATCTGAGTATGTCAGATGACAGTTCCCTGTCTGATGTGGTGGCCTTGGATGATGGTGAGTGTAGATAATATTGAATATAGATTTAGTTTTAAGGTATTTGTGATTGTATCTAAAACACAATTGGATTATGTTGCAAAGAGCTAAACAATAACTGATACTATAATTATATTTTTCCTGCAACTTTCATTCAGTAAATCTCTCTTTGTATTTTTGACAAACAATAGTTTCAAAGAAGCAAAAGAACAACAAAACACTCAGAAATAGTAACATTTCAAACTTGATGAAGATGAGTATTTATACTGTATGATATTGGATTAATGGAAAGTGTGATACAAGTAGAGCTCTGACAGACGTTGTGTTTCTCCATAGATGTGGACTCTCCCTGCCCTCTGTCTCCTCCAGTTCTGGAGATTTCCTTTTCAGACCCTCTCCAGCTTTCAGCCAAGACTCTCCAGTCGTCCCCACAATCCTCCAGTCCGAGCAGTGTGGCGAATGAGCGCTCTCCCATCCAGAACTCTCCTTGGAAAGAGTCGAGCCTGGACCAGCCTTACCACAGGGTCACTAAATTGCAGTCTCCCGGCAGCAGCAGGTCCAGGTATGAAGCCTCAGAAAGTATGGACACCCAATGAACACTGGGCAGTGCTGTGAGGAGAACAGATATGATATATTCACCATGTTTACATGGAAATACTTAAGTTGGTGTTGGTTGGTCTTCTTTGTCAGCTCGCAGACTTTGGCGTATTTTAGTTTATAAGTCTATTCTAGGTCTGATCCCATCCTACCTTCTGACTGACATCAATCAAAGAACCATCATCACTTATAATCTTCATTCTCAAGATCATTTCTTACTGTCTGTCCCTAAAGTTAGAACTGAACAAGGGAAGAAGGCCTTCCAGTTCACTGCTCCATTCACCTAGAATGAACGGCAAAAAACATTAAAACTTAGACAGCTGGTTTCACTAGAAACATTTAAGAGGATGGTATCTGACTTAGAGTCAGAGACGTCTGGTTGCAGATGTTTTACTTGATGTGCAGGTACTTTAAAGACAAAGCGTTAACACTTTGTACTTGCACATGTTCTTTTTTTTAAGCAAAGGTTTGGCTTGATGCTGTGCTCCTTGTTCTAATGATGGTTTGTTTTGTTTAATGAATGAATGAATGTCTGTAACTATTGTATTGCTGCCCATCTTGGCCAAGACACTCTTGGAAAATGGATTTTAATCTCAGTGAGGTTTTCCTGGTTAAATAAAGATTAAATAAAAAATAAATGAAGTTGGATGTATCAAAAAGTTACAACATGTGAATTTTAAAAATTAAATGTCATAGTATCATCCATTGAAATAATCGTAAAATCCAAAGTTTATGTAAAATGTCATAAAATAAGCAACCTAGAATTTAATAGTGACATCGAAAGTCATATTGGCTGTGATATTTAACAGTACTAAGTGATCATTTTGAGTGACTGAGTGATTTTGTGTGATCAAAAGTTCTATTGAAATAAATTAGAAAAAGCAATTGTGCACAGGATAGGAATAGTAAATAAAGAAATATGGAGAAATACAAGTTCTTTAAGTATAAATACTAATGAACACATTTATTAATGTACTCATGAAATGATATATTGTGCCTCATAAACATAAAGAGCTAAGCATCTTGATGAAATTCTTATCGTCTACATAGAAATACTGTTGCCAGTGTACTTTCTGTAAAAACTATTCAATGAATGCTAAAATCTGAATGAATGTTACATTTTACTGATGGGTAATGGGTTGTCCAATCTGTTTGTCGAACATACATATGTACTATATCTCTTGAATATGACCCCCCTCCCCAACACACACACACACACACACACACACACACACACACACACACACACACACACACACACAGTTTGTACCATCCTTCTCATGTCATCTGTTTTGTTTTTGTCGTGTGCAGTAGCCCAGCAGGGACCCAGGTATCTGTAGACGGTGGTCAAGTTCTTCCCTCCCAGTTCATGAAGAACTCAGCTCTGCGTCAGTCCCACTCCACCAGCGCCCCCTCCACTCCAGAACTCCATGTACGCCGGCAATACTCCCAGTCTTTCAGGTACAGAAACTCAACGATACACAATTAGAATAACAGCCGGAGATTGCTCATGTGATATAAAATCTGTTTACTATTTAACACATTTATTACAGAAGTAAATAAATAGACAGATCTGTGGAAAAATAGTACAAAATGAAAAGTAGATATTGATGTTTGATTTTTTTGCCTAATTTAATACACCTCTATATGGGCACCACATGAAGTACATCCAGATGGTACTGGGTTTGTTGCCATGTTCGCTGTATCAGCCTCATCAATGGTGGCAGCAACATCAATGATCTTTTACTTCAGGTCATTAATGTCTTCCATCTTTAATCCTGTTATGTTTTTAGGGGTTTATTTAACAGAACCTATGCCATCAAAAGGGTACATGAAATAAATAAATGCAATGTGATTAAAAACTTTAATAATCACAGAGCACATAGAACACATCTGGGTAACACTTCTCATCAGTTACTTTTGTAATCAGTTTTTTTAATTGAGAAGAGACTTATTTATGTGAGTTTAATAATATACTGTGTGACCTGTGAAGAACATGCTTTTCTTATACTGTTAAACAATAGTGCTTAGATGTATGGCACCAATCTATAAATACCGAGGCAATTAAAATACTGTCCTTCAAACATGTATAGATACATAAAACAAAGAAAAATTCCAAGGCACTCTCTTAAAAGTGAAAGATAAAAAGCCTTTATTAAACTGGCTTGGTTAACAAAACCTATAAAATCATATAAAAACATATAAAAAACCCCAACGCGTTTCGGCACAAATGGCCTTCATCAGGGAGTAAGACTTGTCACAGAAACAGGAAGAGGCATTTAAAACAGAGCCAACCAATCACCACCAGATACATGTTTTTTCTTAAGTTTTTAAATTCATGATGTTTGCTTTAACTTGATGACCCCATGTAAAACTCACTTAAATTCACATATTTTAATGGCAATTTATAATATTGTAAAGGCAGCAGTGTGTTCATATTGAGACACAAACTAAACATTTTAGGCAAAAAAGGTGCAATGAAAATAAACCACATGCAATGAATGAAATGTAAGGCCATATTATACTTTGTGTCTCCAGACTTCCCAAAAGTAAGGCATCTGCTGCCTCAGAGAATAATCGAGGAAGAGCCCCACCCCCCCCACCACGCTGCACCCCTGATGTGATGCTACGTTCAGCTGAGTACTCCCCCTTACGTCCGTCTCAGTCCAGTTCTGAGGACAGCAGCTCGGAGCACTCGTCCTCTTCCTACATGAGCTCTCCGGGCAGGGACGGACCCACTGAGATCCCGAAGCTCTGCCCTCCACCGTATGGATTTCACTTTGGATCCCAAAAGAAAGGACTGTTCAACTTCTCCAGCAGCCCCGCCTCCCACAAGAAACGCGGCCAGCCTCAGCGCAGCCCAGCCCGTGCCAGGATCACAGATGACGGCCCTCTCTCCCCTCAGAACTTGGACATGGAGAAATGCTACGTGTCCCCGCCTTCAGCCTGCAGCCCTTCGCAGAGACAGTGGCAAGAGGGAATGTCATCCCCAAGGACGATGCTGAAGCCGCCTCCTCCTTATACCAGGTTGGTGCGAACACCCTCCCTGAAGGAGTACCCGAACCACGCCATTCGGCTGCTGCCCAGGGAGATCGTATCAGAGGAGCTCAAGTCCTGGCACCAGAGGAATCAGAAGGGCGTCAAGAGCCCGACTTCACCTCATCTGCCCTCGTTTAAGCAGGTCAGTACTGTAAAACATCTACAAAATCTGATCTTTTTGAAACAACGATGAATTAGCAGTAAAAGTTATTTTTTTCCTCATTTGCAGCCACTGTTGAACCTATGTATAGTTTTTGTTTATGTCAACAGCAAAACCAACTTGAAACATGTTTGTAAGGTATAAAATCCTAAATTTTGGCAATAAAATAGTGAAATGAATGTAATATTTAGATTCTATCAAATATTTCCACCAATATTTCCATTTTAAACTCTAAATTAGATTGAAATCAAACTGAATGACAGGATTATTTTAGTTGATTGTTGAATGTTTGATATCCCGTAATGATAAATAAAAAACACTTAAAAATCATTACGCATCACAGAATTATGCATAGTAAATACATAGGACTATTTTGAGCCACATCGATCATTTTTTTTTTAATTATGTTTTTTTTTTTTAGACATTGTAATCCAGTGTTGAACTACATTTTTGACGCATGTGATTATCAACCAAGTTACTTTGATTTTTTTCAACTCTCAAATACCTAAAAAAAATAGTTGCCTCATATGAATGGATAAAAAAATATAAAGAAAACAAAATACATAAATGCAAATATCTCAATTCAGTACGAAACAAAAGATTTGTATTTGGAAAGAGTTGGTGGATGGATACACTTGTTTATTCCCATTTTTGCTGTAATTACACACCTACAAATACCTATCCATTTATTTTCACAATTTTATATTCAACACACTATCATGGAAATATACACATATGTCTAAATTGTATAGAAGTATAAGAATAAAGAGCTGTCCCACTTTTATAACACAAACACCATCAGATCCACTCGGTATAAATCTGTGTGACATGACGTGAACATACTTCGGTAAAGATAACAGAATAGCGATAAAATGCATCTTTATTACCACAATATGGGATTCCGTCAGTTTTGAACAATACACAAAATGTATAGAAATATAAATAACATGTAAATAGTAGTACAGACATATGGAAAAGGATTAGGACTGAAGGTCTAATATATAATTTTTTTAAATTATTCTGAAAAAAAAAAGTGGGTAATAATTCTGGTTGGGGGAAAATTCAGGAATTGTTATCACTTTTGCTTTGTGGCATGCAGGTGTACAGCAGGCAGACATATTTGGATGCCTTTTCACTATTAAAGGAGCAAAAGGGAAGGGGGAAAAAGATATTTGTGGCTTATTTGTTACCTTCACTTTTACTGGCCGTAATTCTCTTCTGTAATAAATGTGGTGAAATCAGATCCACTGACATATCATGGTGGATTGCAGTAAATGATTAGGGACATAGGGAAATACAGCCGAACCAGGAGGCATGGTCACAAACACTAACTGTTCTAATTACACACACTTGAGTTCTCTGGGACCATTTTTTACTAAGAACACACTCTGTGAAATTGATATTGGCAAACTCCTGTTGTGTGTGTGTTAAAACATTTCCTACCTGTGAGTTGAATCTGAGCTCTGACCTTCCAGGGTTCGGGTAACGTGGTCCTACAGAGAGCTGCCGACGGGACTCCGCTGCAGTGGTTTGTAGCTGAAGATGCTGAAATAGTGAGTCAGGTGTAGGAAGGCCTCCCCTCTCCTCCTCTGCAGTACATTTAGTAGGATGTTTGCATATTCCTTTAATTTATCTTTGTATTTATTAACTCTGTGACTCTCTATGAGATTGTTTGTCTAAAGATGTGTGACACTGTCATTGATATGATGCAGAAAACATGTCAGTACCCTGAGGAGCACAACACTCTTATTAATTTAAAACTTAATGTAAGGTGGTATGCCAGTTTTATTTATTTGGAGTTTTCTAAATAGAGTTTCTACAAGGTGACTTGAGGTTCATAACATTTTAATAATAGGTCATAAGATGGTTCATACCATGTAGTTTCAAGAATGTCTATGTGTCTGGCACACATTTTGCACAAAAAAAAAATCACCTACAGTAGTTTTGAAAAAGTTACCCCACTCTTAATATAATTTTTATTTTATATTGTATTTATCTATTATTTAAAGTTTCTCTCTTGAAGCGTCCCATTTTTAATTATCTTTGAAAAAACATTGGCCTCATATATATATATATATATATATGACATGTGTCTAGTCATGATGTGAATTAAGCTGAATTTTAACCTTTGCTATTAACTCTTCTCAATTAATCACTGATGCTGTTAACAGTGGTTTGATGAATGTGTCACTGCAGTATGGTATTTTGTTACTAACCAAGTGATTGTATCAGTTTTGATATTTTTTGTATATTTATAATAAAAAAAAAAGTACAAGTTCAAATGAAGTTTGTGGGAGTTTGATTTGGAAAAGTCACATTTTCAGAACAAAAAGGATGAAGATGCAAAAGTTTTACATCAAAACATTTTATGTGGTCATATAAAGAGTTCAGTGAGTTGATTTCAAGTCTTCTCTCTACAACCACGGCTGACAAACACTTCAGAGATATACTGATGCCCATATTTCATGAGTACATATCATAACTCGGGTGCAGCATCATTAAGCTTCCACAAGAAGTAGGTCAGTGTTATGACAGCGAGCAGCACGAGGAGGTAGACGCCGAGCAGCGCCCACCGACAGCAATACAGCCACTGAGTCACAGGACGTTTCCACAGGGATCCAGACCTGAACAGAGAAAACAGTCACGGATTATTCACAGACAATCACAGCCACTGAAGACTCCTCTGCAAACACATGGACTTACGCTCCTGCAGAAAGATTCCGGGAGATGTTTGGATTCTTTTTTTCTCTTTCTGCCTTTTTCTTGGAAAGCGCGCCTTTGTTTTTATGTCTCTGTCGTAAAGTATCTATCGGAAAGCTACAAAAGAAACATAAAAATACATTTGTTTATTAGTCCAACAGATAAATCATTATGAGCTCAGATAAGATAGTAAATTATTGAAGTTTTTTTTTTTTTACTAGAACTTGTTTGATTAAATATGATGTAAGTGGAGTAATGGTCAACAGGTTTACTGGTAGATTGAAAACACACTAGTGAAGTATGGAAATACATAAATAAATGTTGACTTGAAATTGAAAATTTAAATTAAGGGACTTAAAGTCACTCTTATGTAATTTCCTTCTAATCTTGTCATCTTTTAAAATAATTTATTGTAACGAAAGTTTAATGATGATATAGTTATTTTTGACAATTCAGTGAATTCGCCGTGACATATTTATAGTGTTCATTGATGAACAGAATTAAATGTTTAAAAGCACCCATGGACTGGAAGTAGAAGGGCGTGACTTCGCCTCCCCATGGTCTTTATGAACATCAAATGACCTTACTCGCATACATGCATTGATTTCTATGTTAAAATTTGATGTCATTGCTTGTAAGTTAATATATTGAGAAAATATTTTTGACCCGCTTCATTATTCAAAAGTTATCAATACGCAGCATCTAAACCAGGGGTCGTAACCCAAAGAGACATTTGAACGGAAAACAAAACACTGGGAACCACTCATCATCTTTAAAATCTCAGCAAATGTGTCTCAAACCTTCCTTTTTCTTGTTCTTTTATTTGTATGTTTCCGGAGCTTCCACTCTCTGAACTTTATTTTCTCTCTTGCTCGTCCATATCGTAATTTACTTCCAGCATTGTACGTGCACCTTTACGGAAATTCAGTCAAAAAAGTATATGTGTTAATTACAGAAAATTGTACCAAATATTTAAATTAAATGATTTACCAGGTTATTTTGAATTCTCACCACAAAAAACCCAACCAACTGCAAACCAAATATCATTAAAAATATTTTTCAATGACCAACTGCAAATGATCGCGGGTGACCGCAGGCGCCCGCTCACTTCGGGTCAGCCCGTGCATCACTGCTTCACCCTTTAAGGTGAACTATTTGGTAGACCACATTTTGAGTCACTATATATCCTTGAATAATATTTTTTATTTAACTTAACTTTAATTTGCCATCTCTGCCACTTGGTTTAGTTGTGCTTTACTTAAAAAAAACAAAAACAAACTCAAAATGGTGCCACATCTTCAAGCAGTGTGCTAAAATTACACCTTCAAAGGAGGACATAATTTGGCTGAAGTTTAAAAGGTAACATTTATTTGGCACATTATCATTTCATAGAAGTTGTTGAAAAGAATTATGCAACTTAATACGACTAAAATAAGTTTTCAAAGGGTCAAATAATTTTTTTTAAAGAGTTGAAATGTCTTTTCACTGTCTAAAAAAAGTCGTCTACCTCCATCACAATGCATCAGGACTCCTGCAGACTCTCCAGGAACCAGGTTCATCTTGTTTGTATCGTTACCATTAAGGACATAAGCAATTTGTATTCATTTGTGAAATAAAATGACCAGTTTATTGACTTGTTCTCAATGTTTTTTGTATGCATAAAGGTATATGATACTTAGACTATGAACCGTTTGGTAGAGGCCTATACCTGAAAAACTGGGGGGTCTGATTGTTAAAAAACAGTTGATTGTTGTTATTGCTATCTTAAGTAATTGAAAAATGCAAAGAAAAAAACATTTCCATTGCTTTAAATGGTTAAAGGGTTAATTAACTCTACCTTTTCATGAACTTCTGACTCAAATATAGAAAATTAAATATGGGTGAATACATGATTTGCAGTGAAAATGCAGTATATAATAGATAATATGATAATAAATGGTGATAAATCACTTAGGAAAGGTTAACGAGAGACAAAAATGTAATTGGGAATTGACACAGGAGTAGCACAAGGTCTTTATGGGATCAAGATAAATTGTATTTTCCTATACAGAAAGATTTTGGACAAAATAGCCGCTATAAAAAAGGGCCATTTCTAGGGTTTTGTAATTTTTTTTAACAGTTGAAATGAGAAACAATTTATTTCTAATTCTCTTCAAATAACAAGCAATGTTGTAAGTAATGTTGTACAGTAATAGCATCAGCTGTTGTCCAAAATGTTTTGTAATCAGATCAACATTGACCATAATTATAATTAGTATATTTAATTAATTTATATTCCACCTCTAAATAAAATGCATGAACCTGCTTTTATGAAAGCAAACCAGTGACATTTTCTGAAGGTTTTTATGTTACTTTATCAATGTTCTAGTGGTTCTAAGTTCTTACTTTATGTTCTGAGCATCTCTGGAGGGCATTTGCTTCAAAGGTGGGCACTCTGGTTTTGGGATAGGAGGTGGATCCAGAAGACGCGGAGGGGGCGGAGCTTCAGACAGTGTCCTGATTGGATCATTAAGTGTCCTGCAAGAGAAACACAGATGATCATCACTGATCACATAGATAATCATGTGCAGACCAAACTGAAGGACAGCCTGTGGGACCTGTCGTCCACGGAGCAGTTGTCGTCCTTGGTCAAAGTGGAGCAGCTGGACTCAGAGCTCTGGGTAGGAGATGGGCAGGTGGAGGACTTTTTACTGGATGACGACGATGACGATGATCCTCCATTGGCCTTCTTCTTTGAGTCTCGCTTTTTCTTTTCCGGAGCAGAGGAGGAAGAGCAAGGCATCTGTTTGGATAAGATAAGATAAGATAAGATAAGATAAGATAAGATAAGATAAGATAAGATAAGATAAGATAAGATAAGATAAGATAAGATAAGATAAGATAAGATAAGATAAGATAAGATAAGATGAGATGAGATGAGATGAGATGAGATGAGATGAGATGAGATGAGATGAGATGAGATGAGATGAGATGAGATGAGATGAGATGAGATGAGGTGAGGTGAGGTGAGGTGAGGTGAGGTGAGGTGAGGTGAGGTGAGGTGAGGTGAGGTGAGGTGAGGTGAGGTGAGGTGAGGTGAGGTGAGGTGAGAAGAGAAGAGATTAAATGAAATGAGATTAAATGAGAAGAGAAGAGGAAAAGAAAAGAAGAGATCAGATGAGATGAAATGAGGTGAGGTGAGGTGAGGTGAGATAAAATGAGATGAAATGAGATGAAATGAGATGAAATGAGATGAAATGAGATGAGAAGAGAAGAGAAGAGGAAAAGAAAAGAAAAGAAAAGAAAAGAAAAGAAAAGAAAAGAAAAGAAAAGAAAAGAAAAGAAAAGAAAAGAAAAAAGATAAGATAAAATAAAGTAACATGATGAAATAACAGTGTTATGGTTGCAAATTAACAAAACAATGTGTAGGAAACAGACAGAACATTTAATAGTGAAACATGAAACAGCATCTGCTCCTTTAGTGACTTTTTCTGTACATTAAAACTGTACTTTTTGTGACACCCCCCCCCCCCGTACCTGTGTCTCGTTGGTGATGATCGATATACTAACCCTGCGACGAAGGCCGTACTGATGAAAGAAGAAAAAAACAAAGGATGAAATGAAGAGTAGGTAGAAACACAGAGTGCAAAGTGAATAATATAAATACCTGATGTGAGTTGCTGTCCTCTGGCTCTGAAACAAGACATCCCATTATCAGTAAAATACTACCAATAACAGAAAAACTAAACCAGCACGATAGAAATGTGAGGAACCTGCTGATGCTTTGGTACAGATGATGTTCCTGGAGGACTTCTGCTGCTGGATCATCTTTCTGGCCTCCTTCAGCTCAGCTAAGTTCTTGCTGTATCTCTTCCTCAGATTCTCCACGTGAGACACCATGAGCTCCACGGCCCGGCTCACACGAGCCTCCTGTCCACAGGAAGTTCACACACTTAATGAACAGTCATGGAAACAACTGAGGAAATGTTACATTCTGGACTCGTAGTGTCTTGTTTTGTAAGTTTTCTGTTCGTCTTCCTGTTTTTCTGTTATTGTTTGTGTCTGGGCTTTTATTTTGTCATGTTGGTTCATGTTCATTATGTCTAGTTTTACTTCCTATCAAGGGTGTTGTCCCACCCCTTAATCAAACCTCATGTGTTTCAGCTGTTTTGGGTCTTATATAAACTCCTCCTTTATCTTTGTCTGGTATGAGTTTGTCTTTATTTATGATGAGAGCTAGTGTCCTACATGTTTTTGATATTTCCCTCTTCCATGTGATTCAGTTTAACCCTTTAACTCCTGAGAACTAACAAAATAACTGGTAACATGAGCAAAGTTAAGACACAAATGGCAGAAAATCAAAGAAAAAATAAAAGAACCAAAATGTAGAAAAATAAACAAAATGAACAAAGACTAATAAATATTTACAAAATGACAAATAATGTGGAGAATTTTGTGGAAAAAAAAAATTACTAAAGAAGAAAACTAGTATTGACATTTGGTCACAGCAATTTAAAAAAAAAAAATGGTGAAATAAAATAACGAAAAAAAAAAAACCACCTCTTGCTTTTTGGCACCTTTTCCATGCACAAAATAAAGTAAAACTGTTGAATTTTTCTGAATATTTAAACAAAATGATCCATTCAGAATGCATCAGCGCTGACATTTAAACAGTTAATAATCACCTCCTCATCAGACTGATAATGATGCAATGGCCTCCAGGTGTAATGGAGGGAAACATCTAAAACATGCAGGACCCCGGCCCTCGAGGACCGCAGTTTGACACCCCTGATTTATGAAGTGAATAAGTGGTTTTGGGTCTAGTCTTGTCCTCACAGTGTATGACTTGGTTTGGGTTTCTAGTTGTTGTCTGCTGTCAATCCTCTGTCTGGTTTTGTCTGATTGCTGCCATCTGTTCCCTGACCCTCAGCCTGTTCCTGGATGAAGACTTTGTCTTACCCTCATCAGCTCTGTTTTGGATTCTGACCCTGGTTCTGACCCACGCCTGTACACTGATAAGAATTTTGGATTATCCTCTTTTTGTGGATTCCTGGCTTTGACTCTCGCCTGTTTTTTGACCACCATTTTGCTTTGCCCCTCAGTTGCTGGTCTGACCGTGCAACCCAGGCCTCTAAGTTCTTATAATAAAACCTGTAAAGATGTATTTCTGTTCCTTGAGTCTTACTTTTGGGTCCATCAGGTTTCTGAAGCCTTTACAGGAAATAGATCCTGCAGTGGAAAAACTCAAAATCTTACCAAGTAGATTTTTTTCACCCACTTGTAATCCAAATATTTCATCAAACTTAACCCACAAAGACCCAAACATCTACCATCTAAACTGTATAATATCTGTTGATCCAATAATTCTACCAATATATGTAATTAATTAGTATAAAGTTCAGTTTTTCATCTTTTCATGGTCATCAGATATGATCTCTTTGGATGGTAGGAGGTCCTGTAGTTGCCATGGAAACACTGTCATCTTCTACAACATTGATTCTCCAGTTAAAAACTCAATGAATGACAGTGGATGGAGACACTGGGTTTATGTTCAGGTATTGACACCTTTGTTGAAAAAGTGACTCTTTCTTCAGTTTTTACTATTGCTGATAAAATAATCCTCAACTTTATTCAGAGTATTTATGAACATCTGCATGATTGGTAAATTAAATGTAGGAAAATACTTGATTTTCACAGAAAAGACAGAATGCTTAAATTATAACAATAAATGATAAGTCCCTTAAGGATGGATAAATATAGATTAAAAAATCCATAATTTTGGGAACTGAAACAAATGTCAATCTGGGCCTTTATGGGTTAAAATAAGACATAACCAAAACAATAACATTTCAGTGAGATATATCAACTTATTTTGAGACAATAGATCTTGAAAACCTTTTTTCAATAAATCTTAAAAAGGTCATTTGCACTTGATTTTTATTGTATTCATTTTTACTTCATTCAATATTTTTTTTCTAATTATTTCAAGCCAAAAATATCTGCCAGTGGGACAAGTGAAAAATGTCTTTTCAATAGATTTTCCAGATCTATTGTATAAAAATACATTCTTATATCCAATTGAAAAGTTCCTCTTTAGGTGATTATGTCTTATTTTAAGTGTGATGAGACATTTAGACTAGAAATGAGAAAAATACACTTGGTAATATTTGATTGTTTTTTTCCAGTGTACTCAAACAAAATGTAGGCATTGAAATAAACAGCCACACAGCAAGTATGGGTTTTTAAAGAAGTAGATTTTTTTCTGTTAGTACAATTTAAACTAAAATTTAAACTTGCAGATCATCTGAAATTAAACTAATAAAAAGCTGTTAGCTCTTTAGAAAATCTTTTATCTGTCATCTAAGAAACTTCTTCAGTTCATAGGATAAAGATTTGTTCTACTTTATTGATTTCTATAATAAATAAATACATGAACAGGTATAGAAATTTTTGGGGGGGATTAGTGAAGTAGAACATGTACCTGATGCACAGCTCCGAGCACCTCTGCTGTGTTGGAGATTCGTTCAACGGTTCCTCCCAGGATGTCCAGTGACAGCTCCAGCTTCTGCAGGATTTTACTACGTTTACTGTCCAAACACATGTCCTTCAGAGTCTGCAAACACATAAAGGACAGTAGTAGCACACGTCTGCACTGCATCACTTAACCCATAACTTAACCAAGTGCTATTTTTGTGGCACTTCCCAAATGAATGCAACTCTATTTGGCCTTTCTTAAGTAATTGATCTCCATTTATTCTAATATTAAAGTCTGAATTTGGTATTTTTTGTAACGGAAAATCATGCATTTTCCTATATTTATTTTATTGATCATGTTAATGTTCAGAAAATAACATTATCAAAGTTGAAGGTATGTCAGAAATAATCAGTGTTGTAGAAGATTATGGTGTTTCCATGGTAACTACGAAGCCTCCAAACATTCAAATGGGTCATATCTGATGACCATGAAAAGATGGCAAACTGTATTTTACACCAATTATCTACATGTATCGGTAGTAACAGTGAATCAGACGTTATTAAACATTTTAGATCAGTAGATAGTTTTGGGCGTCTGTGGCTGTTTGGGTCTTATATTACAGTTATGTTAATATTATGATTTATATTATTACAGTTATTATTACAGTAATAATAATAATAATATTATTACGGTTTATATTATTTCCACTTTATCTGATGTTCTCCCTGGGTCTGGGTTCCAGATCGGGTCAGGGGTCAGTGTGGGGGTCTCTGTGTACCTCCAGGGTCTCTCTGCCTCTGGTCAGCTCCAGCTGGATGTTCTCCTCAGCCAGGTTTCGGGCGTGTTCTTCCGCCTGCAGCCTCTGCTTCAGGGTGTACTGATCACAGCGGAATGCCAGAGTGATCTGAGAGAAGGCCATCTGAACACAAACACACTCTGATTACACACACACACACACACACACACACACACACACACACACACACACACACACACACACTATACATACACAGTACTGTTTATGATACAACAAGCAGGAGTTATGCTGATAAGCAATTCAACCTGTTGTAAAAAATTAATGAATGAACTTTATCTTCATTATTTACATTGAACAACAACAAAATTTAAAAACAACAAAAATGTACAACAAAAGCTCTACATTTAATGATTTTTATTTTTTTTAATTTTTTTTTTTACCAAAAAGGGTTGGGCAGAATCAATGCTATTTTAATCCAGCAAAGTTTCAAACTATTTTTTTTTGCATTATGATCACATTCATTCATAACAATATGTAAATGTTATTATTTAGTCCAGTTAAACCATTCAATTAGTTACACAATTGATAAATATTTATAATTTCACATTTTAAATGTTAAGACACATAAGTAAGTACATTATTTTATTTTTAAAATTGAAGTAGACCTCATAAATTATAACATCCTTTTCTTAACTTGGAGAGTTAATAATTTAATATTAATAATAAGTTTAATAATTTGGATTTTATGAAAAGCCAATTGGTTGATTCCCTCTTTCCATCATTATTTATTATTCTTATTGCCATGTTTTATAGTTTAACCATTGGGTCTGGGTATGTGTCACAGGCCACTTCTAGCATATTGCTCTCAAGATGAATATTATACAATAAATAGTTCAGATGTGATGTAGAAGTGACTGTTCTAGTGCATAAAGTGGTTGTTTGGTTTTTTGTTTGTTTGTCAGCAGAATTATATTACAATTATGCTGATATTATTTTGATGGACAGAGATGGAACCCATTAAAGTTCCAGTAATGGAGCATTTTTCCATCTTTTCCAACATTGCAAGTTTAGTAGTACACAAATGAATGCATGAAAAATTAGGAAAATGTAATATTTCACTTTAAAACATCCTGAGATCTCAGTATGAAAACTAAACTGAAGCCCATGACTCCCTTTAATGTGTGTGACTTACCTCCAGGTCCTTCTCTGACATCTCTACACTGTCAAATAAAAAAAATAAATTGGACAGTCATTAAGTGATCGACACCAGTGCAAGTGTTAAACTATAAAGACCCAGTGTGACTGTTGTGACAGGTCATAAATGAAATTTTCTCTCTATTTAAAATTTTTTAAGTGATTTATCACCATTTATTCTAATGTTAACTTCTGAATTTTGCATTTCTTTCATGGAAAATTATGTGTTTTCCTGTGTTTAATTGCCTGATCATCGCAGAACTACCAGGAAACTAGAGCCCATTATGTCAAAACAGAGAAAAAATAAGCTAAGAAAAGCTACTTTTTCATTAAAGAGAACATAAAGCAGGGGTCCCAAACATGTGGCCTGGGAGCCAAATGCAGCCCACCAAAGATTCCAATGTGGGCCCTGGGATGAATTTGCAAAGTGCAAAAATTATTTACATAAATACATAAATAATGACAACTTCAAATTTCTGTCTTTGTTATAGTGCAAAAAATAACATTAAATTAGGAAAATACTTCTACTGTACTTACAAACTATCCTGTAACAATAAAATGTGAAAAACAAACATCAACAACTTGAAATTTCTAAAGAAAATTTAGTACAATTTTTTACAATTTAGCGTCTTTCTAGTAGATCTGATCCATAATGCACATGTGTGAATGATAAGCATAATATTGTTAGAATTGCACATATTTTTCTTGATATTTCAGATTATTCACACTTTTATTGTTGGATAGTTTATTTATAATTTTTTTTCAAAGTAAGTATTTTCATAAGGTAATGGGATTTTTTTTTTTGCACTAAAACAAAGACAAAAAATTTTGAATTGTCATTCTTTTCCAGATTATTATGCTCTTATTATTGACCCACTTGAGATCAAATGGGCTGAATGTGGCTCCTTAAAATAATGACATAAACTCAGTGTGTCTGTCCACTGTTATTGATCCAAATCTATGCATTTTACTGGTGAATCAATGTTGTAGGAGGTGACAGTGTTTCCATCTTAACTATGGACCCTCTGAACATCCAAATGGGTCAAATCTGATGACAAACTGCATTTTACACCAGTTATTTACATATATTGATAGAATTAATGAATCAACCATTTAGATTAATAGATGCTTTTGGTGGACGATGGATGTATGGGTTTAAAAAAAGTTAAATCACAGGTGTCAAACATAAGGCCCGGGGCCCAAATCCGGCCCGTCAAAGGGTCCAATGTGGCCCTTGGGATCAATTTGTGAAATGCAAAAATTAGACTGAAACTGGTGTCAAAATCACTTCCAAGTTACATTTAGTCCAGGTTACAGTAGGATACAGTGGATCAGAGCAGTAAAATATTGTCATGATAAGAAACAAATAATTAAAACTGCACATGTTCTTTGTTTTAGTATAAAAAAGTAAAATGATATGAAAATATTGACAATTGAAAACTATCCTTTTACAATAAATATGAACCATCTCAAATGTCTTAAGAGAAATAAATGTCATTTTACTAAATGTTTTGTGTATGTGTTATTGTAATATACATTGTAATGCACATGCGTAAATGATGAACTCAAGTAGAATATTATTAACATTACCCTTTTGTATGTTTCCCCCCCCAGTTGTTCATGTTATTTAAGGAAACTGAAAATATTATAATTTTTATTATATAATTTTATTTCAATCATTGTTATTATTTGACTGGTCCGGCCCACTTCAGGTCATATCGGGCTGTATGTGGCCCCTGAACTAAAATGAGTTTGACACCCCTGGGTTAAATACAGAGAAAAATTAATTTGGGTAGTGACACAAAACTAGCTCTGGGTCTTTATGGGTTAACTACCCACTGGTCTGGGTCACCTGTTCAGTCCGACCCGCTCTATGATGGACAGGTCATTCCAACTTGTGATTGGCTGCTCCTCCTGACTGGTCTCTGTTCAATAGAAGAAGAAAAAAAAGAAATTCTATTTGTAATAGATCCATAACTCAATAGTCATTTAGTTCTTGACATATGTCCTCTGGTGTCATAGTTGTTACCTTCGTCACTACTGTCTTCACTGCCAGCCATCGTGGACAGACTGAAACTGTTTGTCTCTGCATCAGCCTGAGCTCAGACAGATGCAGTGAATAATTATAAGACACAGTCGTTTATGAGAAAACTATAAGAACAGCTGATATTCTACATCACAGGTGTCACACATGCAGCTAAAACTGGTCTGTGGGATGATGCAAAAAAAAAATGACACTAAACTTCACTGAAGGAAGTGAAAATAATTTTAGATCAATTCAATTAAAAATAGATCAGACCAGTGAAATTAGATTGAGATTCACTTTACTGTCACTGCAACAAGTGCAACAAAAGGTCATTTCAGTACAAAAGACAAAGATAATATAAAAAAAAGCACACAATAATAAAAACACACAGTAGCAAAATAAAAATACAATTAAATAAACATTATAGTACAAACCCAGGTTAAAAAAGGTGTCTACAAATTAAAGAAATATATAAAATATTATACTGAGGTGTCATCATGGAGTGCAATAGAGGATGGATATATTACATCAGTTGCATCAGTATATTTCACATGTTATGAGAGTGTTATTCAGGATATGATAATAACCTATAAATAATAAAAACAGCAAAGTTTCCTTTTTATTTTAATGAAAAAATAAAGTACAAAAAAATACTACACTGTAAAGACTTTGAATAACAGTTTTCTTGATTACAAATGTTTATTTATTTATTACATATTATCTCCTTGAAGTGAATAATATTATTATATTATTATTATATATAGTATTAGTATGTTAAAATGTAAGAAGATTAACTACATGAAGATTATTTTTATTTCATAGTTTTCACACAGTATAGAACTTTCTGATGATGGGTTTTAAATACATGTTTCCTTAAAAAATGGAACCTACTGTAGCTGAGTGGATATTTTTGTAACTCCACCAAAAATAGGGTCATAAAAAATGTCATTTGAATGACTTTTTTTCATGCCTAAAGATGAATAAAAACACTCAGGAAAAAATATCTTGACTAAAGTTCTCAGAATTCATGCACAAAGGGTTAAGAATTTCCAGATTGTTCATATTTGTTCAAGTAGAAACATTTTCATTGTAGAATTTTGCTTTTTTCGCTCAAAAACTGAAAAAAAAACATTTACAGCGACATTATTTCTAAGATTTTATTCTATTATTTTACTTTATATCACAATTAAGCTTAATGTGGCCCTGAACTAAAATAAGTTTGACACCTCTCCTCTATGTGATCTGACTCACCTGAACGCTCATCATTGTCTTCTTCAAAATAATCCAAATATCATAACACTAATGATAATAATAATAGTACTACTAATAATAATAATACAAATGTGATTAACTCATTCAGATCTGTTCATTTCTTTACTCTTGTTGAAAATAAAATGCAGGTATTTCTGCAGGTGTCTGACCACCTTTGGTCCATTTCCTGCCTCTGCCTTTCTCCTGTCCTGAGAATAGATAATCCTATTAAGAGATCCACAGTCAGACCAGAGCAGGACGCACGTTCCAAGAGGCTCATGGGTAGTGACGGCTCCCTCCCAGTTGCTATGTTTTTATCTATAGCAAATAAATACAAGCAGGATCCAGGTGGTGAGTGGAACGTACTACACTAGCTGTTCTCACCGTAAAGAAAAGGAAAAAATGATGCAACATTTGATCTAAACAGACCAGAGAGAGGATGTTTGACTGTGATGATATAATTGTAATCATACAGAAAGAAATGTTTTATTAATATATACGTAGTCCCACACAATGTCAATGAGAAAGGAGTTTAATTTAGGCCTCAAAGACATGAACAGGCATTATCTTTATCTGAGATTGAATAAATGTATGATTAATTACAAATACCATGAAGCCTAAACCACAATAAAAAAAAAAATAGACTAAAAAATGACATGTATAAGGAGTAAACAAAAAGAAAATAAAATGTATTTAACTCTTGCCCAGAAAAACAAAAACAAAAACAAACAAGGCAGAGACAGTAGACCTCTGCCAAGACTTGATGGAGCCATAGGTGTCGACTCATCTGATGTCTGAAGGTGAGACGATGTGAATGAAAAAAAAAAAAAAGACATCAGATTCTATCTGGTTTGAATCCTGAAATATTACCACTGATGTGTTTTAACTGTTGACCTTTAGTGTGACCTTTGACCTTCATTACTCAAAACCTAATGGGTTCCTGAAAATTTCATCAAAATTAATTTAGAAGTTTTTGCATAATCCTTTCATCTTCTAACATTAATTTGATAAATACGTCGGTAACACTTCATAATACCTACACACAATTAACTATGTATTAACCATTTATTACCCATTTATAAATGGGTTATTCATTATATATTAACCATTTGTTACCTATTTGTTAATGTCTTGTAAAGGTTCATACTAGTGTAAATGTAAAATTTTATCATTTTTAACCAACAGGTGCAGTGTTTACAACTGTTTCTTTGTTTACATGTAAAGCAGATAAACAAACACTTCACCTGTTGGTTAAAAATAATCTAATTTTACATTTATCTTTGGGGAGACACTAGTATGAACCTTTACAAGACATTAAGAAATCGGTAACAAATGGTTAATACATAATGAACAACCCATTTATAAATGGGTAATAAATGGTTAATACATAGTCGATTGTGTGTAGGTATTATAAAGTGTTACCAATACGTCTTATATAGAATATACTTCTTATTTGATTGTTAAACTTGTAATGATAACACATCAGATGCTTGAAAATGTTATAATAATGTGAGCAGATTTAAACTACTGTGGCTACATTATATATTAGGTACTACTTGGAAAATTAGAATATCATGTAAAAGTGGTTTTATTCAGGTAATTCAACATAAAAGATGAAACTAATACATTTTATAGACTCATAACATCCAAAGTGGGATATCTCAACAATTTATTAGTTGTAATTTTGCTGATTATGTTTTACAGTTTATTAAAACCTCCAACCCAAAAACTCAAAAAATGTGAATATTGCTTGAAAGTGAGTTTTTTCTGAAGCTGTAAATTCTAATCAGCAAAATCAAAACAATTAAAAGCTTGAAATACATTGAGTCACATGTTAACTATATAATAAGTACATTTCATTTTTAAAGTTAAGTTACAGAAATACATGCACTTTTTCAGGATATTGTAATTTCCAAGTAGCAGAGGTAGGTAATCACACTAACTGTCCCATTTACCTGGATGAGACACTGTGCTCATCAAAATGGGCTGGTGCAGTGAACAGGTTGGAAACAATACATGGCAGGACATTAAACCTGAGAATTACCCGCCTCTGCGGAGTAGTACCTGTTAGAGGTGGTCAAAGTATTCCCATTCTGTACTTAAGTAGAAGTACAGCTACTTGTGTGAAAGAATACTCTGGTAAAAGTAGAAGTACTGATTCAACTCCTTTACTGAAGTAAAAGTAAAAAAGTACATGGTGCTCAGTTTTTTTTTTGGCTATGGACAGGATATTTTATTTTAAATAGGAGATTTAAAAAAAAGAAGCAAAGTTATGAAATAAAAAAAAAAAAACTAAATCATGAGATAAAAAGTCAAAATTATGACCTTAAAGTCAAAATTATGAGATAAGAAATGAAAAAATTTTAGGATAAAAAGTCAAAAATATGATGTAGTAAGTCACAACTTACGACTTATTTTTCATACTGACACATTTATCTAGTTTGAAAAAGTAATGAGTCTATTCTGAAAATGTAAAGAGTATAAAGTACATATATTTATACAAAAATGTAGGAAGTAAAAGTAAAAAGTTGACAGAAAAATAAATACTCAAGTAAAATACAGATACCTAAAAAATATACTTAAGTACAGTAAAGGAAGTACTTTTACTTAGTTACTTCCACCTCTGGTACCTGTAATACACGGTGGTTCAGAAACTGGAACACTTGAGTTTTTCTGACAGTTCCTGAAGACGTTCTGCCTCTAGAGGTCACTGAAGGTTGACATCTTCCAACACGGTGTCAAACAGGAAAAACAAAACACTTCTTTCAATATGTGAGAAAGCTTTTCAACACTGACCGCACTGTGGTCACAACCTGAAACCAAACACAGAGACCGTTTGTAACCCATCTGCTACGTTACTATTCAGTGTGTGTATTTGCTCAGGGATCTGATTTCCAGCTCATATTTTATAATTGTTTGTGAGACATAAGACTCAGTTTAGACAAATACAGGAACATATGAATTTATTTATAACCTCAAAGAAAACTGCTTCAAATATACAGAAGAGGGGAAACAAAGCAGATACAAAGATGTAACCTTGTATATTTACAGAACCATCACAAATTATTAATTTATACAGCATCTCAAACTGTAAGAAAAATGTGGTACCCTCACGTAATGCAAGAACCGTCATTAAATAAAACTCTCCCAGTGTATAGCAGCTACATAATAACCCTGTAGTCACTTATTTTAAATCCAGCTGATTCTTCGTCAATATAATCACAGTTAAAGTATATTTACTGAGATGTCATAAAAGAGCATTTCCAGGTTATTGGAGTTTATTTCCTTATCAAAGCTGTCACTGAAAATGTCAAAAATTAACATGCAGTTGAGTGGGATTCTGTATTAAAGCGACATTTCCTTCATCACATACAACAAGTGCAAAGAGACTGGTGTGTTAACAGAATGGATGAAACTGATTATGCTTCGGTTGATAAAATAAATATCACTAAATAGACCCTGGCCCATATATTAAGAGACCCTCACATCAAATTCTCACAGCAGGCACTTGTATAACCAAACTCTAGCACGTTTACTGCACTCTGAACTTCTTCATCACAAATAAATAAATCCTGCGGGAAAGTGACAACACAAGATGTGCAAATGAATGTGCAACAAATGGAGAAAGAAAAAAAAAAAACAACAAAAAAAACCTGCAAATACTAACTTGTTGATAGAAAAGCTAAGCCAGTTTTCCTTCAAAATGACAGTACAGGTGCGAATCAAATGAAAACAAGAGCAGACCCTGTTATTTTACAGAATTAAAGTCATAAACAGATGAAAACAAGTCTCACGAAGTGTTGCAGTTCACACACCGACACCTGTTCACTCTCCTCATACGTTACAGCCTGACATATTTACATATTTAAACAGGTTTTTCCACATTGTTTCTGTGCCACTTAATCTGATCTGTTTAGTCATCTGGATCCTTTGTAAAAAATATCTATGAGTAACTATCAAACTATAGTTATTTGTCTTTGACACTACGTGGAAAGTAATTCTTTTTTTTTTTTCATTTTTAAAATAAAGCTGAAAATGTGTTAGTAGAAAAACTCGATTAATTAAAAACATGATTTTGTAAATGCCATTGAATGACACATCTACAGTGATTATTACAGCCTTATCACATCACATGGAGGAAACTGTTTTGACTACAAACTCATTCACACAAAGGAGCTTGTGCTTTGGGCAGTTCCACCTCCACATATTGATTTAGAACCAAAAAAAAAAAAAAAAAAAAAAAAAAACCTCCTCAGCTATAACAACTGATCCACTCATCAATGAAAGTGTTAAAACATGGACAATATACTGAATCTGAACATGTTATTGCTATCAAAGTGCTGCAAATGGAAATCTCCACTTGAGTCGTATTACTTCAACTGTGGATTTTAAACCTCAGCAACAAAAGTGTGCAGGTTTTCATTCCCAACAAAGACAACAGCGTATTTCACAAAGTCTCCCCCAAAGCTCAAAGGAGGAGGACATTTACATTGGCCTTAAGGGGATTCAAAAATACTTAATTTAATGTAGAAATAAAAATTTCAAAAGGGTTGAGGTGGGGTGGGGTGGGGGGGGTGGCATTAACCAGCAACCTTCAGCCATCTTTGAACACAGACAGAGATTACCACATGGAAAAATGGGCAAAGAAAAAAAGAGGTTTTATGTACAAGTGCATGAGAAAACAGGAGTGTTCAAGAGGAGCGAGTATTTCCAGGACAGATGCGGACCCTTGAACGTGATGGATTCAAGCTGAAAATCCATTAACATTGGCTTATGACAGCAGTTCAGGTCGCTGCGTTAGTTCTTGGTTCCCTAGAATAAATAACTCACAGATTCAACCTCAATCAAAAAAGAATCAGCAATCGAAGCGAAAACACTACAAGACCTCCCTCAAATTCTAGATTACACTCGTCCTCCGCTGCGGCTTTAGAACCAGCGAGCCTCAGTACGGTCACTTTGCCTCAAGAGACGACGACGGTGACGCTTTGCCTCGTAGCTGAGGCCGTGGTTTGTACTAGAAGGTGAGAGGAAGAAGTAGCTGAAGACAAAAGAGTGACAGACAGCGGCTGCACACGGCGTGGACTGGAAAACCTGTTGCTCTGCAGTGCGACAGGTTGTGCCTGCTATTCGAGGAGGTCCTGCGGAAAGAAAGGGAGAAAAAAATAAATAAAAAAAAAAAAAAATACCAGTGAAGCCAAAACAAACACGTGGAGAGAAAACGGCAAACACAAACACACCTTTGTGGACTAACGCACACCTGGAAAAACAGGTGTGACAGTCTTTCATTTAGTAGTTTTAAGTTTTATTTAGTCTAGTTGTAATTTTGACAGATGGTGATTTAAAAAAAAAAAAAAAAAAAAAAAAAAAAGGAGAATGAAAGACAAAGACAGTTTTTTCTTCATTTTCTCATAATCACCAAAGGCAGCTGTTAAACATAATGTTCTATATTTATAAAGTGTGGCAGCGTTCAGGTTTGTCATTTTCAATAAGACTTAAACCAAACACTATGTTCCAACAATTGTATTAACTGTTATTTAACCAAGCGAAACACATGAATAAAACAGTCCTTAGTTTTAGTGTGTAGTAATATTTGTCCTTCTGAGACCCAGTGATACAATTGTGGCCTCTGGGTGAGACAGGTTTCACAGGTCAAAGGCTGCCTGTCTGTCTGCCTGTCTGTCTGTCTGTCTATAAAAAAAGGACCGCTGTAAAGGTCATTCCATAAAAAATTTAAAATGTATCTTAAAAAACTAAACTAACTAAACCAAAGCCTTGACTTTCCAGGGTTTGAGGAAGATATAGTATAAGAATTATTTAATTACAATTGTAAAACCTGCCAAAATCCTTTCAAGACTTTTAGATTATTGTCCTTTTTTTCAGCTTTTTAAAAAAGACCCAATAAACCGACAATACAATATTTTTTTCCCATCCTACACTGTAAAAATCTAAATCTTATTTTTCTCATTTCTACTCAAAATATCTCATCACAAATAACATAAGACATAATCACCTAAAGAGTAACTTTTTAGTGAGATATAAACAACTTGTTTTTAGAGACAATAGATCTTATTTCAGGAAATCTTACCAAGGTCATTTTCACTTAATCCATTGGCAGATTTTTTTTTTTTTTTTTTTTTACTTAAATCAAGAAGAAAAATCTGCCAATAGAACAAATGAAAGTGATTGTGAAAAATGTTGCAGTGTAAATGTTATCTAACTTTCCCAGGGGTGGAAAAAAAAAAACAGATAAAGTTTCTATATTCTGAAACTATTGTTAAAATAGTCCATGATACGTTTGTCAGTAAATCAGTGTAATCCCTGTTTAGAACTCTAAAGTTATTTGGTCTGAATTATTACATGATATTAAAACACTTCAAAATGTGGCTCCCTGGTGTCACTTCAGTAAATATGTGTAAACCCTAGAACAGGGGTCTCAAACATGCGGCCCGCCAATGGTTCCATTGCGGCCCGTGGGATGAAGAACATAATAACCGATTAAATGACTCCATATTTTCTCCTCGGTTTTTTATTTTTTTACTTATAATTGACGACAACTTCAAATTTTTGTCATTGTTTGCCTAAGAGTTTAGTGTCTTTATAGAACTGATCCACAATAAAACACACTGACTAATGATACATTGAGGCAGGAATTGCCCTTATTTTCCTTATGAAATATAACTTGTTTTGTGTTTGAATAATTTATAAAACTATATTTATAATTTAATATTTTGTCTTGTTTTTTTTTTGCAGTAAAACAATGACAATAATGTGTAGTTGTCATTATTTATAAGTTATTATGTTTTCATTTTACTGGTCCGGCCCTTTGGAGATCAAATCAGGCTGAATGTGGCCCCTGAAGAAAATGAGTTTGAGACCCCCTGCCCTTAAATGAGTGTCACACTGTGCACAGGTGAGAAAAGCATGTACCTCATCTGAGTCGTCATGAAATTCTATCTTGCCGTTTTGAGTGTGGTTGGTCTCCAGTGGATCATCTATTCCATCCACGCCGTTGTCTTCAACGTGCTGCTGCAGCACAGAGTAACGGTGAACCAAAAACCTGAGGGGACATTGAACACACCACTGTTTACCAGGTAAAATGTGAACAGGTGAAACATACTGAACAGTGTCTCTGCATGCTAACATGGATACCGTTCTGCAATGTTGTGCTTGGTCGGGTTACTCCAACACCTGTGTTCATTCTATAGTCAGAGTATATTTCTCTGTAGGGAAACACTGGGCAGATACAGATATAGTTCAGCTGAAAGCCGATACTCATGTTACCTGTTTATTTATTGGGCTTTTGTTGTTTTTTTTGTACCGTGGAAACAAAGAATTCTTCATTACAACAGTTTGTTTGGCTGCTGTGTCTCCCGGTAACACAGCCATTTTAACAGTAATTTCTCCACCTAGACCAACACTTTTAGTATGAAAAGTTCAGCCGAATGGTGCAAGAACAGTATATCATCAGCTTTAAAAAATTGTTAAAAATTGTAATGTTAGTTGTAATTGAGGCAAAATATTGTTAAAATTGCTATAGTTTTTCTTAAGACATTTCAAGTTGTTCATATTATTCAGATTTTAAGGAAACATTGTAGATGTAAACATGGTCAGAATGTAATTTTACTTTTTTTCCCCACTGTTATTATGTCACTGATCCGGCCCATTTGAGATCATATTGGGCTGAATGTGGTCCCTGGACTGAAACGAGTTTGACACCTTCGATCTAAAGGATAGCGGACTTCAAGGACCCCTGCTGACCCCTGCTGACCCCTGTCTTAAAGTCCTTTCATGACATTCATACTGTGTTTGAGCAAAATTCAACCATGCAAACTATAAAAAAAACATGATAGAACTCAACTGATAAGTGTTTATCATTGACGAAATCACATTTTATGAACCATTACACTGTTAATATACAACCTCTTTGGTTAATGAATAGTCACTGATGTTAAGAAACTACACCCGCCTTGTACGACTATATGTGACAAATAAAATGTGTGAAATAGACATATGACAAAAAAAAAAAAAAAAAAAAGAATACAGCCTTTAATTTAAAACCAAGGCTCATGATTTTTTTTTATTATTATTGCATGTATCTCCTTGTTAAATCAAACATAATGATGACATAAAACTTATTTTCAGGTCCAAACAGTCAAAGAGTGGAGTGTGAAAGCTCGATTATCTCCACCTGGATCCTAACTGAGGCACCAGTCCAGGTTGAGAACAGGCTAAAGTCATTATTTAAAGTACAAGTTGAGTCATTTCAGTCATTTCAAATGTGTTAAATACTGTTAAAGCTCCTGGTCTGTTTACAGCAGTGCATACCTTCAGCTGGGTGTTAACTAGGGGTGTGTATTGGCAAGAATCTGATGATAGGATAGAGATCACAATACTAGGATTATGATACGATACGTCACAATATATCACAATACTGTTAAAAAGGTGACATTTTTGTTTGTTTTGTTTCTCTTGTGTTATTTCCTGGAAATAGGTAATTACACCACAAATACTAAACACATTTTTATTTGATCAGAACAGGGTGTAATGCTTTATCATAAAACTTTCTTCTGTCAAAACTTAAAAGTGTACGGTTTGGACAGAGTTATAATATACAGCTTTACAGTACAAAACACACACACACACGATTTACAGAGATTACAGTTTAAGTTTCTGCTTTTTAAATATAAAAGCTCTATAAAAAACAAAGGTGAACTTCCTTGATTAAATCCCTAAATATATTGATACAGTATTGTGAAATGAAATATTGTGATATATACCGATATTAGTGTTAACATAAATTTTGTCATTTCCTGAACTGGACAGCACAGATGAAAGGTCAACAAACTCAAACATGGTTTGTATGTAAAACCATCAGAAACCTTACAAAAGCCTTCATCTACAGGAAGGGAATCCTGACACCCAACTTTCTTTTTTTTTTAAATCATTTGTTTAAGTCTCGTTACTTTGCTTATCAGCTTCATCTACTTCCTCTTCACTTCATGATCACGAGTAAAATAGCAGAAGAATTACTGGATGTATTATATGGACTCATAGACATGGTACTGCAGCTAATTGAATACACAGGAATGAACAGGATTGGACTCATAAGTAAGAAGTGACTCCACAATTATATACGAAATAATGTCCAATATACCTACATCCTGTGTCATCATCTACATGTGCAGTTTTGTTTAGAGACCGCTATTTGTCTGACGTCGACATGTTAGTACAGCTCATTTTCCACCTGTTTTCTTCTTTTGTTTATTGGCGACAACAGCCTCATTACTAAACAAACTAAAAAGTGTTTTATTACCCTGCCCCCTGAAGGTTTGTTTGTTTCTCTGTCTGTTTGATTGTAAGCAGGTTTACGCAAAAACTACTGGACCAATTCCCATGGAATTTTCCAGAAAGGTGCGTGGTGGTCCAGAATAGATTCCATAAAATGTTGGTAAATGTAGGTCAAAGGTCAAGGTCACAGTCACCAAAAATTTGTTTTTGATAAGAGATAGGGCAAATTAGGTAAAATACGTGTATGTTTATTTTATACAGTAACTTCAGGTTCAGACTAGGACGATACATAAAACTGTGTGGATTCCATAAATGAATCATGTTTTCACACATTTCTTTCACTTCTCGCAGTTGCTTAATCTTCACTCAAGAAAACTATTTAGTAACTATTAAAAATACATAACAGGAATGCTCAAATATAAATTCAACTCCCATGTGTAATTAAGTACAAACCCAAAACAAGTGGTGCCCAGCACAACAAACCCCGCCCTACCTTCCACACATTTTACCTGATTTACCTGATTGATTATGAAAACACATTTTTGATGACTGACCTTTGACCTACAAGAACCAAAATTTCATGGGATCTATTCTGGACCAGTTTGCACGTTTCTTGAAAATTTCATGGACATTGGTCCAGTAGTTTTTGCTAAAAACCTGCTTAGAAACAAACAAACAGACAAACCTACTCAAACACAATACGCCTCTCCCCTTCAGGGGGGCGGGGTAATTAGAAAGATGACCTGCATTTAATTTTCTTGAGATACAGACCCACTGTAACCACATCAACTGGTTATATTATTACCCTGCACCCCAAAGGGGACAGGGGTATTGTTTTAAAGTCAGTTTGCGCATTTGTCTGTTTGTTTTGTGTTTTAAGGACCCATTTACAGGAAATTTTCAGAATAGGTGCAAGATGGTCCAGAATAGATCCTATTAAATTTTGGTGAATGTAGGTCAAAGGCAACAGCCACAGTCATCAAAAATCTGTTGTCACAATGATAAGAGATAAGGCAAATGAGGTCAAATGTGTGCAAGGTGGGTGGAGTTTGTTGCACCGTACACCACCATAAATAGTTCCGTTGGATACAGACCGTTCAGATCAAAGAGTGGCTCCAAATATGATCTAAACCAGGAGGGGGGGGCAACCCTGATCCTCAAGAGTCACAACTGAGATGTTATAGATCAGGGGTTCTCAAACTTTTTTGGCCCAGGTCCCCCTTTGAGGGGTGAAATTTTTCCATGTCCCCCCTCATCCTCGCGATACTGAAAATGATTAAAAAAAACACTTCAACAATGATTATTATGAAACAATGATAACCTTTTTTAATAGTGCTTTTGTGCAAACCAGCGAAATTTTCAGGTATTATAATATAAATGAGCACTTCAGAAACTAAAATTTTAAATAATTTTAAAATAATAAACGGAACAAAAGACACACAAAACCGTGTGTGTGTGTGTGTGTGTGTGTGTGAGTGTGACAGACAGACAGACAGACAGACAGACAGACAGACAGACAGACAGACTTAATGAGAGGGATGAGCTTGTCAAACTCAATATAACTATCAATGTACTTTCTCTTTTTAGGGTTAGGGCGTTTGTTTTTGTCATTGTCATTTTCATTTTCATTCCCTTTACCACTTCTTGAGGAACTTGGCGGACACAGAAATCGATCCATGTTCGCTGCAGGGTGGCTAAAAATATCCTGTGACTCGCTCCGGCTTAATTTAGTCAAGCTAGCGTCAAACAGCGCTGTTACTTCCGCCCACTCGCTACAAAATAAAACTTCCGCATTTCAAAATAAAACTGCAAAAAAAACAAAAAAAAACAAAACCGTGAATAATTTCGCGTACCCCCTGGACATGCGCCACATCCCCCTAAGGGTCCGCGGACCCCAGTTTGAGAACCGTGGTTATAGATGTTTCCTTCTTCTAACACACCTGATTCAAATGACCAGCCTATCATCATGTTCTGTAGAAGAATGAGAACGTCTGTCAGGTGTGCTAGAACAAGGATACATATAAAACATGCCACATTGTGGCTCTTGAGGACCAAGGTTGGCCACCCCTGATCTAAACCAAACTGAAAAAGCCAAAAACCTGGATCAAGTTCAGTATGATTGTTAGGGTTAGATGATAGGATTATGTCATTAATTGTAGTAAAGTCCCAGCTCTAAAGATTAGTACAAACATTCACCAACCTGCCACCACAGACATATTTCTTAATGAAGACGACTCCTGCTGCAGCGCTCAGCAGCATCACGATGATGATGATCACCACTACAGCAGGCATCGAGTTGGAGTGTTGACCAACCTGAGATACATATGACAAAGATGGCGCCTGCGTGAGCCTTCACCCAAACATACAGAGTAGTTGTAACACTAATGATGTTTTCCAGAAGTACTGCTCTGTACTTACAACAGGCTCCACTAGGTCGCTCACACATCGCATACTGAGGTCGATCTCTTTACGTTGAGGCATCTCTCCTCCCTCGCATTTATCTCCAGGGATTTTCCTGTAGCTGTGAAACACATCGGATGATCTCATGAGCAACAGAAATGCCACTAAAACACTACTACAAGAAAGTTAACTGTAGCTTTTGGTAGAGCTACACACTATATATAAAAAAATATATTGTTATCGTAATAATGGAGTGTGCAATATTTATATTACAGACATGGAATAATTTATTTGATTTTTTCCCCCATTAATTTTCTATTTTACGTACCATGGAGAATGAGATTAGTTTACTCTGCAACTCTAACACACTAGTACTACTACTACTAACACAAAGTACTGCTACTCCTGCTGGTTGAAAACAAGTTTATATGTTATTAGTGTTGAAAAGATGTGAATATTTTCAAAGCACAACTTTGGGAAAGGCCTGAATACTTCTATTTAAATATTTCATTTTTACATGCAGCATTTACCAAACCAGCCAAGAAATGGAAGAGTGTTTTGTTAAAGGTCTTATATGGCAATACTATGGTACTTTTGTTATTATGATACACACCCATGTCCTTTAGACATTGTTAATTGTGAATAAAATTAAAAATATTTGACTGTGCTTGTGTCTGAAGGTCTATGCTAGCAACATCACCAGGTTCTTGGACAGTATTGTGTAATTCATTGTAGTAATACAATATTTTGTCTTAAATTATGAATGAGAAAGCAACCAAACAAATGGCTCACTTTAACATTTAACACTAAGAAACATTTTTCTTCGTAAATGAAATTGGTATTCCTTTAGGTGAATGAGAAATATCACTATATTATTATTAATACAGTGCTGTCCACCCACTATTGCATATAGTAAGTTTTGCCAATATTGTGCAGCCCTAGATTTTGAACACAAGTAGATTTTGGACTGAAATTACTTTTTTTTTTTTTTTTATATTTAGCGGTATTTATTTTATTTTATTATTTTATTTGAATCAAATATTTGTTTGATCTATAAAATTAGTTCATAATGTTAATCAGCGAAGGGGATGTCCAAATGTATCATTAAGTTTCTGACATCATCGGTTTACTGGCATGCAGCAGGAAATGAAACAGCAAAAAAAAAGTAATTTAACAAGCTGACATTTTAAATTTATTATTCAAAAACTGCTCATTAAAATGTGCAAATTGGAGAGTGTTGAATAATTTGGCACATCTGCTTTAAGATGGTATAATTGAGAGGAATCTTATCTTGTACGTTTTTTTCCTTTTACTTCCTTATCAGTGTATTCTTCCTTACTGAAAAATAACCATTCTTTCTTCATTCCTCAAACTGCACAACAACTACTTCCTCATTCTTATCCTGGTGTGACTTTCTTTTTCTACCACAAGTAATAGTGCAAGTAGAAGAGACACTAGATCAAAATGTATTCAATGCTTTTCTTAACACAAAACCTAAATTAACTTAAATTTTACTCCTTACTCTAATAAAATATACTGAATATTAGCATCAACAACAAAACATAAATACAGAAAAAATGGTATATTTATGTAAATAAAACAATTACTGAACAATTCTAAGAGTTAAGAAGATACACTTACAGATAACAAGGTGACTATGTACCAATATCCCCCAGAGTGTTGACATACTGATGATATGTTGCAGTACAAGGGAGTATTTTTTTAGTGTTAAATGCTGTTGTTGGTTTCTTACCCACTGGTCTGCAGCTGCTCCTCTTTGCCGTGCAGACAGAACTCCAGTACTTTTCCTTTCAGGTCCGGCTGCTCCACACACACTGAGCTGTTTTCTTCACGGTAGTATCCAAAGTCACTGAAAAGAAATAGTGGAGGATAGTGGAGGATAGTGGAGGATAGTGGGCAAAAGGCAGAAACAACAAACTCCATTCACTACATTTGGTGTTAGGGACTTATTTTCCCGGCTTAATATACTTTTTATGTCAGCTTATTAAATAATTTAGTCTTAAATTTGGTATGCGACATTTGTCACATTTCTGGTTCTGTTTTCAACTTCAGACATTTGTTGTGCCCTCTGGAGATTTTGAGGTTAATCACATCTTAATCAGCTCCATGTTACCGTTACTTAAAGAGTAACTCAAGACTGTTGGCACTGTTTCCATTCCCCTCTTGTGCAGAGAGCTTTAACACATATTAGAAGTGAAGTGCATCCAGATAAACAGCTGGTGTCATTAAACCATAAGAGAAGAAGGAGATCATTAAATTAGTGCTGGTCAAATTTCAAATGTTGGAAAATTATGTGGAAATGTGAGTTATCCTGATCAACTCATCCACCACTCTACATCTTACAAAATACACTCACTAGAGATAAAATGATTAACCTATGTTTACTTAAGGTTCTTACATACATTGGAAAAAAAATCTAAATCTTAACAAGTGCATTTTCTCATTTTTAATCAAAATATTATCACACTTAAAATAAAACATAATCACCTAAAGAGTAACTTTTCAGAGAGATATAAGAACTTATTTTTAGACAATAGATCTGAAAACATTTCTTTTTAGAAATCTTACCAAGATAATTTTCACTTGTTCCACTGGCAATTTTTTTTCAAGCAAAAAAAAATAATTACCAATTATCTTGGTAACATTTCCTGAAGTAGGATTTTTTTTAGAACTATAGTCTAAAAATAAGTTCTTATATCTCACTGAAAAGTTACTCTTTACGTGACTATGTCTTATTTTAAGTGTGATGAGATATTTTAACAAGAGATGAGAAAAAATACACTTGGTAATAGTTAGATTTTTACAGTGTACATTTGAGTTAAACATTTAAGAGTCTCGTGTGGTCTCCTTTTTTTGTCCCTCCTGAGCCAGGTAGTGACAGAACCATAATGACTGTTAAATATTTAATGTATTATTCTGCAAAGTATACTCTATCAGAGGGATGTCAAACTGACCTGTGGGATACATTTGTGAAACATGAAAATTACACTAAAAATAACAAAAACCAATGGGGTTAAAAACATTTTAGTACAAGTTTCACCTACAGATTAATATGAGCTGAAGTGGATCAGAAAAGAAAAACAATAAAAGTGATGAATTTGAAAAAAATTAAATGAAATAAAATTACACAAATGAAAATTCTGACATTTACAAACTATCCTTTTACATAAAATGTGAATAACCTAAACAACCACGAATAATCTGAAGTTTCTTAAGAAAAATAAGAGTAAGTTTAACAATATTCTGCTTGTGACTAAAAATTTTCTGTCTTTGAAAAAAAAAAAAACAACAGACTGTGGAACAGCTTCTTCCCCAGAGCTGTGGCCTCCATCACCCCTTCTACACACACACACACGCCCCTAAATACTGACTGAGTCAATCACTTACACTGCTGCTATCTTATTTATTTCATCTTATTTATATTTATGGTTTATTATACTTTCATCTGTTTTTATACTTTTATCTATTTTTATACTTTTATCTATTTGTCTCAGTTGTTTTATTGTCTGTTTGTTTTAGCCTGTTCCTGAAAGTACTTAACAGAATTTCATTGTACAGTGTGCAATGACAATAAAGTCTTCTATTCTATTGTATTTTATTCTATTTGTAGATACACTGTGATGTGTAAGTAAGTTGTAATGCACACATGTAATTATTGTATTGTGTTGCTGAGGCATAATATTGGTAAAATTGCACTTTTTTACACTAAAACAAAAATTCATGGTATTTATTTTTAGGTTACTATGCATAACTTTACATAACATAACATATTTTGCTGGTTTGACCTGTTCAATATCAAATTGGGCTGAATGTGGCCCCTAACCTAAATTGCTAAAGTGCTACACCCCTGCTCAATAACCACGACGCTATTAATTCACAGGTTTCCATTAATAACATTCAGTGACCTGGTTCTGGGTCACAACTGTCCATCACTGCAACGAGGTGAAGTTTAACGGATAAATGTTATATGACGACTTTTGATTCTTACCACAGGAAGTCATCCAGGGTGCAGATACAGGGGGTGGGCTGGGTGTTGACCTCATAATCCCGTCCGTTCCAGCAGACGGCGTCCTTTCTAAGACGTAGGAACTTCTCTTTGTAGCCAAGTATGCAGCCATCGTTGGGGTCACTGATGTCATCGGAGTGGGCCAACCACTGAACATAGTCTGAATCCTGACCTACAAAGATCAAAAACAGAAAAATTTGTTTATGTAACGCAATTGCAAAGGAATCAACCATAATGGAGTGTGCATGTATGTATGTGTATGTGTGTGTGTGTGTGTGTGCAGTAACCCAGTCATATATAGTCAGAGTTTGTAGAATATGCATGTAGATATAGTGTAGGGTCAATTTACAGCTGGTCTTGTGACTCACAGTCTCTGGTCAGGAGTTCCCTGAAGTCGATGGTGATGGAGATCCAGTACTGGCTGAGCATAGAGTCTTTGTAGCCCCAGATACTGACATTCATGGAGCGGGCTCCTGGCTCCGAGGCCAGTCCAGTAAAGTAGATAGCCTCTGTGGCAAATTTGTGCACATGCCAACACTGGCCTTCATCAGTAGAAAATCTGTTCAGAAGACAAGAAGGTAAATACATGAGCACGAACCGAAAAGGCTAAAAGTACAGACATAATAGTGTAGTAGGTTATTCTTCCTCAACAAAGCCCAATTTGAAACATTCTGAAAGTGTCTCTGCATATAAAGTATCCCTGATCTTTAGTGATTATGGAGGTCTGCGTGTTGATAATGTTGATTTTAATCCAAAACACACAAAAAAATTTTTCAACAAGTTAAATGTCAGACTTTTTAAGACCTTTTTTAAGACTACTTTAACAGAATTTAATGCCCATTTCACAGCCATAGTGACGGAAATTTGTGACTTACAATTTGTATAAAATGTATTTATTTACTCCAATGCCTTGTTTCCCACTATTCTGAGTCATTTCTCACCGAGCTGTAAAGTTAGCAAAAGTCAGTTCCTAATTTCAATAACAATTGTTGGGTTGGAACAGATGCTGAGACGACTAACGTTACTGTCTTTGCAATTTGGACATTTAACAGATGCATTTAAACACAATACAGTAAACAACTTAATGACAGCATAACTTAATATGCATCATATCAAATGTAATACCATTAAAATTAAAAAAATAAATAAATAAATAAAATAAAATTAAAAAAAAAAAAAAAATATATATATATATATATATATATATATATATATATATATATTTTATTGTATTTTTTTATTTTCATTTTAATGATATTACATTTGATATGATGCATATTAAGTTTTTATGTTTTTTATTTTAAATTTTTTTTACAGTACTAAATGCAGATTTGTAAATTCAAGACTCAAGACATTTTAAGACCTTGCAGGTACTCTGTATATAATAAATGTTTTTACTTGATCTCATTGATGGGTTGAGTAGGACTGTGCTCCACAGCCACCAGCAGGCCTCCAGAGTCCAGAATAGCATAGTGATGGGGTCCTTTGAGAGCTTTGATCCATGTGTACCCTCCATCATCAGACACATAGACATCAGGCTTCATCGCTGAAATGGAATCACCCACACTCCCTGATGGAACACAGGAGACACACACAAACTATCAAACGGAGGAGGAGGAGGAGGAAGATCCCGTTCATATAAGACCCTGAATAAATAGTTGTTAAAAGGTTCGATATAAAAGCTCTGAAGTGAGGATTACCGTGAGCTAAGATCAGACCCACAGCGTTTGGTTCAGACAGTGGCAGCATGGGCACGTTCAGCCTTGTGGTGATACTGTACGCTGCGTGGATGTGCAGATTGCACTGTAGACACAAACACAATCATCTGTTTATAGTCACGACAAAATGGGTGTACACACTCTCACAACACAGTTTATGTTTGACCTTTTTGACAGAAAGTAATATAATAAATGTGATAGATGGATAACTGTATAAATACCTAATACAGGATGCTTACTCTATATCTAAAAAAAATTCCACACTTTTTCAAAAGTGCAACCGCTTCCCCCACCCACCCCCAGACCTGCACTTTATGTACTTTTAGACTTGCAAGATTACTTTTTTGGTTTAGATTGCATCTGTTATGTACAATAGAAAAGCAACATTTAATTAAAGTATGACTGAAGGAATGCATCATTTGCAGTAAATGATGTTACACTGAAAAATGTTTTCAAAACACATGAAAATCACACAAACAGGTTTCACTAGAATCATTCCAGTGCTCAATGGTTAGCAAAAATCATAGTTTTTTTTCCAAGTTTTTTTTTTTATGTTTTCCTCATGTATTTCTTATCATACATGGATGATTATATGTGCCTTTGAGGATATTTTTTAATTCAACTATGAAAGAAGCTTTTCCCAATACTTTATTAAGACTTTGACACAAGATTTCAGACTTTTCAAGATCTGGAAAACAGTGTCATCAGATGCCATACTTTTTAAGACTTTTATGATCTGTGCAAGCACCCTGTAATACTGTAACTTTTTTTTTTTTTTTTTTAACTTTTCACTTGTTGGCATCATCTGTTTCAAATCACATCATTCTTACACATTTTTAAGCTCACTGCCATTCCTAATTAGACCTGTCTTAACTCTTCTAATGATACGATTAAATGTCTATTTACAAATTGAAGTGCTTCTGTTTAAGGTTGATCAGGTTTCTCTGCTGGCTCCTTTTCGAGACATACCAGTTTACTGTCTTTACCTTGTCGGGGTCTTTTGCAGTTGCGTCACACTTGCTGTTGGCAGGTTTCTGCAGAGGAACCCATTCCCCTCCCTGGTCAAACGACACCACAGACTGCACAGAACTATCTGAAAATACAAGAAAAGAGATGGTGTATACCTGTACACAACAGCAAAAATAACAGAAAATAGTAATAACTGCTTGAGGCTTACATGCTATTGGATTTGAGGCAGTAACAGTAATGTGCTGCTGTTTAGTTTTTTTTGGTTTCTTTTTTTTTTTCCCCATTAGGTCTGATTGGAACAAATCACGAGTGCTGTTGCAGTAGCTGCAAGCTCGTACTGTTTAAACTGTTTACCAAGTTGCATGTAACTTCAGTTAATTCAATTGTCACTACTGAGCTCACAGTATGTGACTGTGTGTTTACCATGCAAGTGCTGTGCAGCCATGAAAGGATTAAGACTTTGCGGGTGATGTGAACTATTTCTTCTAGAGTGTCAGCCATCTGATCCAGACAGACATGCACATCTAACACTGACGGGCTAATTAAATATTAACCTAACACCCTCCCTCCAGTGCTATGAGTAATGGAGAAGTCAAACGTGTCTGCTTCGGAGGGAACTTGAGTAAAGTTGTTGGTGGTCTTTGAGGCGCAATAGAAAAATCAAAACTACTTTAATTTCAGAAAGGAATTTCTTTAGCGCAGTAAACACTTCTGACAAATGACAGACTGCAGCACGTGTCCGTAAATAGAGCTACCTTCAGCCAGGACGCTGGTGATGAAAACTCCTCGCAGGGAGGTGACGTTGGTAAAGTCTGTGTCACCTCCTGTGGTGGTGTAGAGGTGACGCTCCAGGGACTTGGAATACACTGTTCCACGGTCGTCTGATACATAAACAGTACCAAACCCTGTATCTGTAGACACACAAAATGAATGAATTAACATTCAAATGATTATAATGTTTGGTTATAATTGTCGTTAATAAAAGTGTGATGATGCTCTTTATACCTCCTGGCTCATCCACATGCATGAAGACCATGTCATTGTTTGCTGCCAGGATGGAATAAAACTGTTCGTGACCAACCGCCGGTAGCTGAGCCATATTCCATGAGTCCCCGGAGTCGACGGAGACATGGATCACCCTCAGCGTTCCCTGGGTTAATCAGATGGACAGGGTTAAGAATAACAACTTTTAATCAAGGGTTAATCAAACTCTTCATTTTACCCATCCTAAAATAACACACACTAGTTAGCATTAGTTTTAGCACACATTAGGAGCAGTGAGCGGCCATTGAAGGCTGACTCTAGATCAGTAGCACTGTGGTCAAGGTCACTGACAAGAGAATCGACCCAAAAGGACCCTGGACTAACTGAGGAATGAACACAAAATCTAGAACCTTTTTGCTGTTAGCGGAAGTGCTTAACACTAGACCATACTGTATGTGCAATTAAAAAAGAAAGCAATTTAAAAAGTAGTATAAAATGGTGTAATTCTTAAAAAAAAAAAAAAAACAAAAAAAAACTCTCAAAGTAAATTAACTCATAACATAACTCAATCATGAAAACGATGCTCAGTTCATGAGCTACATGAGACACAGCTCAAACATTTAACTATTTAATTACAGTTTCACAGACAATTTTGCTCAGTATAAACAGATATAAATCAAGTGAGTAAACTAGATATCTGATCATGTTGCTTCCAAATTTTGCATGTAATAAATTACAATTTGCTCCTTTCCTTTATGGACACCAACTAGAAAATGTTAACCAATTACATTTCAGAAACACCTTTTCCAACAGCTTCCTTTGAAACTAAACAAATATGATAATCAAATATTGATTGTCCTTGTTTGTTCTTTTTTTCTTTTTTTCTTTTACACACACACACACACACATTGGTGACAGTCAATATTTTGCCACTGGATGCCCGATTGTATTTCTGTATCTTTAGACCAGCACTGACCTTGCCTGTCATTACTGAGGCAAACAGGAAGCGTCCTCCCAGGCCAAAGGAGTAGATCTTAGTGGCGACGGTCTTAGTAGTTTTCCCGTAGTCTGTTGTCCTCCTCAGCTCCAGAATTCCACGGTCACCTGATATAGATGACAACTTAACATTAAACTGGTACAAAAAGACACAAATGTAGAAATAGCTAAATCAAATTAATCTACTGGGTTCTTTAAAAATGAAAGTATAAAAAAAAATATCTAACTGATCTCTGAGGGTTACTTATGCTCATAGTTTCAATATATTTGTGCTTAAAATGGACATATTAATTTAATTTCATTTAAGGAGACATTACTTACTACAGGAACCATTGAGATTGGCTGTAAAGAAGATGGTACTTTTCCGTCCCCTAAAATGAAACCATTGAGAATTTCAGATAAGGAGCAACATGCATCAAGGATATGCAAAGATACAAGAGATTCCTTTATGGTGATTGTTAGACAGATTGTTTCGAAGGTGTTTTGTACAGCTTATCTTTTTCTAGATGTTGTTTTGTTTAAACAAACTATGACAGGGCTTATCAAAAAAAACCCAGCCGCAACCAGCACACAGTCATTCCCTTCCTGCGCTGTATTTTGACTTAAGAAATCGCTTGCCTGAGATTAAATAAATAAATAAATAAATGACCCATTTCCCTGAAGCCTGTTCAAATCAATGTCTTGTGGGATGAAATGAAAGGTTACATTGCAGGAAAAAAGTGCTTTGTACGCTCAGCTCTTTGAGGTACAATGACCTCAAAAACACTGAATTCAAAGTGAAACGAGAGCTGCCAAATGTATTCACAAGTGTGTACAAGGAAGTGCCTCCATAACAACAAGACTGCTGCGAGGGCTTGGCTTCAGCTCAGTTAAACAGTCACCTGCTGCAATGTGCTTTTATTTGCCTACTTGCAAAGGAAAAAGCTTTTGGGTTGGGAGCAGCACTGTAAACAAATGTCTCTCTAACTAATGTTAAGAAAAAGGTCAAATAAAGACTGTAACAGGAGCTCGGTCGAGCAGCTTAAATTCAAGAAAAAGGAGACGTCACTTTAGGATAGTGTGTCTCAGCTTCAAATCCTGGCTGATGAATAAGATTATAGTTCTTCCACTCCTTCATTCATCTGAAAAATTTTATTTCCTTGATAGAGAGAAACTTTAAGACACTGGATGACACAGTTGTTTTAACCCTGAAGATCTGCTCCAAATATCTTAATACATTTGTCTTATTCCTTACCATTTCACCAGACACACCATGTCATGAATCTTTTTCCAGTTGCTGCCAAAATCTTGAGACAGCCACAGTTCATTCTGAAGAAAAGAACAAAAAAAAAAAAAAAAAACAATAAGAGACTGTAGGTCAGACATAAATGTGAGCTCTGAGTTAGTTACGCTGTTGAACATGTGTTAATAATCAGCAAATTAGAATAGACAAAAAACAGAAGAAATTGTCAAGTATACAGAATTAGTTTTAAAAAGCGTGAACACATAAGCACTATTTCTGACTCTTAAAACACTGTGGGTTTGTTTGCTCAAAGTACTGAAACCACACACAACTGTGGGAAATATGCAACTTCTTCATCTAATACATAAACAGGCATGCATGTTTATCTATTGCCCCTTGTATTATTTCATTAAGTCATGTGTTTTTGCAGGTTTTGTATGGGCATTTTAATGATATCTGATGACTTATTCATTTTATTTATTTCTTTTTTATCTCAGTGAGCTGCTTGGAGTACTTGTCCATGTCTTTTGTCTGTGCTGTTTTTAATCTATCCCCTGTATGTGTCCTGTGGTTTTAATAGATTTTTTGTGTGTAACATTTGAGATGTCCTCACCAGGCTGCAGAGTAAATCTACCTTTGGGTGTTAATAAAGTCACCTTGAACCTTGAACCAGCTGTTAGACATGCTTGAATCACTAAAGCCAGAAGCCAGTTCTGCACTATAGGACCCTGACCTAATGACCTAACTAATAAACCACCTCCTTCCTCTCAGTCTGGATCAGAGGTTATGTTTCAACTATGTCGTTGAAACACTGCTAATAAATAAACTGTAGTTTTAGTAGTATCATAGTGCTATAGGGCAGGGGTTATGACAAGTGTGGCTCCATAGCTCATGAGGCACAATTATTTTTTAAAAGCACAAAACATATGATAAAAATGTATGCATTCAGAAACAAATCCATGCATCAATAATCGCCTTCACACATCAACTACCGTAGGTTTATAAATGTGTAATAAATTAATGATTGGCCAACAGTGTGTTTTCAGAAATTAAGTAAGAGGATGTGGCCTTTGCTCAAGGACTTTACAACAAGCCACGAAAAGGGCATCTCACACTGACAAACAACAGTGGTTAATATCTATGTCGATGTGAAGTTGACTGACGGAGGTAGATAAAAAGAGCACTTACATTGTTACTGATGACCATTAAAGCATTGGAATCTTCAGGGTTGTAGGAGATCTGCATCAGTGGGGTGAAGGGCAGGTCTTGGTGGGTGAAACTCTTTCCAAAGTCATCTGACACGAAGATGCGAGACCCAAGACTTCCAGAGATGTCACATGTCAGGATCACCTACAAACCAAAGGCCAAATGTTGAATTGATGTGCACCTACAAGATGTGTCAAGTTACAGTTACAGTTACAGTAGGCACTGCATTTCCCTGCAGTCTTTATCTGGACAGGACTCACTTTCCCAGAGTTCTCGGGGCCAATAGCAATGCCGAATTCTGATCTGATGAAGGTACTGTTGATGAGGTCGGTCACATCCTGGAAAGACTTCCCATAGTTCTCACTGGCACACACATGGTTAAAGCCAAATTAAAGGCAAATACAAACACAAAACATACTCTGCTTCTTTTTTTTTTTTTTTTTTTTTTTTTAAACTGTGATGTGAATCTTACCTCCGGTAGAGTTTGGACTGTCCCAGCCGGATCATGAAGAAGGGCACCTGAAAGGTCGTCAAAGCCAGGATGACCTGCCAAGACAGAGAGTTCAGCCTGAGGTAACAGCATTTATTAATGTGCAGGAGACCCTGCCATTAGATAATCCATGAAGCTCTCTGCCGTCATCCTATACAGCCACATTTGTTCAGTTCATGTCACATTCATGAGACCTATACTAACTTTATTATTATTTGAAATTCATTTTGAACAAAAAAAAAAAACAAATAAAAAAAAAGACAAATAAAAACAGCCATAAATGCAATATGTTCAAAAAGGAGTGAGAAGAAGTCAAAACTTATCTAATCCCACCCCTTCTCTTGTACTAGATTTTAAACATTCACTTCCTCACTTGCTACTAGTACTGGTACTACACAACACTGTAAGAATATTAATATATTCAAATAATCAAAATTAACATACTGGTCAGAAAAGGACCAGTTGATGCACATAAATAAAAAGAAAAGTGAATATGAAATAAACACATCCTTACACCTCGTGTCTGTTCCTCTACATTTCATCCCTGTATCCCATGAAAACATATTCTTTATATTTCATTTTAAATTGCATTATGTTTGGACATTATTTTAGTTCCTCACCTATACTGTTCCACATTCTCACTCCACAAAATTAAATGAAAAATATTTTCCTATTTGTATGGATTTTAATGATTTTGAAGTTGTGTTTCCCTCTTAAATGATAACCCTCTTAATGTTTACTGAGCAGGTTTTGTATATTTTGTGGTAGACAGTTATTTTTTACTTTGTACATAATTAGTGCAGTTTGGAATTTACAATGTCTGTAAATTTTAGTAATTTTGAGTGTACATGTAAGTAGAGTGTGTGAGTGTGATCCAGATAACAGACATTATTAATGTAAAACAGTAGAACACTCACCCCTGTTCCATCTCCAACCCAGGCCAATGACACTGAACCACTTAAGTCATTGAAGATATACTGAAAAAAGATGAGGAAACAATGACTTTTAATTCATAAAGAAGTAGGATTCACATCTATTACATCCTGAGACAAACTGTTTCAATAAATCTATCTGGACCCAGTCGTATCAGTCATATTTTTCCTTTCATTTCATCACATAGCCATGATTTACAAAACATTTTAAAAGTTAAAACTAATTAATACTGTTTTAAGCAAGGTTGGGCAGTTTGTGTAAGCAGTTCTTTCAGCCCAGTTGATAGACACAGATGAACTGACTGCGCAATTATAAACTGCATTCAAAGCCTATTTGGGGAGTTTGCCTGCACACTGTGTAGTTTCCCTTGGCAGAATGTTTCTGCGCACCATGTCGTCGAGTAGAGCTGACAAAGTGAAAAAGTGAAGTACCACTTATCAGAACAGACATACGTTTCAACAAGCACAAGCCAACTGCTCTGAGGGCTGACTGATTGAAGAACATTGCTTTAATACTGAGGTCAAGAATCACATTTTCACTGACAGTAACAAGATTAGATCAATTTATTTTTCTACAGTATTATTCGGTGTCTAAATAGTATTTTTTTTTTAATGTGACAGAAAGTTATGCTGCAGGATTCCTCTTCTTTACTCATTTTATTTCAACTTCTTTTTTCTTGTCATTTTATTCTTGCTTTCCTTACCTTCCGCTTCTTTTGTTTTGACTTTTTTAAAGTCCTCCTTTAACTCTGTATTGGCTTTGTCTAGCCTTGCATTCTTACAATGACTGATTTTCTAGTTAGTGGTGGAATTTCCTGTTTTAGCTTTGCCTGTCACAGTTGCTTTTAAAGGTACTACATACAAATAAAATTCAAGTGATTGATAGTCTCAGGTTGCTTATAGGTGTCTGTACTGTAAGCAGTTCCTCTACTGTGGGACCAGCCACAAAAACCACAGGATGAATGATGAGTTTCAGCCTCTAGGAATTCTCTGGACTCTATGTTATTGAGGTTAAGCATTCAGAGACCTCAATGTAAATTTGATCACATGGCATGGGAGGGAAAGCAAATGAGCAACATAAGACTGAGCGGACATCCGTTTTCTGTTTCTATTACCATTTGTTTTAAGGACAGCATTACAGACACTTCTAGATATTTTAATCCCTGCATTAATGAGTGCTTTCCCTTTTCGACTTGGTGCCAAAAGTATGATATCCATAGTCAAAATGTATCCCTATCTTTGTAGGTTAAAAACAAAGTACTTCACATACAGAGTACTGCTATGGTGCTACTGTATGTACTGCTTTGTTCCACCTCCACACAAAAACAACATTTAATCACAAAATAACTACCACACAGTCAGTCACATGGATTTGTCTGGGCTGATTTACTGTAACCACTCAAGCCGATTCCCTCCCAGGGAAATAGAGCCTGCATCCATCAGAAGAAAAAGATAAGATGTAGGTCAAAGTAGAACATGTCAGGGGGAAAAAAAACTGGTTTAGTGGGACTTGAATAGATCACATGCAAGTGTTAAATGAAGAACAATACTATGTGGACACTTGTGTTCTTGGGTTGTGTGGAAGCACAGACATTTACTGCAGCAAGAATAGAAGAAAGAAAAAGTGTGTGGTAACAGAAAGGCATGATACCACTTCTGCTGATCATCTGAGTTTGTGGAAAATGCTAAATTGTAATTGTGCTCATGGTAATAAAACTGTAATTTGTGTGCAGCTGATTAGTGGAATACCCTCCTCCATCTTACTGTGACTGTATGCAGCAGGCCAGGGTACAGTGGAAAACAGTCCATCAGTAGCTAGGTGTCTGAGGACAGGGACTAGCTGATTAGGCCTGCTCGTGCACCTGGTTAGCACCTGCGCAGCATCTTCCTCAGCTTCATTTCATTGTTAGACGTGCGAAGTGTAACAGGACCTCAGCTGGTAACTTACACTGTGGGTGTTGGCGTTTAACTTGGTCTCAAATCCTTGAAGAGACTCGCAGGAATCGGCCTTCTCGACGTTTCTTCGTTTTATCTTGTGCTTTGGTGATGCTGCCAGCCATGTAGGCAGTGATCTCTTAACGATATTCGCAGCTTTTCCCAATGTGTTTGAATTCCTCACAAAAAGCGACTGTCCGAAAGGCTGAGGATCCTGCTGAAAATCTAACCCGGCTGTCAAAGTGGAAAGAGATAACAGCACGGCACAGGGCAACAAAAGTCCCATTCTTGTTGCGGAAAAGCAGGGACAGTGAAAACCAACCAGAGAACGAAAAACACAACCAAACCCGAGTCTTTGTTTATCCAGTCTTGCCTAGAAATTGAAGGTCGCTAGTGCTCTGCTGCCGCGGATGACATCAACAAAACAGTAGTCCTCCTGACAGCGACTATTTCGGGCTTTGAAAACACGGAGCGCCCGTAAAGCTCCGGCTGCTTTCCCGCGCAGCAGCGTAGAGAAATCTATACAATTAGAACAGGGTTAAGTCGTAATTTTCCAATTTGTCCTGATGTTTAACACCAATTATTCGCGCTGCAACTCCCCGGCCAATATGCTGCACTGTAACGATCGCTCAAATTGTGTCTGCTGTTTGTTATGCCTCGATGCGGAGAGGAGGCACTATGATTGGCTAGGAAGCACCTCTGTCCACCCATACTTCATTGTGATTGGATAACTTTCAAAAGGGTGGGACCAAAAAAATAGACGTTCATAATTACCTGTCAAAGCCGTTTCAAGGTAGGTTGAGCAATACTATAGAGTGGGTCCAACCAGGCAGAACTTGAAAACGTGCTTTTCTGGGCCACATAAGCGTGTAATTTGGGGGAAAATCATTTTCACAAGTAAAATTTGACCAATATAAAATAATGCAATGTCATTTAATAGACGTGGTCCACCGAGAAGGGAAAAATGCCAATTATGTAAATAAAAAATAAAATAAATATATGGAGACATTTATAGATTACTCCAAGGAATAAAAATATAATTTAAGGGGAATGTTTAATCATAACCACAATAATTTAAACACGGGCTATTAAATAGTAATAAATAAGCAAATGTTTCTATTTCAAGGAACATGCATTTTATAAGCACAGTTAACATCTAATTATGTGGACAGCAAAGGCATGCTTTTAATACACAAAAAAATCTATAAATAAAATCAGAATGGTAAATTTATACAGTACTCATCACATGAACTACATATGCCATGTATTAAAATGAATGGTCATTTCTTTTGACTCATACCCACAGTTTTCTCTGGCAGGGATTAAACATCTGGATATGTTGTAATGTTGAAAGGCTAAAAAAAAGAGAGAGAGATTAAAACCGAGTAATCTCTACCACAGTGTAGACCTCACTATCAATGGACTGAAATCCTTTGCACGCAATATATTCAACATAATTTAGGTTACATTAACATTTAATAAGAAATATGGTTTAAATGAATATGTTGTTTTGTAACACATAATGTGACCCTATATTAGAGAGCATTACCTGTGTTTAGAATACTCTATAATTATACAGTTTCTGTTTTCAGCCCTTGACATTTTTTAGATAACTGAGGTGTGACCTTCTGATTACGTTTTAAATCATGTGATTGCTCAAATGCTTTAGGGCAGATGTTCCTTCTATAACCGATCACATTCTCAAAATTATATTTATTCATTTTGGAAGTTCACTGAGTCATATATTGTGCCGTTAATTAAATCTGTGCATGTGATGGGACAGTTGGCCATAACAAACCCATGACTGTTGGTCATGTGTTTTGGTGGGTAAAAAGTCCCTATGCTGACATGGCCTGTGTGGACAGAGTCAAACTTCAGACCGCAAACTGTTATTTATATTGATATTGCTCCAAAATATCTACCAAGACCTCCAGTTGGTGCACATTGGGATGAGGACATTAGTACTGAGCTACACCTTTAAGATATGAAAATGTGTTGTTCAAACACTGACCAGCATAGGGAGGTTTACCAATGGAGGTTTAACTTCTTTGGTGTGACAGATCTCGTCCATCAAGTTTGTGGATCAGCAGCAGGATAAAGTGTGATCACATCACACCCAAAAACACAAAGTTGTTAAACAAGTTTGTCTCGTGTTTCAGTGACTTAAGAAACTTTTAAATTAAATCCACATCTCTTGGAGCTATATGCTCAAACATACCCCATGGCATCATCTTCACTTATGTTATTTGGTCCCCTTGTATTCTTTGATTCAAATTCACTAAGACACCCAAACAATTTGATCTGTGGAGCAGCATTCCTCCACAAAGGGACTGTACAATGCAGACACAGCCCCTCCCCCATGGCAGCCCGGGCAACTATTAAAAGGTGGAGAACAAAGCCACTCTTATTCCTTCGAGATGTGCCCTGTTGAGAGAACTGCGCCTTTCACCAGAATCCTCCTCTCCTCTTGTACACTGCGCCATATTCCAGAATGCAATGAGCATCAACCCCACTAAAACCAAGAAAATTAATTTGAATTATATAAACAGACTATGTGAATGAGTTCATCCTCAGTCATTAGAAGCACATGCCTCTAGTTGAAACAGGCTCAGTTTGATAACACTCACACAGTGTTAGTGAAAATGGTGACCTCTAGTGAAAACTAAGTTCTGTTACCATTCAGAGTGTCTAAAGTGTACAGATGAACACTGTCATCTTGTACTTTATGTCTCACTTTGGAACAGAATATGAGTGAACCAGTTGGGCACATATAGGCCTAGTCCTCCACTGAGACCAATGTCCACTTTTCTTTGCACCTGTCAACATTGTTATACTAAAGTTTGTACAATGGCACTCCAATGTTAATGAGAAAACCAATCCAGCCTCAACCCTTTATGTCTGCCTGAAAATGTGAGCCGCTTGCCATTGGTTAATTCCTGCTTAATTTAATCACAACTAGTACAGTAGCTTTTCTATATCCCATCTGGCAGACAGAGTAATAAATTGAAAAGGAACAAATACATATAAGAAAGAAAGCCTTCATTCTCAGTGATATGAGTGGCATATTTTGTTTGCACTCAAAAAATAGGTCATCTTTCTCTCGTATTGAGCACTTGTTTGTACATCTTTAGTTGATCTCAGATAAAGTTTTGAATCTAAAACATACACTGTAATATATTATTCATTCATTCATTTTCTGAACCAACTTTATTTATCCTCACTAGGGTCATGGGTGTTGCTGGAGCCTATCCTAGACATTCATGGGCAAAGGCGGGGTACACCGTGGACATGTCACTATATATACATTTAGAGAAAAACAATCATTCTCACATTCACACCTATGGGCTATTTAAATTATCCAATTAACCTCTCACTGCATGTGTTTTAGATGATGGGAGGAAGCTGGAGAACCTGCAAGCTCCACACAGAAAAGTCCCACCCTCATAATGGATTATGTTTTTCACCAAAACAGACAGATCTTTATTATGAACTAGTTATAGCTTGATTTTTTTGGTCTTTTATTGAAAGGATAAACCCAATGAGATGTCTCATTTCATTTTAGAGGGGGTCCTTATAGCTAAAATAATTCTGAAAACTACTTTTCAGTAACTTGTTAATAGAGAAACTGTCAACAAATTTTAATCTCAGCTCATTTCTGAACCATAAACAGTGACATGTAGTATATGATCTTGTCTTATCATTTGAACCCACTTTATCCTCACTAGGGTCACAGGGGGCCTAATCCAGCTACAATGAGTGAAGGCGGGGTACATCCTGTATGTGACACCGCAGGGCTCAACATATATAGACAAACAATCACTCTCACATTCACACCTATGGGCAATTTAGATTAACCAACTAACTTATCAGTGCATGTCTTTGGATGGTGGGAGGAAACCGGAGAAAACCCACACTGACACAGGGAGAGCATGCAAACTCCACACAGAAAGGTCAAGTGTGGGAATCAAACAATGTCCTTCTTCCTGTGAGGCACAAGTGCTAACCACTGCAACACCGTTCCTCCCAACATATAGTATTTCTACTTTCAAATAATAAAAAAAATGACCCACAATTACCATTACAATATTTAAGCACTCTGAAGGTAAGCCAAAGATGCCAGTGTATTGTAAACAGAGATATACACTGAGTGTTGTCATATCCATAATCTGGGCAAATGTATGTGACCACTAGAGGGAGTAGAGTCATTCTGAGGTGAGTCAAAGTGAGTCAAATGATGATTAGAGGTAATGTCATGGAAAACATTTGACTAAAGTGTCAGAAAGTGATGAGATGGATAAAGTTTTGCCTAGAAACAACTTTCAGAGTCAAACAAAGTGACAGTGATAAAAGCTACAAACAGTAGACATGGCTCATAGCATTGATTTGTTGGTGATATTGAGTGTGTTTTGGTAAACTACCTGGTGCTGAGAGTCTGGAGATGATACTTCATATAACCCCTTTAAACATAATAAACTGTCAATATATTGAATTATCTCCTCTTCTCTGACCTCCTCCTCTTTTCCTCTATTCACACTCCAGAAAATATGTGTTATTGAAATTACTTTTCAGCTAGAATCAATTTGTTTTATGTCCTCACAGGTTTTCTCTGGATCATCATAGGTTTTCCTAGGGTCATCCCAGGCAGACAACTATCCTCCAACAGACAGCCTTTTTAAGATTCTGTTCAAAGTTTTTCTTTCATTGTCACAAGTTTTACTCCTGGAGGATTCTTTTAGGTTTCTGTAAATTGGCTCCAAAGCCTGCTGTCACAGTTGCTTATAGTGTCATGATGCAACATTTATTATAATGTGACACTATATACATACATTTGATTGGTTGATTGATTGATTGATTGATTGATTGATTGATTATTGCTAAATTCGAGATATTTAGAAAAACTGCAAACGAGGAGTGAAACCAATTACATTTGATCTGCTATTGTTTTTGTGCTTCATCACCTCTGTACGCAGGAACTATTTCAACCAAATAGCTGATTTGGTTGTGAATACTATACAAGTTTGACATTTACGTAAGCGTGAATATATTACGTTTAATTTTCAGTTATTGTATTTTGAAAGTTCCGTTTTAACATTTCTTATATTGATAAAAATAACTTAATTTTACATTTCCAGAATATACTTTTAAACAGACTGTGTATCCTGTCATTTTACTGACTGATGTGGCACCCTAGTGGTTCACTTGAAGGACTGCACACAATATACCTGCTGTAAGAGAAAGACAATAAGAGACCACTGCATTTGTTCCTGTGTTGAATTCCAACACAAACTTACCCTACTGAATAAACACTATATCCATGTCTTATTTAAGACAGAGAAAAAACATCTTCTTAGAATAGGCCAAAACAGTATTATTAGTCCTGTAAAAGTAATTGGAAGCCAAAAATAACTACTGAAAACTGGTGGATTTGTGCTGGACATCTGATTGGTTCTTCTATCAGGACAATGCTCCTGGTCCATAAAGGTGTGGATGATGGACTACAAGATGAAGACCCTGTTATGACCAGCCCAATCTGCAGACCTGAGCCCACTTTAAAACCTCTGAAATAATAATCAAGAGGAAGATGAATGATCACAAGCCATCAAACTTTGCAGAACCTCTTGAATTTCTATTCCATGAGGTGCATAAAGTCGTCCAACAGCAATGGAGGCGAAGAAAGAAAACTGCTGTTGAAAATCATGGTTATTCCACCAAATATTGATGTTTGAACTTTTCCCAAGTTACAATATTAGCATTGTGTTGTTTAGAAATGAATATGAACTGTTTTTCTTTGCATTATTTGAGGTCTGAAAACACCAGTTTTTTTTTTGTTATTTTAACCATGTGTTAGGGTTAGGGTTAGGGTTAGGGTTAACCCTAACCCATTCTCAACAGAATATTTTTAGTTTTTTAGTTTGGGAGAAATGTTGTTGGTAGTTTAGAGAATTAAAAAAAATAATTCATTTTATTCAAACATAAATGGTCAAATCAAAGAAAGTGTTAATTTCACAGTGGGCTGTTAATTCTCCAGCCACAGCCTTATCACAGTAAAATTCCAGCCTCATTTATCAGCTGCCATTCCTCTGTTCTCCCTAAGGATCTGATCCTTCAGTCCATTTGATACACTGTATCATAAATTAACCTAAACAAAATGTGTATTTCAATTTTGCTGTAATTTCTTTAGATATACCTGACCAAAACATTATTATAATATTATCTGCCTTTATATAATAATATACTATATACCATATTATTGTATCTGCTGTTTACACTTTTCAGGGAAAATCAGATGTTGTCCTATAATAAACCTACTGATCATGTAGATGTTCATAAAGCTTACGTAACTCTTAAAGTCAAATCATATTTGTTGCATTTGACTAATTATTCCTACATTCAACCTTTCCTAAGTAATGTATCATTCATTATAATATTTTGCATTTTAATTTTAAAATCAGACCCCCCCCCAACATTTAACTCACTAAAGCTGAGGGAGAATGGTTTTGTCAGCATAGTATATAATTAACTGCACATTACAAATAAGTGTTGACAGCCACTGTCATTTGTCAAATGACATGGGTTTTACTAGTGAGTCAGTGTTGCAGAAAATTACAGTCTTTCTACATTCCACAGTTGCTGTTTAGGTCTTTGAGGGTCAAAGCAAATTCTAAGGGTATTTGGTCAAAATTGAGAAAGTTGAAGAAAAGTGACATTTTCAGCAAAATTCATCATTAACTGAATGTAAAACAATAATCTCCGGTCACTGCCATTTATCAAACTACATAGGTTTTAGTGATGAATAAATGTTAATGAAGATTATGGTGTTGTAAAACACACAAACAAAATAGTAAACACACACACATATATATTTTATCAAAAAAGAAAGAAGTCAAGGCAACATCCACCATGTGCAGGGAGAAGAGTAGAAGTGGAAGACCACCAGTAGCAATGCACATAATGAGGAAGAACTATATGAGAGAGAGGAGGGGGGGAAAATTATTTAAAAAAATTAATAAATAAAAAAAAATAAAAAAATAAAAAATTATATATATATATATATATATATATATATATATATATATATATATATATATATATATATATATATATATATATATAGAGAGAGAGAGAGAGAGAGAGAGAGAGAGAGAGAGAGATAGATAGATAGATAGATAGATAGATAGATAGATAGATAGATAGATAGATAGATAGATAGATAGATAGATAGATAGATAGATAGATAGATAGATAGATAGATAGATAGATAGATAGATAGATAGATAGATAGATAGATAGATAGATAAACAGACAGACAGACAGACAGATAGACAGACAGATAGATAGATAGATAGATAGATAGATAGATAGATAGATAGATAGATAGATAGATAGATAGATAGATAGATAGATAGATAGATAGATAGATAGATAGATAGATAGATAGATAGATAGATAGATAGATAGATAGATAGATAGATAGATAGATAGATAGATAGATAGATAGATAGATAGATAGATAGATAGATAGATAGATAGATAGATAGATAGATAGATAGATAGATAGATAGATAGATAGATAGAATAAATTAGTATCAATTCCCTATATTAATTCAGTCTAACCCTAACAACATAAAAACCATTTATTGTAGGTCATATATAAATGTCGTCTTTATTACATGACAGCCGTAATGACCAGGTTAATAGACCCTCCCTCTGTCTGCAGATCTTATTACTTTCACTTTTCTCTGTCCCAGACCGACCAGCGCCCCTCGCGACGCCCTCACATCACTGATCACGTGTCACCAACTGTGCTCCGCTGAAGTTGGAGAAAACTTTTCAAGTCCGAGGAACCTCGAAAGATTTGCAAAACAGCCCGGAATTTTGATTTTTCTGACGGTTCTTAGCTCTCTGGACTGAGGATGGACTCCATTGCACAGGTAATAACAATGAAAACGACAGAAAAGTGTGTTTTAAGGCGCAAAAAGCTCTTCCGCAGCGTGGAAACCCATGTATCCGCTGAGTGTGTGTATGTGTCAGCTGAGTAACGGTCACTTATGTACTTAAGTACTCATATTTATTTCATCTCTTGTCAGAAAGTGCTCTCTTCGGGGTTTACACTTGACTTGGGACCACTCAAAGAGCCCCTGGCCTTTATCCGTTTGCTTGAATGGGTAAGTTTTTCCACTCTCATTCTTTTAAGTTTATAATCATACGTCAGTTAGTCGTTAGCTTTACGCACAAGTTGTCCATCCTCAGCTCAAAAATACCTTACAAATTGATTATGTTGTTCGTCTTGTGACAGTGAATGCCAGGGGAAAGCTGTGGAATGAAGCTTTTAAGCAGTAACACCGTTGTAAACATGGCATGCGTACAAACAGAAGCATTTATGTGTCTGTATGTATCAAACATGCATAGTATGTCTGATAAGCTAGCACATTAACAATCTAACTGACAGCTAATATGTCCATACATACTAAATAAAGCACTGGCAGTTTATGTGTTGCTTCTATTTTGTAAGAAGGAACGAATCATAGGATTATTTTTCTTGAATTTACTACTTTTTGTTACATTTCTTAAAGACATGCTAAAACTGTTAACTCTACACACACATGTAATACTGTGATGAAGAAACCATTTCCTGTATTGAGTGAAAAATAGGGGAAGTGTATGCAAATGTGTCTTGTCAATGCTTTGTCCTGAAGATGTAGTATATGCCAATGAGTCTCAACTTGTCTTGTGTTTGTGGCTTCAGGTTTTTGCCATATTTGCCTTCGCTACACCTGCAGGATACTCTGGCTCCACTCATGTCAACATCCAGTGCCACACAACACCTGCCACAGAAATTCAAGCATTCTTTAAGTACCCATTTAGGTGTGTGTGGACAGAGGTATGCATTAATTGTTTGTTTATAGGATGAGCAAAACCTAATTCAAATGTGTTTGTTAAACAGGTTGATGGCACAGCCCTATGAGGTACCTGACTGTATCATCAATAAGACTACCACCACTAAGGTCTTCCTGACTGGAGACCATGCATCCTCAGCTGAGTTTTACGTCTGTATTGGCGTGTTTGCCTTCCTCTACAGCACAGTGACTCTTATCATTTATTTGGGTTACCAGCACGTGTATAGAGGATCCAATCGTGGCCCAGTTGTGGTATGTTTCTTTATGTTTGGGGTGGTAGAGTGGGTTGCTCAGTCGCTCAGTACCAATCATATGTGTTTGTGTCCTTGGACAAGACACTTCACACAACTTGCCTCCAGTGCTACTCATACCAGTGTATGAATGTTTTTTTTGTGGTCAGAGGAACTGTTTGGTGTGATTGTCAGCCATGTTTCCATGTGTGTGGATGTGGTGTGAATGAATAATGGATCAAATATAAGTGGTGGTACAAAATAGAAAAGCAGTATATATCTAATCCATTATTATTTACAGTTGTTAAAATGTTCTCAGTTGCCTGTATTGCAATTCAGATAATACTGAACTTAACTTGTTGTGAGCATATTTTTGTGCTTTGCGGTAAAAATTTGGTTTCCAGGTTTTCATCTTCACATCATTTTGGAATGTACCAGGAGGTCAGAGGAAGTTCATCTAACAGGGGTGTGCAAATTAAACAGTAGATGTGGTGTGACTATGAGTGACTAGACAAACTGCACTTGCTAGTCTGTGTCCAACAATACTGCTTGTGTCAAACTACTGGTGCAGACTGGAAGTGTAATGGTAACTGTTCTGTGTTGGACCCAGGATCTGCTGGTGACTGCAGCCTTTGCCTTTCTGTGGTTGGTGTCATCCTCTGCTTGGGCTAAAGGCTTGACTGATGTGAAGTGGGCCACCAGCCCTACATTCATTGTGTCTTATCTTGCTGTTTGTAAGGATACCGCCAACAAATGCACCCCAGGTGCTATGCCTCACATGGGCCGACTCAACGCATCAGTGGTAAGTTAAATGGATTTTTAGCTCCCAGTGAATCCCCAGAATAACTATTCATATATCACCATCATATCATCCCTAGCTGTTTCATTTGCATATTAACATGTTTCCTTTTAAATAGATCTTATGTTCTGGTCCCTAGGGGCAAATTGAGTCATGAGCATTTTTCATTCAATTACTTTTTCATCATTTTTAGGCAGTGGTGTATAGATTCTGTGAACTTTCAGACATACATGAAATTTAATTAAAATAATGGAGACAATTGAATTAATATGTACAATTGACTTGACGCTGAGAATGTCATCTATGTGTTTTTATCTGACAGATTTTTGGTTTTCTCAACCTCATCCTTTGGGGTGGAAACTGCTGGTTCATTTACAAGGAAACACCGTTCCACAAATCGGCCAATCAGCCTGCAGATGCAGAGGGGGGGGTTAGACCATCGTAACCCTGCAGCTTCCTCCTTTCAAAGTGTCTAACCATTAGTTCTATTGAAAGAAAGATCTGATAGTAATGGATGAATATGAAAAGCAAAAAAGAAAAGAAAGAAAAAAAAAATTACAGGGTGTAGTTTCTAAAAATGACTGTTACTTTTTTGCTGTTTTTTTCTACATTTAAGTGTGTGTTGTGTTAAATATATTTCTGTATTTCAGAAGTACTAAAACTGGAACAGATGGTACTAAAACTGGATATGGTATTTAGACTGATACGCATTTGAGGAATTGTCAAAGTCAAAATATTATGGATGGATGCTAAGTTTGCATGTTTCTAACATATTTTTCCAAAGTCAAATAAATCTTATCTCATATGGTCCTGCAGACGTACATGGTACGAAGTGGTCATACTTGCATCATAAATCAGTCTCACTAGAGTCACCCTGTTAATAGTTTGTTGATGTGGTTCTGCGATTAGCAATGTCTAACAAAACTCAGGGTTATTGGGTGTACAAATTGTATAATACCTAGTAAAAGTCAAAAACTTGAAATAAATGTTTAATTAGTTTATATATACATTAAACACTTTTATATTTTGCCCAATCCTAAAATAATATAAAAAAATGCCTTTAATTAATTAATTAGATTGATCAATTATATGTTAGACCAGATTTGGAAAAATGGTATTCAGTTGCTGATGTGAGATTATTTTTGAGTCAAAGCCATTTCTTTAATCCTAATTTGTGTTTAATTTTGTGCTTTCTTTGATAGAACTACCTATCTACTATTTAAGGTTTGTTGTAAAATTAAACAATTCTTTAAATAGTTCCATTTAGTAATACATTTTTTGGCCTTTTGCCATCATCTCCGTGATGTCTAAATAAAACTTATTTTGGAAAGTTCTCAAGAATTCCTTGAGTTCTGTTTGTTAGATGGAAGTTGATGTTCTTAACATGTTCTGACTGCTAATTAACTTGTTACTTATTTGCTGACTTTTTCTGCTTTGGTCTAGCTTCTACCCACTTTTTGTAAGGGAAAGCTGGCTGGGGTTTTTGTTACTGCCATGGCTATCTTTTCCTTCCTCAGTTTACATGTAGCCTTGCTTTATTTACATTTCACAACTTGTGATGATAAAAATGTAACACTTGAGACTGAAGAGCCTTTAATAAGACCAAGGAAGGTACTGGGTGGACATAAAATGTGCATCAATAAAACAAAAAACGCTGGTTTTGTTATGCCTGATTTTCTGCTTGACTGGTATTTATTGAATAACCACAAGGTGATCTCACATTATATAAATCCACACATTATGTTACTCACACTTTGAAGCTCTATCCATTTGAATTTATGTAGATTTTGACAAGAAACCTGCTTTCTTTGTGTATGAGTGAATTTGTTTTTATCATATGACAATATTATCTTCGAAACTAGAGATTTTTAAAAGCATGTTCTTAAAAAATACACAGGTAGATGTTGAGACTCAGTACTGTATATACTTTTAGGTGAAAAATGATGTTTATTAATTTAACACAAGAAACACTTCTGATGGAAAAGCAGCAGAGACAAATTGTAGAAAAAGGCTGTGATAAACACTGGCAAAGTGGAGGGAACACAGTTGTGTCAGATCAGCAGCTCAGTTCAGGAAGTAAAATCTATAAACCTGCAAATCACATTCAACGACAGCTCCAATAGTATGTTATTGTCTTTCCCAAATATTTCCTAAGTGAATTACGACCATGTATGTCACATTGTTTCTTGTAAATCGTGTATTTTCCTCGATTCAATTTACAATTTTAAATTCAAATGTTCATGAAATCTCAGTTTATACAAAGGTTAATATATCAATCAATGACACTGGATAGAAATGCATGGTTCACTTAATGACAGATTTTACTGAAAAAGTCACTTTTTCTTCAGTTTTCTCTGTTTCTTTCAACTTTGGTCTGAGCTTTTATGAACAAGAGAGAGAAGGAGAAAGAGTGGAATATATTAGAATAAAAGGTGATACATCTCTTGTGAAATATAGAGAATATTTATAAAAAAAATATATATATAGAGAACATTGATTTGGGCACTAACACAAAAGTAGCACTGAGTCTTAATGGATCAATGATGCATAATGTTCTGGATAATGTAAACTAGTGGAGTAGATCTAAACTGATCCCTCATGCAATGTCATGGAAGCAGAAATTATCTTTTTGTGCCAGGCTGTTAACATGGTGTTTCCAGCTGAAAATGGATATTCATCTTACAGCAGATTGTGACGCTTGCACATTGGCAGGGGTTGCCGCTTGATCTTAACCCAAATATATAGTTCATACACCTTAACCTTGGGTGACAACAACCATAAAATAGAAAAACACATTGGAAAGTCTGATCTGATCTACACTGTAAACTGAGAATGACCTGCTCCATCTAGGGACATACAGTATCTTCTTCATTCTGAGGTAGTGAAAAATTAGATTACAATTATAGTTTTTTTTTTTATTTATATTTTCCCCCAAAAAATTAAAAGGCAATGGCTCCTGCCACAGTACTGTGTCACCTAATATCATTTTGTCTATTGCCAAACAGCCAATCAAATGTTAGTATTTGTACTTGTGCCAATCAGGGATACTGTTGCATCAACTCTTGTTTTTGTCTTTTTTTGCATTTTGCTACCACAATACTGTAGCAACTAATGTAAGAAACAACAAATTTGTGATAGCATATAGCAAAGAACAGGAATTATTGTTGTAAATACTTTATACGTTGTTCTTTTATGGTGTTCTTTGCTCTGTGCAGTCAATGAGGCAAGAGAAGGTGTGCAGCTACATGTTAGATGCAGCTAGGTAATGTGTGACTCCTCAGTCCTGTGTCACTTATGTATTAAGTGCTGTTGTCCAAATTCTGCACTCTGAACATTTTTGCTCCTCTTCTGATCTCTGATTTGCAAATGTATTCATGATCTAAACTAAATCTCTGACCCATGTCTTCTGCAATGGATCCTGTGATATGATTCTTAAGTAGTCTATGTAAATATATGCCGGTGCATTACATGCTTTGCCCAAACTAAAAGCATAATTGAAGCAAACAAACAAACAAACAAAAATATTAGTCACAGCTTCTTTCTACCCTGAAACATACTCTAGATAAATAAGAGTTAAGAGTTATGTATGAGAAATATCTAATTGACCTTTTATTACATGATTGTTAATGTGCATTGTGCATCTTACTTTTACATAACTTACCTTGTGTAATGCAACATGAAACAATAAAGGATAAACCACTGAACTAAAAAAAATCCACAGTGATCAAATATGATGAATCTCTTCTTTTTTGAATTGTTACAGTTTTAAACTGACCATTTTTACCATTTACATTAATGAAGGTAAAACTTATTGCATATACATTAATTTCTACCTATTTTAAAAATCTGTATGAAACTAGTCTTCCTCCTATTCTACATCTTATTTCTAAATCTGGAATCGGATCCATTCTACAGTAACACATTTCGTCTGCATCATATTTGTATTTCCTAGAATTTGGTTGAATAAAGTAAAATTTACCCCCCCCCCAAAAAAAATAAATGTATTGATTTTTTTTGTCGTTTTAATGTGTTCATGATTTATTTCTACATCGGTTGTCACGGACACGAGCGTCTCGACGCGGACGTCGTGCGCGTGAACAGCCGACGGTGTCATTCGTGAACGCGCAGGAGCAGCAATGGCCGCTGTCGATCGGCGAAATCCTAATCTCGATGATTTTGTCGGATTAAACTGGAGTTGCTGGGTAGATAGAGTGAATATTCAATCATCTGACGGTGAGTCACACTCTCCGCCCTAAACCCGTCTATTATCATATCATTGTGTCCATGTCCTGTGATTTAATTCTGCTACACACAGAGACATCGAGCTCAACCCAAACAAAAGACCCGCTGGGTCCTAGTGCAGAGAGGGTTTTCAACTGTGTTAACCGGCACCACACACAAAACCATAGGCAAATTCTGATGGAATTCAGCTATCCGCATCGTAGAGGCAAACACTACAACTGATAAAGGCAACATAAACTGCTCACCCGAGGACAGGTAGAGTTAACGTTAGTCTGTGTCCGCTACTGTTTCATTAAACACCACCACCAACACTACTTGAGGATTTGTCCGTTAACACCAACAGCCAACATTAGCACCACAGAACAGTACAGCTCCTACACGGACTGTGAGCCCCTTAAACTGTGGACTTTATGTGTGTTTCCATTATTATTTCTAAAGCTTCATAGTAATGTGAAAGGCCGTTTTACTCAAATATTTAAACGTGACAATGAAGCTGCTTTTGGAAAGGTTGTAGAAATGCACACTTGTACGTATTACTTATGCTATTTATTTTTCCTTTGCTTTCAGCTTTTTCTAATGTAGAAGACAGCAGTAAGTATGGGAGAAAGCACTCTGAAACCATGACTCTCGGTAAAGAAGGTGAATATACACTCAAAGTACACTTCCATTTCACATCACATCATGTCTGACTGATAGATGAATCTGACTTTCCCCTCTCTTTTGTGTGTTTCTCTATAGATATGGCCATATATGGTCACTGTCCAGCACATGATGACTTCTTTTTGGTTGTATGCAGCCACTGTGGTAAGGTGGTGAAGCCTCAGGCATTTGAGGAACACTGTGAAAAGCATCACAGTACTGTCACAAAGATGTGTGGCCAGCCCTACACCTTAACGTCACAGCAGCAGCGACTTAGTCGACCACCTTCAAATGTGACATCCTCCTTGCCCCGAGATAGGCAGAAGGAGACTAAATGTCTTGAGACCAGTGTCCGATCTTCATCCAACCAGCACAGGTCTAAGACCCACAAGGAGGCACTAAGGTACTGTTTGAAGTATTGCAATATCCAGCTTGACACTGCATAATTTTTTGTCACTGTACAAATACAATAAATTTGCTTATTAGCTTAAATGCGCAGTGTTTTTATGGAGGTGTTATTTGTTTACTTAAACTGTATATGAGTGAATATAAGTGTAAAAAATACTAATTTTAGAATTTTAACAGATTTTTTTATAGCATGCACACAACACCTTTTATATTTGAGATAGAATATTTGTGAATTGTATATATTTTTTATGCCGCATTTGAGAGTCATGCAACAAAACTTTATATTAGTGCAGTGTTTATTTTGCATGTGTCCTGGAATGACAATAATCTATCCAATGATCGATTGATCGTTACAGGGAGGTAATAAAAAGGTGAACATTAAAATTGGCCATTCATAATTTAAATATAAAACATAAGCAGATAAAATGAATACATTATGCTACATACTGACATTTAAAACAGCTTCATGTCTCTATGCTTAGAGTTAACATTAAATACATTTTTCAGTTTGTCTTGATGTTAGTTCTGCTTTCTACCTCCACAGTTTACCTCCAACTGAAAAATTTCCTCAGGAGAAAACTTCCCTCATACCCCCGTCCTCCTCTACATCTCGACTCAGGGCTCAGCCACGGCTCTCGGAGCCCGTGCCATCTGGCCACTGTCCCTCCTCTTCCTCTATCACCTCTTCATCAGAAAGACCTTGTGTGCAGAAGTCTACAGCTGGACAAGCAAATGAGCCTAACAGTTCTCTGCGGGGAACAAGGACCTACAGCCGCATTTACAAAAACATCAACAGTAAGTCTGTTGGACATATTTTGTAGGCAGTGATATTTGTATTTTGTCTAAGATAATTTACCACATGCTGGTCTATGCTCGGTATTCAGGGTTGTAACAATTGTCTGTGTTCTGCTGCTACTGATTGACTGCTGTGTTTTCTTCCTTTCCCACAGAGAAAGAATGTGAAGTGGACAAACAATGTGGAGGTCTGGATTTGGAAAAGAAAAAGGTTTGTATCTGAAAGTGTCCTGACATGATCCTATTAGGAGCTTCACCTTATTATCTTACATATTAGAGGTTGCATTGTGAAAACTATGTAGAAATAATTGCTTATTTAACATTGTGATAGGATGTAGAAGTATTTCCTTTATCTTTTGTGCAACTCTTTCTTTACAGTCGGACTCCATCCAGCAGAACCAGCAGCAGCAGCAAGAGAGAGTGCTGTGTAGGAGTAAAACCTCTGACCAGGCATCACCAGAGCAAAGAAAAGTCTCTACAATTCAAGATTTGGAACAACTTCCTGTAAAATCGAAAGGCACAGAGCAGCTTTTGGATGCTTTTGATGAAAAAATACCATCTCGATTCAGTAAATACAACTTTAACAGTAACTACAACATTCTCAGGTATGGATTACAACTCTTACTGTGTATAATTCTATAGATATATGTTACAGATGTCTGTCTGTATTAATATATTGTGTTTTTGATACAGTAAGTGATGCTATAAATCCATTTATCAAGTATTGTACTCGAGATAACATTTGAAGAAGTTTATTCAAGATTTTTCTACTTCAGGCTTTTTTCCCCATTAGATTTAATTTACAGCTTCAGTTGCTCTTTACTTTTGTACATTCATTACATCCAATCGTCAAACAAAAATAGTGCATAATCTGTCTCACTTTTATTTTCTATAAATTGTTAGCAGTGCCAACACAGTTAAGTTTTACCTATAAAGGCACATTTTACTGATTTAAAAGCATTGATACATTGGAAATAACAGGAAATACACATTAATATGCTATGTGTTTTTATTGTAAATGAATGTTGATATAAACATAGTAATCTCCTTTCAGCAAGTAAACTTTAATTGATAACCATTCCAACATTTCTTTCAGTATGAAATAGCTCTTTGTTTTGGATAATCCCTTATGGTCCAACTAAAGTAAAGATGAATTTCAAAGTAAAAAACAAAGGGGAGTCATTTAGCAACACTAATCTGTCAAATTATCTCTAAAATGTCCCATCAGAGAGATTTCAAATACTGTGTTTTGACAAGAATACAATAACTTGCTGTCCCTGTGTTCATTTGTACATTTATTTTTGGTTGTTTCACACAATAGGTCAAGGGACACATCAGAAAACTTTCCAGAGGATGATGGTGACAACACAGTAGAGGTCAAAGTACAACCACCGTATCCCTTCAATCAGAGTCTGTTCTCCAGTGAGGACAGTGAGGATGAGCAGGAGGAGGCTACTGAGTTACCTGCCACATCCTGGCACCCCAAACCTCTGGGGGTAAGCACAAAAACATACAGAAGCACAGCTACCATCACTGAACTCAGATCTCAGTCCGAGGTCTAGATTAGACGTGTTGAGCAGTTCTTCCATATGAATTTCTTTAAGAATAACGGAAAATAATTTTTAAGTTCATCATTTAAGTGTGAGCTTCATTTTTTTGAGATTTTGTGAATATTTTGCTTTTCATCTGTGGGTTTTTTTGGAGTGCAAGACATTTAACCTGTGGACAGTTTTAAGAAAACAATTTTAAGCAGCTGCAATATTTGAAATGAGCTTAAAATAAACAATACATAAACTAGTCATGTGACATAAACATTATAAAGAGGATTCATATTTAAGGAATATAAGAAATATATATCTAATATATATGAGGAGGGACAACTAATTTATTTATTTATTTTTTGATCAAGGTCTTTTTAATTTTTAAATATCTCAAACACAAAACGTACAATTCGCCCATGAGATAGTCAAGTCTAGTTCCGATTCATATAAACAAATCGACAAACTTCCCAGTTCTCCCCACCCCAAATACTGGACCCTACAAATGACTGTACATTCAAAACAAAGAAAGACAACAAAAAAATCCCACACACAACATGAACAGTTAATAAATAATGAAGTTTCTCAATAATAATAATAATAATAATAATAACAACAATAAAAAACAAATAAATAGAAATACATAAAGATAACACATTTGGATTACATATATATATATATATATATATATATATGTCAGTAGTTGCTGTGCCCTCTACAAAGGAAATAAATGGATGCCAAATAAGGTCAAATTTTCTAGTGGACCCTCTTACACTGTATCTAGTTTTTTCCAAGTGGACATGTGTCCTGACCTCCCTGAGCCATTGGCCATATGTTGGGGGGGGGGGCATCCCTCCATTTAAACAGAATGAGCCTCGTAGCCAATAAAGAGCAGAAAGCCATCATATTGAGATGGCACCCAGAAGGAATGGTATCCACCAGGGCCACACCAAACAGTGAGATCAGAGGTGATGGGTGTACTGCTCTCCCACATACTTCAGAGAACACCTCAAAGGTAGACTGCCAAAAATTAAACAGCTTAGGACACAACCAAAACATATACAGCAGTGTGGCCCATCTGCACCGATCACATATAGGATCAATGTCCGTCTTAATCTTAGACAGTCACAGTGTGTCTGAGGCATATAGAAGAACAATAGATTCGCTGTATAATGTTTTGCCATATTTCTTCTGAGAATCATTCCTTTAAGTCTGATTTTTATCCTTTTTAAGTACGGAAGAGATGACTGCTTGGCGCATTGTTGGGGGTAAAGAACCGATGATTAAAGATTCTTCAAATACTGACAATAACAAAGGGGACAGTTTGACAGACAACTTTTTTTTTTAAATTCAGTTGAGAGGCTATCTGGTCCAAGCGTCTCAACTGACAAGGAAGGACAAGTAATCTGTTGTACTTTGGAATTAATGTAATGAAAAACACTTATCAGAAATAGAAAGTCATGTATAATAGAGATGTTTAAAAGAGAGTATTATGAATGTCTGTCGATGAACTTGTTTCTCCTTTGTAGCTATGCACTTTTGGATGTCGCACATTGGGATGCAGCATCTTCACCTTCGACCGCCGTTTGCACCACCTGCGGTTTGCCCTCAGTGCCATGTTGGAACAGCATGTCAATACACACCTATGGAAGTGAGTAGCACTACTGGTGGCTGTGGGTCGCCCAATGACCTAGAGGTTGGTGGTTTGCGTCCTAGCTCTGGCTCTCTACATGTCGAAGTGTCCTTGGGCAAGACACTGAACCCTGACTTAGGCCCCCAGTAGGACTGACAAAAAAAAACCCCAAAACAAAATTTAGAAACCTACTGGTGTATGAGTGTGTGTGTGTGAATGGGTGAATGTGAAGCTAATGTAAAGCGCTTTGAGCACCACGAAGGTAGAAAAGCACTATATAAATGCAGACCATTTACCATTTACTGTGTACTTTGACAAAAAGAGTTACTTAGTGTTTTGAAAGAAGTTCAGCCACGACTCAGAGTCTGCCTTTAATGGATACTAACTCCTAATCCACTACTAGATGGTCCTGGACTTTGTGATGGTGGATTACTATTTGTTTGAAGCCTGCTTTTCTGACAGTGCTTCAAGTTATTTGCATGTCCTTAACCAATTAAACATTTTTGGTGCAGATTAAACACTTGGACTTGCTTTAATAACTTTGAGAAATGATGTAAGAACAGTTGGAAAAGGAGTTGGTTGTGTCAGTAGTTAAACAACACAAAGAAAGTCCATTTAAAGGCCTGTCACCAAACATGACATCAAGTCAATGTTGAGACCCAAAAGCAGACAGACTAGGAATCAGATGCTGGATAATTTTAATTTAAAACAGAATATAACTTCAGCTGATCCACCAGAAAAACACCAGGGCAAATGAACATATTTCAGGTATGATTTATTTTTTTTAAGATACAAGAGGCTAATTCACTACATAATGTTTCCTTTAACTTCCAGGAAAATGCCTCAAGTGTCAACAGGTCTCAGGTCACATGCCACACCTTCAACACTAGGATCACCTGTCAGGACCCGTACCAGACCTAATCCATCTGGTTCCCTCAGCCTTGAGTCTACCTCACTTGGAAAACATGACACCAAAAACAGTTGCTCCAACCCTCACAGTACCAAACCACCTTCTTCCACCGGTTCTGTGAGCTTTGGCCTGGGCCACGAGTGCAGTCCTGTTGGCCAGGCTAGTAAGGCTCGGCTGGGGAAGGTGGAGCTTATGCAAAATACGAAAACTGCACAAAGATCTACCAAACTGGCTCACAGTACTGAGGACAAATCCTCCAAGCATATCAGGGATCGCCACATCAACGAGAAGGTCCAGCCTTCATCTCACGTATCAGTAAATGGTACCTTCTCAAAGAAGTCCTGCCCTCCACTGCCATTACAACCATCAGAGAGAAACTCGTCCTGTTTGGAGAAGCCTGCTCTACACTCTCTGGTTCATCAGCCTCCACATAACAAAGGGAGACCTCCAGGGATTCAGCAGAATGTTGGAAGCTTTGACCAGAGGGGTCACATTGAGAAGCGAAAGAGCAGCAATCAATCACCAGCCTCCAGGAAGTGTCAGCGCTTGTCCTCCCCCTCCTGCTCCAGCCTCCTTTCCTGGGAGAAAGAGAGCATCAGCAATGTCCTGGCATGGGGTCTGGAGAAGCGATCAGATCCCTGAAGAGCGAGTATCCATATTCTTTATTGAAAAAGACGCAGAAATAAAACTACACTACTATAACTGTCCTACAAGACCTAAAAAGCTGGAACAATTAGCACATTTTTTTGACCAATGGAAATTTTCCTAACAGGTTTGTTTGTCATTTCAGTGTGTTTTTCAAGCCAAAATATAATTTCCTAATTTCATAGTGGAAATATGTTACAATGAAATTACTCTTCAGTCAAAACCAGCAATTTAAAGAAGTTCTATTGTGCTCTGGTAAATTTATGTTGATGTTACTGGCAATTCTTAACAATTTAGTATTTCTATACAATTTAGACTAAAGTTTTAAATTATTGAGACAAGAATAAAGAATGAATTGTTAATTAAAATTGTTAGTTACTGCTGTGGGATGGATGTGACATTTCAGTTTCTGATATTCTTGGAGGTGAGCTATAAGTAAATAAGTACATGCTCTGTACATTCAGATGCAGTTCAACACCTTGAATGATTATCAGGGTTGTATGTAGACTTAATTTTCCAAACTCAACAGTAGCTGGAAGCTCCATGACCAGAGTACACCTACAGCTGTCATATACATTAATGACTCAGAAGTATTAACAATAACTCCATGGACAGATTGACTCAATTGCTTTGTTTGCAAACCACCTCTGTTTTCTGTACAGTTTGTGTTAATATCTGCACTAAAAATGTGTTTGCAATTTAACAAAAAAGGTCCGAACTGTTACAGTTTAGCCTGAGCCGTTAATCAACAAAGAGAAACTGAGAAAAATAAAAACATGACATAGTAACTTTAATCTTTTATAACCTTCATAAATTTGAAAACAAGCCATTTCTGAGAACGTGGACACACATCTGCACATTTACAGAATCCATGAACTGTTTTCAGGTTGTTTAATAACAGACACAGACAACTCCAGTGTTTATGGAGTTCTCACCAAAACACTCCAAATGGCTGAAGTCTATTGAAGGCCAAAGTTATTTGTTGTTTCTTACTCCCAGTAACTCATTATGAAGCTGAATGCTATTGTTTCTATAGGCTATGGATGCATTTGTAAATAACTGATGAGTTTTATCTGTCATTTTTACAGATAACACACAAGGCCAGCCTTAAGGACCAGGTGCTGCCGGCACAGTATGAGTGTATGGATGTGTGTATGTTTCTATTCACATGTATTTATCTGTTCATATTTTTATGCACCAACATGAGGAATTATTGAAGTATTATTGCAAAATGTCAAATTTTCCTATTTTTCTACCTGATGAATTGTCTCAGTTGAACCTGTGTAAGAGCAGAGAAATACCTCGATGTACTTATTATGCTGCTAAAACAAAAATGTATTGATTTCATGGCAAAACAATAAAAAAAAAAAACTTGAATGTTTCTAACTATGTTTATTGTATTTTAATGTTATTTTATCCATATAGTGCCTCTAAAACCTATAGCCTTTTTTTTTTAAGAGTGCAGTGTACTCATTCATTGTATATATGGATTGGGTAAGTGTATATTTAGGATATCTTTTAGGCTGTAAAGCTTAGTGTTTTGAGAATGTAATGAAGGATATTTATTATTTTAAATAATCTAGCACTAGATGAAGCCATCTAATGTTACAGTTTAAGGAAGGTTTAGCTAAGCCTACATCCTTAAATTAGTTGAAAGGCTCGTTTCTTTATCATTCAGTAAAAATAATAATACCAATAATAGTACAGTAATACGTATCAATAATGTATGTATAATTAGGATGTAATTTTTTTAGATGTTGCAAATGATTGCACATTAGTAACACAGTGCACTACATTATTTGACCACTAGATGGCAGCATACTATTAACTTGTTGAATCCAGCGTTATATCAATTTGTACTGTTGGTCAATATAGTGTACTTATGTTAGTTGAAGGGCTACATGCATGGTCTCAAGGGGCCCAAACCACTAAAATTTTAACCTAACAGCCTATAAATAATGTCAAGTCCAAAGTTTGTCTACCATTTAGTGGGAAGAAACTAAAATCCCATGATGAAAATATTTACACATACATGGTATTGTTTGAAAATGTGAATAACATGAAGAACCTGATATTTCTTATGAAAAAAATAAGTGCTGTTCTAACAATATTCTGGCTAGTTTATCATTTACACATGTATTGCACCTTACAGATCACAATAGACAGCATTTAGTAAAATACAGAACAATGTCCTTCACTTCTCTTAAGACTTTTGAGATTGTTCAAATTTGTTCAGGTTCTTCACATTTTTCTTTAAAATGATACTTTGTAAATGTAAATATTTTCATGTAATTAAATTATTTTTGACACTAAAATAAAAGGTCAAAATTGGATTTGTCATTATTTTTAGATTATCATAATAGTGGTTTTTTTTTTGTTCTGACACACTTCATGATTATATTAGTCTGTATTTTGGACCCAAATTGCATTTATTTTAACATCCTGGATTGATAATTTCAGTGCATTCCACAAGATGGGTTGGACCTTTTGGTACATCAGTTTTGGCCCAAAAACATAAAAAATTATGTTCTAGGTTGTGGCACATAAGAAAAAAATTCTGAATCTATCATTGGGAAAATTAACTAACAATTATCCATTAATGGTTACGTATTTATATTAAAAAAGTAACATTTTTGTTATTATAAATAATAACAAAAATGTGTTTTTCCTCAAACATTTATTCCAAGAAGAACTAAACTTTTGACAGAAATACAATAAGAAGGAAAACCTGCCCCTCGCTACCCCTACTCAAAACATTCAAAAGTGCTCCTCTTACTGTCAGCAAATTAGCTTAGGGTAAATGCAAGACATAGTTTAGTTAATTTAGTTTAACAATGGCAAAATTTCTCATTACTTACTGGTTGATGACTGTTTGCTGACACCACAAAGAAGAGCTGTTTACATTTGGCCCGGGAACTTAGGTGCGCTTCATTTCCTTATGCTGGTGTACTGCCAGGGCAGGTAAACAGTTTAAACCATAGATATTGTAACGACCAATGTTATTACTGTTTGTTTGGCGTGATTGCGTCCAACAGTAACCGTTTATCCTGCAATAAAAAGTAGGTGAGACCAACTCTCCGTTTATTTCCTGGATCCAGTGGAACGATACAATATATAACCTCAGGAAAAAATGGAGGGTAGGAAATCATCTGGTTGTCGCAACACCCCCCCCCCCATCCCCCATGGGTGCAACGCTCACCATATGATTGACACCCCTGACATAGTAGATCAGTGCTATTTTGGTCATGACACTTGTTTAAATAAACTCTTACACCTCAGACCAATTCAATATTAAAATCTGTCATCTTGTGTTGACATATAATCAGTTCATGTGTTAAGATGATCTTCAGTTTCAGGTTCTATTATCTAAGGATTATGTGGTTCTACATATCCAAGGTTATATGACACCAAATGTTGAGTGTATTGCTGACCAAGGAAATAAATGTATAGCGAAATAAAATACTCAATAATGCAAATGTTGTATGGACTATCTTGACTTAGTGTCTTACACGTCTGTGATATACTAACTCCAGGGATTTGCAGCGGGATAAGTCTTAAAAAATATTCATATAGTTCAGGGGTGTCAAACCAATCTGAACTTGGAGAGGAATTTGTAAAAATGCCAAATATTACACTGAAGATATGAACATACAAAGGTGTCAACGTGTTTTAGTTCAATATTTGACTTGAGTTCTTGTTTGACTCCCTGATGAAGGCTTAGATGCCGAAATGCGTTGGGGTCTTTTATAGGTTTTTGTAAATGTTTGTTTGTAAATGTAAATATTTTCAGTATTTTATGTTTCTGTATTGCACTAATATTGTATTAGTTGTTATTTCAATAGTAAAAGTAGCCAATAAATAAGGGTGATAATTGTTATCACCCTTATTTATTGGCTACTTTTACTATTGAAATCAAATTATTGAAACAAAATGAGTTTGACATCACTAGTATAGATGGAATAAGTGAGAGAAATCAATAAAGAATGAAACAATACAAGGTGTGAGTCTTTTTTTATTTTTATTTTTATTAACTCAAATGATATTTTCTTTAATGCCTACTGGGTTGCATCTATCCTGCAGTCATAAAAGCTCTTAAGCGAACCATGCAAAGCCATTCCTCTTTAGCCGAAAGACCTTTCACATTTTATGGCAGAGACCAACATGCTCATCTATGGAGCAGCGGTCAAAAAACTCATAGCTTTTATGCTGTTAGAAGCTCCACTCTCATAGTTTGTGGACACTTAAAGTAGCACATTTAAATTGAAGCAACCTTTTCGTCTGAACCTGAAGGATGTAAGACCTTTTTGTAATTGCTACTAGATAGTTCCTGAACTGATTGGAGATGTATCAGGCAATTAAAAAGCTGAGCTTTCTACGCCTGCCTGGCATCTGCTAAGACCTCAGAACTGAAGGTGTTTTTTTTTTGTTTTTTTTTTCTATAAATGCTGCCAATATGAAAATCTGTTATACATTTTCATAACTTATTACATTGCAGCTAAAAACGGATAAAGTCCTGAGCAAATGTATTTACCCTCTGTCTCCAGATACATTCAAATCCTCTTATGTTTTAGGATTCCAGTAGTTTAAAATGGCAAATATCAAAGTTTCTTCCAAACCCTTGGCTTTTATTAAAAATTATTTGATTTTTTTCAAAGGCAGGATGTTAAATTGGAATAATGGCCATAAACTACAGAACAACTTTTAGACCTAAAACTCAGTTCGGCCTCTTGTTCAGCGTTACTCACGAGTCATTTCAAAGTCTCCTGAAGTAGCCACCAGTGATAAAGAGCTGTGCTTTCTCAAGAAATTCATTATGGCTTTAAGAGCAGTGTCAAATACTGACTGGAAATAACTGGTGGCTACGTACTCACTGGGATAATAATCCAACCTTCTTGTTTTTTGTTTTTTTGGGTTTTTTTTTTTACACTTTTTGATTCATGCTCAATATATTTTCTCTTTAACTTAAGTCTCCAGCAGAATCAAATGTAAAATACATCATCTTTCTATAAAATACTAAACCCACCCCCACTTAAAAAATAAACATTTATGTCAAGACTTAAAGGTTGAAACAACTGACAGTAGCACAGCAGCAGACAAAATGCAAAATGATCAACGACATTAGATTATACAAGAATACAGTCAGTACACTTTAGAACATATCAGTACACAACTAACCAATACTCAACACAGAAAAGTGAGTTTTACATATATACGTATATATATATATATACTTATATAGATATATATAGGAAGGCAGATTTGCTTTGGAGAATACAAAGCCACTATTTTCCTCTGTGTTAGGAAGTCTTAGCACTTAGTTTTCTCTGTACAGACATGTTACCTGTATTTTCAGAAGACCCCCACCCTCCATTAGCTACAGGGAATTTAACTTGGGTTTGACTGTGAGTTTACTGTTTGGTATCCACTAATAACCAAGTGTGGTTATAGTATTTTTCTGTATCAGATCCTGTTAATATTTACAGCTGTCTGGTGCTGCCTTCACTGTCCAAAACCTAAAAACCTGAGGAGTTTCAGATCGATCCCACTTTGACAAAGCAGGCAGAAGCTTATATTCACTTCTATGTATTAATCTTTCTGTTCTAGAGGGAAAACAAGTTTGAACCTATAAAATGGGACAGATTATTAGCCAACTGCATCCAGTCTGCGCTAATTGTGGCTTTATTTAAGTATGTCTTGTGTTATTTTTGCTGCTGTCTATTTCTCCACCTGGTATTCCTATGTGTGATAGAGTGAAATGATTCACACACCACCTCTCCGATAAGTGTGACTTCCTTTTCTCACCCACACAGGAGCTGCTGCAGTGCACACAGCAACTGTGAATATGTAGCCAATTTCAGTAAAATATTCTGAATTTGTGTAAATACCTTTTATCCAGAAATGTGTACATCTCAACACCACAAATGACAACTAATCTGACTCTAAATTAAATTTTACTGCAAGAAGAATGAAAATCATTTTTGCCACCTTGCTTTTTCTGTAAAATGACATTTAGTTATTTTATAAATCTGGTTATTATTCAATAGGTATGTTGCTTAGCTGTGTATACCATGTACACTAATGTTATGATAAAAGGTGCCATATAAATAAAACTTTACTTAATTGTGTTGAAGGACTTTGTTTAATTGAATACTGAATATTTCCTCTGGAGGGTTTCAAATCCAAAACACATATTTGTTTAAACTAATGCAGTGTTTCTCAACCTTTTTTGAACCACACCCCATTAATGGCATCATGGGCCTCCTGCCCCCACCATCACCACTACGCTTGGAAACCCCCCACCCCACCCCTCTCTCTCACAGCACACAGGGGAGTGTGTGTTTTATACTGTTGTGATGTACAACAGTAATCACTAACACACCCACATGCAGAATATCACTCATAATCCCCCTTATGTGCTTGTGCCCCCCCATTGAGAACCTCTGCACTAGTATATTCATTGTGAATTTCTTAACTGAATGCCTATCCATTTTTTATTTAATAGAACACAATGACATCCTTTCAAGCACTGATTTTTGTTACCGTCCTTATTTGATACTGCACATTTATGGTATATAGATTTAATACAGAATGCTATTTTGGAATCATGTCCAATTCTGACTTCATGTCAACAGAAAAAAAAAAGTTTCTAGAATTCTTAAGCTGTTAAAAACATTAAGAAAAATAGCAGTTTAACTTTTTGGACATAATGTCCCACTCAGTTCAATCAAACTTTCGATAAAGCTTTAATGTTCTGTAAATAGTCCAGGCCTTTCTCTCATAATTAAATTGCAGACTATTTTAATGGCCCTCACATTCATTGTCTGGCTGAAGGATTGCTTTTGAACGTAAATAAAAGCGCCCTTGTAATGTCAGAGGTACACAAACAAAGCAAACACATCTGGCCAAAGCGCTGTAGTCAAAGGACAGAGCCACAGAGAATGGCTTTGTGTTGCTGTGACTCGTGATAACACACCTCACCCCTTCTGCTCAGAGACAAAGACATGGAAAGCAGGAGGAGGCTTCATCCCATCAAAAGATGCTATTAGCATTTAATCCTGATGTGCCTTATTATATTATGGCATGGATGCTGCACTGCTAAACAAAATCACCTTCTTATTTATGCTAAAACACTGCCTGTTTTAAATCCTTTTAATTAAATATGCACAGCATATTAGGTAGCTCACACTTATAATAGATTTAGTAATAATAGAAGAGTGGATCTTCTCTAGGAGACAATTATTGAGTCCCCTGTGATATAAAAGGTTTCCTGTCAGCTACAAACTCTAAAATCAGCACTCTTCAGTCTAATAATGAACAGTCTCATCAATATTATTCATAGGCTTCATCCTCTGGAGGAACCCTGAAGGTTTTATTACTCTACACTCACCTGCTCACATATCATTTTCTACCCACCACAGGGCAAAACAGCTACATTTTAAATCTGTATTACACCACTTTTCCATCGGAGAACAATGTAAAGATTCAATATGGAACTCTACAACAGAATTTATGACTTAATGAAAACACCAAGTCTAAACAATATACATTAAAATATACGTCTGCAGAGGGTTCACATTTTACATATAGGACAGATTACAACAAACCCAAGCTGGCAGCTTTTAGCATTGACTTTACCTTCTGGTAGTGAAAAGCAAATACTCTACCCTGACCTAGAGGAAAAATCACACTGTTGTAACGACACCTTAACAACAGAGGCTTTAGTCCATGTAAGGAACATTGTACAGAGATGAGACAATATGTTGATAATCAGTCAAAAACATACCTAAATACATATATCTATTGTGAATCTATTAAAGGCCTTCCATGTTTTTTTGTGTTTTTTTTTAATTGTGTAAGGCTTTAAACGTTCAATTTGGGTTACAGTGTGTAATATTTATGTGCAATAATGAAGAAATAAATATTGATAGATAATTTATGTGGAACCAGTAATCTGATTCCTAAATTTCATCCATTTTAAACCATTCACATCTATGTAAGTTGATCCCTTAACTCAACAAAGGACAAAATAGATGCCTCCTAAATCACTGTACAAACAATTTAACTAAGAATAATGACTGGTCAGACGAAATACAATGTAACTCATCTATGAAATAGGTTGTTATGTTCTCTTATAGTGTTGTGCTACAGACTTCTCAGTATAAGTGTCTGCTGAATGCAATATGAACACACTTTCACTATCCATGTGAGTTTATGGCGTGCTGCTTTACTAAAGATGACTTAAGGATAATGACAGGTGTATTTATTCATCACCCAGTGGTGGTCTAGTTATAAGTCTCTGTCCCTGTGTTTGAGTAAGAAGAGGTAAATGAACCTATGATCTAACGTATACATAAGATGCAAGCTATTCTAGTCCTTTTAATACATATACTGTAATTATGAGTTAGCCATGACCCAGTACACACTATGAGTTAACTATTTTGGATCCTCAAACCTATTTATATCTGTGCATTGTATCATACAGCTCTGGGAAAAAAAATGAAGAGACCACTTCAGTTTCAGACATGAACAACACTGAAATTGCCAGAATTGACATAAAAGCAGCCAACAGCAATGGGAAAGACACGTGTAGAGCATGCCAAGATACATGAAAGCTGCAAGTGACAGTTATTCCACCAAATATGGATTTCTGAACTCTTTCTAAGTGAAAGATTTTACACTTTGAATGTGAACGTTTGTTTAATTTTATTCCTATCTCAAAGCACCGTATTAGTTATTGTTTTGAAAGGTTTTCATTAAAGGTCTGAATATTATTTTTATTTGGGATTTGGGAGGAGTATCAGTAGTTTACACACGCACACACAAATGTTTGTTTTAGTCAAAAACATGCGCATAACTAAAAAAGCTAGTGGTCTCTTATTTCTGTGCAGAGCTATATATATATATATTTTTTTTTTTCCACACCTAAGCAGTTCAATTTGTCACTTCCTGAGTGCTCAAATCAACAACATATCCCCTTTGTTTACTCTCGTAAGACATTGTAGTTTCCACTGCCCATGCACACTGCCGTATCTTCACAGTATGAATAATAAGTGCTACAGATTAAAATGCTGGAAAAAGTCTTGCTCGTTGTCCTTGTAGACAACAAGACAGTTTGTTTTGTAATCCCTTTGAGATCCTTATTATTTCCACTTGCTATGATCTATAGTTAAACATCCTTTCTGCATTGGCTACCTCTAGGTCCCAGTCACAGTTTACATTTAACTAGAACATGGCTCACATTGTACCATACACATCCAGTCACAAGGGCGTCCATCTTCTTTGCTCGTGCTAGCTCACATCAGACCACCATGGGAGTGTCTGAGAAGACAGAGCTAATGGACTCTGCTACAGACTTCTTTCTTTTTCCTTTCATTAGTGAGCCCGTCTCTGCATCCATGTCTTCATCATCTTCCTCCCCATTGGGATTCAGTTTGCCATTTTGGCCCTGCGAGTCCTTTGAGTCTATGAATGCCACATGCCTGTTCAGTTCAGCCTTAAGTGTTGGGTCCTCATGAGTGGGGGTCACACTAAGCATAGATGAGTGGATACTGTCATCGCCCCGAGTCTTACCTTTGTTGGGGCAACAAAAGCAGCGACACGGTGTCAGGTAAAGATACATGAGCACCAACACCACGCTGGCCAGGCAGCCCACTAATGTGGTGTATGCTGTGTTGAGGGTCTCCCCACTCCCATTCATGGTGAAGTTATAAACCTTCAACACTATATAGAGAGTCTCATTGAAAGACTCGCTCATTGCAAAGCAAGTGTAGGTCCCAGAGTCCTCAGACTTCACTGGGCTTATTTGCAAACTCCCATCTCCCAAAACTTTAGCTGTCTGGTTAATACCAGATGTCACCAACACATTCCCAGGCATTGTCCACATTTTTGACATGTTCCTGTGTTTGGTGTCACAGCCCAGGATCAGTGTTTGCTCTAGATACGCCTCTTTAGCTTCCTCCTTGAATGTGCTGCAGTTCATATAGTCACCATTAAGCTCGAAAATATCAACTGGTATTTTTTGTGTGCCAGGTAGAATACATGTGAATTCATCTTTGAAGTCCACCGCTGAATTGAGCTTTCGGATGGTCCACTGGGCCAGGAGTGTGTAGAGATCACAGTGACAAACTAGGGGATTGTTATGGAAGTAGAGTCCATTTTTAATCCAACCAGGGAGTTCTCGGAGTTCATCAATGGGCAACATTTTGATCTTGTTTGAGGATACGTCTAAGAGGCTAAGTTTGTCCAGACGGGCCTTGTCCTTGATCATCTCCTTTGGGAATCGGGAGATTTGGTTTTGGCTAAGGTAGAGCTTCTGTAGGTTGACCATGTTAGTGAAAGCTGTGCTGTCAATTTGGGAAATTTGGTTGTTATACAGCAGAAGGACCTCCAAGTTGACCAAAGGATCAAAAATGAACTCATCCAGTTTCTTCAAACTGTTGGAGGAGAGATCTAAATAGCGCAGTTGCTTCACGGGTGTAAAAGCTTCTGAAGACAGGAAGTCGAGACCATTGTGGCTGAGTAGGAGGTTATGGAGCTTTTTGAGCTTATATGGGGTCCACTCTGACCTCAACCGTGTTATCCCGTTATAGCTGAGATCTAGCACGACGCTGTAGTTGGGTAAATCTGTCGGGACAGTGGTAAGATTCATCTTAGAGCAACTCACTATGTTTGAAGCGCAGATACAGGTCTTGTGGCAGGCAGATCCCTCTGTCCCTGGAAGGACAGCCATGCGGAGGATGAGGAGGAGGAGGGTCCATCTCTGACACTTCCTCCACTGAGGTATTAGTACCAACAGGCCATCACCTGTCCTTGTGGAAGGCTGCAACATACTAGCAGTTGATCTTTATCCAGGAGAAATTCACTCAGATCCCATTCTCAGCATGAAAGAACAGCAAGAGGTGTCCCGGTCTGAGAGAAAGAAAAACAACGATATTGATAGCATGGCACATATATTAGAAAAACATAAACACCTACAGATTCATGTAAAGATACGTAGATTTGCCAGTAGTATCCAAGTAACTCCAAATTAACTCTTTATAACTCAAGATTGTGCCCCTTATTGAGGTTATTTTATTAATGTCCCTTTTTTTTTTTTTTTTTTTAGTTCTGTTACATATTAATAAACCATATTTATTCAGTGTTATAACAGCTTATTGCTCTGTGTAAACTGTTAACAGAGAATGTCCTAGTAGTTGTAATGTGGTCATGTTGAATAAGGCATTAAAAACTTCCATTAAAAAACGCAGACATGTGTGAGATATGTCTTCCTTAATACGTGTGGGGAAACCTATAAATATTCCTCATATACATAGTTAAAACTAACATCCTCTAATATCCAAACAACATGTACTAACTACTTCAGTAAATGTCCTCGTTTTCTTCTTCTTTTTTTTACACTTGTGTATCCACGTGAGCATGCAGTGGGTTTATTTCATGGATTGTGAATGATTGAGTCATGAGATCATCACTCATGTAAAACTTTCCCTCTACTGCTGTCTGCATTGCGCGTCTTCCTTTTCAAACAAACACACCCGCTGTGTTCACACACTATAACAACCTGTGTGTATTTACACTCCTGGAAGACATGCATTGATTTTTCTTCCTCCTTCCATTTCCCTGTGTAACCCCCCCCCCCCACACACACACACACACACACACACACACACACCACCGCCCCTACACACACCCCGGGCCCTATTTTATCTCCCTAACACAAACATTACGCTCTTGTAAAAAATAAATAAATAAAACAGTACTGAACAAAGACTAAGACTCGTGCACATTTCCACTGTACGTTATATCAGACTCTAAAGTGTCCTTGGCCATTTGTGGTTGAAACTGTGCAAACGTTGCACTGCACCATTCCCCACAAAAACAAAACGGACATAACATGGAAACGTGAAGCGAGATGTGGAAAAGGCAGATGAGGAAAAAGCGACCGACCTTACCTTCCACCGGGATCCTGGAAACAGCCGGTGGTGTGTGTTCATGCAGATAGATAGTGTCCGTCTGAATGAGTGTGTGTGTCTGCTGTTGAGGACAACAACGGATGGATGCAGGGAGGAGGGAGATCCACGTCAAAATAATCCTGGTCCACGCGGCGTTCGCTTAAATTACGCAAAAAAAAAAAAAAATAAAGATTACGTAAATTCCAGACAACACACGCGTCTTCTCGAGCTCCCACGAGCGACTTGGTTTTAATCAGATGTTCAATGGGACGTTATTGCTTTGACAAGACGAGCGCGCGCGTCCGTGTTCTGCAGATAATTGACGTATTTCGAGCAGGTCCGACTCCTGTCGAGTGTCATCAGCAGTTATGGAGATCATTAACAGTGAGTGTTAGAGCTGCCCTGGAAGTGCTCAGGCCTGTGCTGTCTCTGTGCAGAGCTGCTGCTGCTGCTGCTGCTGCTGCTGCAGTGGTTGACGTGTTTTTCATGGAGAGGTGCGTTCTATAACCCAGAAGGCGCTGTTTACCAAAGATAAGCCTGTAGGAGAAAACCTGGGAGGAAAAAAAAAAAAGTCAAACATCAACTATGAGACTGAAATAAAAGCTTTACTGCAAGGGTCTCAAACTCTTTTTTTTCAGGGGCCACATTAAACACAATTTTGTCTCCAGTGGCCATTAAAATAATAATTAGAAATAATGACGAATTTAAATATTTGTTGCTGTTTTTGTGGAGAGAAAAAACCCCCAAACAAACATGAAATTATAATTAAAAAAAGACTTACTTTTTTTATAAACTATCCAAACAAAAAAGATGTCAATAACCTGAAAAAAAAAGGTGCAATTTTAACAAATATTCTGTCTCAACTTATCATTAACATGTGCATTATGGATCAGATCTATAAAGACACGAAACACTTATGAATAGAAGCAGAAAAATTGATCAAAATGTGCTCAGTTTTCTTTAGAAGTTTAATTACCTCCGCCAAGGAGGTTATGTTTTTGCCAGTTTGTTTGTCTGTTAGTTACTTATGGACGGACTTTGATGACATTTTCAGGATGTGTTGGGAGCGTCACAAGAAACAAATGATTCAATGTTAGTGGTGATCCGGAAGAGATCCTGGATTCTGGATTACTTTGAGAGTTATTATCCAATATATGTGTTTGATCAAGTCACGGTTACTCAGTTTTGTGGTTATGAGCAGAAAATTTAGGAAAAATGGGGGGAAAAGTTGCAAGTGAGATAAAAAAAAAGTCATCATAAGATTAAAAAAAAGTTATAAATATGAAAAAATATATACATCTTAAGAGAAAAAGTCAAAATTGTGAGATAATTGCCACTTATTTTTCATACTGTAACATCTGTTTTGTTTGAAAAGTAATGAGTCTATTCTGAGAATGTAAAGAGTATAAAGGACAGATATTTATACAAAAATGTAGGGAGTAAAGGTAAAAAAATTGGCTTAAAAAATACTCAAGTAAAAGTACAGATACCTAAAAAATCTGACAGTAACAAAATACTTTTGCTTAATTACGTTCCACCTCTGGTAGTAGAGTTGTAACGTGCCGCAGAGAACCCAAGTGCAAAACAGGAGGCGTGCGTAAAAGTCCAAGCAGTATTTATTTCTCACACTAATAAGAAACACAATACAGATAAGTGCGGGAAAGTCCCCTTTAAAGTCTCTCAGAGCTGGAGAGTACTTATCCAGACGGAGCACGGAAGATCTCCTCTGGTCCGGGGGCGAGACTGGAATCGGGTCGGTTCTGGTCCTAGGTCGGGGCTGGCGGCGGGTCTCGTAGTCGGGGTCCGTTCCGGGGTCGGGGCAAGCAGCTGGGATCAGAGTCGGTGTTCGTTCCAAGGTCAGGGCAGGCAGCGAGGGGCGTAACAGGGTCAGGTCCAGGTTCGGTATCGGCAAAGGCAGGCAGAACTCACAGGCAGAAAACAGGGGTCGGACAGAAACAGGACTGGTACACGGGAAACGGAATACACAGGTTGCGGGAAAATCAGAGGAACAGGTCATGATAATCTGGCGAAGGTTTCAGACCTGAATGCAGGTTTATATGCTCCTCACCTGATGAACTCACCTGGGTCCACCAGGTGAGTCGCATAATCAAATCAGGAAGGGAAACAGAACAAGGTGAAAGGTGAAATACAGAGTGTAGAAAAGGCAGAGACACAGAACAGAGACACCGAGCAGAAAAAACACACAGCCAGAACAGAAAACAGAACGCACAAGGAACAGAACATGACAAGAGTATGTTAAAATGTGAGAAAACATCTGATTAACAGCATTTAAAAAAATATTGCATCACTTCTTTATATTAGATTTTAAATACGTGTTTCTTTGCTTATGTGTATGTAAATGGACATTTCAAAATAAAACAAAACAAAAAATTGATTGCATCATTTATTTGTTTGTCACGCCTATCAAAACAGTCAGGAAAAATAACTTGACTAAGGTTCTCATAATTCATGCATGAAAGGGTTAATGACTGAATAAACTATTACTAGTACTACTATTTATTTATATCATTATTACTTATCAGGTCAAACAAAGTGCAGTGATTATGTAACTGATCCAATTAAATAACCTGATGGTCACAGCCAGGGTTGGTTCTGGTCAATGTGGTGCCTTAGGCGAACACCCCTCTTTCCTTTTTTTTAACACGGAACAAAACACACTCTTATTCTGCTAAATCAAACTTTAAAAGAGTCCAAATTATGTGATTAAAAAAATTTAAATTATGTGATAAAAAGTCTAAATTATGCAATAAAAAGGCCAAATTATGTGATTAAAAGTCAAAATGATCAGATAAAAAGTCAAAATGATCCAATAAAACAGACACATTATTTGATAAAAAATCAAATTATCCAATAAAAAGGCTAAATTATGAGATAAAAAGCCCAAATTATGCAACAAAAAGTCAAAATTATGCCACAAAAAGTCAAAATGATGAGATAAAAAACCCAAATTATGTGATAAAAAGTCAAAATGACAAGATAAAAAGTCAAAAGTTCAAGTCACTAAGCTTTAAGTACAACTAGAATTAATCCATATCGAAGGTGTACTGTGGTTTTTGGAGAATATGTAAGTCTTCTAAGTGCGCCTTATAGTCTGAATAATATGGTAGCTTAATATTCTAATTCTGTGGGACTTGCCACCTCAAAGACATCCAGTGCCCTCGGCGACCGCCTAGTCTGTCTACGCCTAACGCCAGCCCTGGTCACAGCATGTGTTTTTATTCTCAACTGAACCTATAATAATGATTTGACTGACCCTTGACCTTTCCTCTGGCAACATCATTCCATTTTCATACATCCTCACACTAGGCTCAGTCAGACATAGGCTGCCTTAAACACTATTGATTTTTGGATCAGTGTAACACAAATACTACTTATCTGCTCTATAATTACTTCAAACTGATGGCTATGATCAACATTCTTCTTGGTATCTCAGTTTTGACAAATATTTAAATTAATTTAAAATGTGTTTTCTACTTTGGTTAAATAAAACCTAGATGATGCGGCTGTCGGAAATCTGTCACACATTTTTCTCTCCCCTTTACAGTCCGTCATCGCTCCGCCATCTGACACCTGTATATTTTAACAGTCACTTCATGTTCTAACTGCTGCCAATACTCCAATTTCGTCACCATAAATATGGAGTTTTCTGCTCGTAAAAGAGTGACTAGACTTAATTAAATGAGGGACATTAGTCATACGATGTGTAATTATTCAAAAATATATAAAGGCTTTGAACAACCAAATAAAAAAAAAAATAGAACTTCCCAACATCATTGTATAATAGTCTCAAATTTCTGATGCAAAAAAATAATATCTGTTCTCAGTTGTGGTACATTTTTCACCATTTTAAACCCATAACAAACTAACCCCTTTGATTCTTTCATTGTGGATTTAGATTTTTTTCAGTATTTGCAGTAATGTCACATACAGGTGAAGTGGATGAATTAGTCGTAAAACACCTTTTCATGTCCCTCATAATACATTTCCAGCCCATGGTGTCCTGGCCTACAGTGCAGGCTTTGTTTATGTGTCTGATTACGTCTGTTTATGAGTGCCGACTGAGCGGGGGAAACCTTGTCATTTTTTTTACTCAAGTGAATCCACCCACCTGCTGTTTTTTGAGATGGGTTTTTTTTTTTTTCGGGTTTTCCTCAATTCATAGATCTGCAGCAGCGAGCCTGGCTTTGGCAAAGCTGTGAGAGCCTGAGCATTGCCAATAAGGAGCTCCACCAGTGTGGCCTCCTACTCAAGATGCCGTGAGAATTCAGTTAATAAATGAAGCTCAGCAGTGAGGGGACAGGGGATCATTTTAATTTCAGATGGAGTTATTATCCCCTCATTATAATACTAGTCAGAGTGGAGCTGATATTCCTGTAAATGGAGCTAAAGTGATATAAACCAAACATTATCATTAGTGTCATTGGAAGTAGTTCTTTCTATAGGAGAACCATATCTGTTTAATTTATACTGTTTGACTGGTGAGCAGTGTCATGCAGATTTTTTTTTTCTTTTTTTAATCTTGGTTGGGAGTGATTATTGTAATCAGTGTGTGTGTGTGTGTGTGTGTGTGTGTGTCCGCAAAGACATATCATGCTGTAACTCAACGAGATATCACCATGAAATTACATGGTCATATCCATATAGGTAATGTGCATCAAATGCAATGATCCATTTGAGTAAAGGTCAAAGGTCAAAGTCACAATTAACTAAAAGGTCAAAATGTGATATTATCGGTTATAAGTCAAGAAGGATCACAGAACTTTCAGATTGGTACCAAAGGATGTGGAATGAAGATAATTAGTGTTATCACCTACGGCCAATAGTTTTTGAGATCTCTAGAGGTCAAAGGTGACATGTCACAAAATGAACTTCTGTAACACAGTTTGTGTGTGTCAAGCATAGACATATCACGCTATAACTTAATCAATACTGGATATATTATCATAATATGACACATACTGATGCATGTATACATATAATGACATTTTCAATCTTGCAAAAGGTTGCATTTAGCAGAAAGGTCAAAATCACATTATTGGCTCTAATTCAAGAACGGCTTGTCATAGAAATTTGAGATTGGCACAAAATAGGGGCAAGATTAGGCATTCTCTGAATATTTGTTTTATGAAAATGGAATATCATCATGGATCAAGTAATTAAATGTTGATCCGAGATGTGGAAAATCTCGTCTCTTGAGCTGACTTATTTTTACACTAATAGATTTAACAACTACAGTGTAAATAGTAATCAATATCTTTCTGTAATTAGCACCAGAAGCCTGTCTTACACTGGCCTAGAATTGGCTAATATGAGGCCCCTGAAGTAAAATGGGAAATACAAATCACAAACACAATCTATATTCCCTTTTTTTTTTTTTTTTTTTTTTTTTTTACAAGTAGATTGATTTACAGTTACACATTTATTTGTGAGACATTTGCTTCTGAGTTTAATGTCCAATAATCTCAATTTATTTATTTTATTCAGACATTTATAAGTCTGACTTACATATTTACTTCAACATTTATCAATGATTTAAAAATGTAAAATATTTTTCAGTAGTGCTAAAGTTTCTTTTAAGGTTTTCTTTACTGTAAACTTTGTTATGATGTAATTATTATACACATATCAATCTTATCCTTGGGGTTCAGGTTGTTGTTCTTTTGCAGTTACAGTCTAAGTCAAATAAACACAGTCGTGTGGATATAAACTCTATTCCAGTCTTGAAAATGTGTTTGGTCAGTGATACAAACAAATTTGGAAATTGAACTTCAGACATCCTTCAATGCCAAATAATAAATAAATGAATACATTGTTCTTGGCATAAACTCATAATTTGAAATAGGTGTCACTTGTTCCTGCAACAGTTTAAATTGGAAACCCTGACATGTAGGGCATCAGTCATCAGGAGCAGGACTATAATTATCACACAATGTTCTTTTGGGTTATTAGGTTCTGAAACTATGATCCAATTCTTCAGACACGTTCACTTCACTGCCCAGGAACATCCATGTAGGTCAAACAGTGATATTGGTTTAATAAGTAGATATTTGAAATTTGTCAGCTCACAGATAGAACTTATAAATTATCTACACATGATAAGTGACTTACTTATTAAGCTTTAATACCACTATTAATTACATTACCCCTGTAAAAGATGAATAAATTACTTATTAATTTGCAGTGAAACCATTAGTTAAATTTTTATAAATCTTTTATTAATGGTGTCTTATTAGAAAGTGGTACCATATGTAATACTGAGACATCACTTGCAACAAAAAAGGAGTACTACAGTATTCATTCTCAGAAACATGTTGCATTTATTATGTAAGTATAAGTCGTCTGGAAAACATCCGTTTCCTCTCGATGTTGAATGCACTGTGAACAGATGTAGGTATTGGTGAGTTCAGACAGACAGTAATGTCAAACCTCTGTCTGACCAGAGAATTGTAGCACAGTGACTCTTGTGAGATGTAGCTGAAAGTGATTAATGTTCTGTTCGACTCCACTTCCTGCTGTGATAGGGATAGTGTTGCCTGGCAACTGCCTGCGGCCTTTCGTTGACTGTTTTGGCTCGGTGGCAAATCTGAGGTGGCCTCGCTGTCTCTTGTTCTTCCCTCGTATACCTGCTCAGATGGAGTTTCCAGCACAGATCGATGTCTCAACCTGTGACTCTGCACTAATAAGAATCTATAACTAGAGAATCACTGGCTCTGTGTAAATATAAGTGACAAACACTTTAATATCAACAAATATTTATCTGTTCTTAGAGTAATAATGACAGAAATGTTCAAGAAGAGTAAAACTTCACCCTATCAGATTCAGACAGATCTTATTATTCATGGAGAGGCTGCAGTATTCTCAAGTAACTTTGGCTTGTATCCATCAGTGTACAGTCAGGAAACTATTTATTTGCCTGATATAACCGGATCATACTTCAGAAATGATGCCATATATTTATGAAACGCTCAGGAGGTTATTAATCCTCAATCCTCTTCTGTGAGGATTATCAACATGATCCTCTCATTTTATGTTCAGATCAATGGACATGTTTACATACAGTTAAGTTCCCTCAGTGCTCTACCTCTCTTTTCCACTGACATGGTAAATACACACTTCTGTCTCGCAGCTGCCAAGTTTAAACAACACGCACACATGGATGCAACTAGACTCCATGCTGGCTGTACACATTATTAGGCTTGCAGCTGCATCCACACATTGTAAAGTATGGTGTAAGATAACTGTGATAACTGTGTGATTTGTGTCCACAGATTGGATTTGTGTCCACAGATTGGATACCCATGCATATTTGTCATCCACAGGCATTACTTATTGAGAAAAGAAACATCGATCATAAGGTTTATGTTTTTCAAGCAAATTCTTTAACACTTAATCTGTACTGTATAGTTAATAGCCGAAGAGAATGAATACATGTTTTGTACTATAATAATAATAATAATAATAATAATAATAATAATAATAATAATAATAATAATAATAATAATAATAATAATAATAATAATAATAATAATAATAATAATAATAATAATAATAATAATCATCATCATCATCATCATCATCATCATATAAACACTTGAATATACCACACATATACATTATTGTCTTAGCGATGTATATAAAGCACTATTTAGGACATAGAAGGCATTTGGTTTGGTGGGTGTTTGGCAGAATTTTTCTATTAATGTCACTGTAATCACGCAAGCTGTGAGCTGGCTTGTTGTAAAAAATCTGCAACTCAGTTTTTACAGAGCGATCATGTGATGTCCCGAAAGGTCATTTTCTGACTCCACCCTGAGGAAAATAGTTTGCAACAAAATCGCTCGGTGCGAACAATTGACAGGATTTTAATATGATGACTTTTTTTGTTACACTTAAGAGTACTCATTCTTAATCTTAAAGGAGAGACGTCAACGTGAGATGAAATGAAAACGAGGTTCACATAGACTTGTATATAATATGTCTATGGGAGTTCAACTTAAGGCCTGAGCAATGTTTCTTTTCTCAACAAGTAATACGCACGTGTGTCCAACCTGTGGATACCAATCTATTGACAGCTATGTTACACCATAGTAAAGCTTTATTTTTGGCTCTGCTTTTTGACGTCATAGTCTCACTGCATACTGTATATAAGTGTGATTGTTTTTAACATGAATTATAAAATACTGAAAAAAAAGAAGAATTTATCATTCATTCTCACATGGAGGTGTTAATGGTCTTAAGTGTAAATCTTTTACATCTGGTGTTGATCATCCAGGTAAACATTAGGACAGTTTACACCAAAAGCTTCATAAATAATGTATTTAGCCTAAATAAATCAGTCAAATTGTGCTGTGTCTGGGGCACATAGCTAAATGAGCTGTTTAGTTCTTCAAGGGTCAAGTTGCTCTTTCTGACGGTATCATTTTCCCCTGCCTAGGAAAAAAAAACAATCACACTTGAATGTGGTCCATTGAGCTATAATCTTTGTTTAGCTGACATCTGGCCACTTTTTTGTTTCCATGGCAACAACTGTTTGATGGAGCATACAACATCTGGTGGGTTAAAATACAGGAAGTCAACAAGAGTCACATCTCACCCAAAAAAGTCATGTGAATGGCACATGCTTAAATTAAAGCAAAGCTGTTTGTAATCTTGGCATGTCTCTGTCTCTCATTGCTTAGCAACAGGCGTTGCTTCAGCCATGTGACGGCGCAGACCACTTCTCTAAATCATGGGGAATGGGCTGAGGCTCTGTGATTATTAACAATGGATATAATTAGAAGGTGGGGCACACATTGATTTCTCGCCCATAATTATCTGTGACAGGTGAAACCGTCACAACCTAGGACCAATTACAGAACTAAATCAAGATCGATCTAGGCATTACCAGAGCACCACACACAAAAAGTTGAGTTTGTCATGATGTCACCACCCATTGTTTCTTTGAAGACAAGAGTTTTGGGTGTTACCGTCTTTTATAGAAAAGATGACACTCTCACAAAAGTGCTGAGCTGTAAGAATAGCCTGGGATGGTGGTGACCTCATGTATTAGCTTAGCAACTCAGTAAAATGCTAAATATTATTGTAACTTTTCACCTACAACTGTGATCAAGTTGTAAATGTTGTTCAATAAACAGAAACTGTTACATGGGTTCAGAAACATAATGGACCCAAGTGCAAAACTCAGAAACGGGAATGTTTTTAAGTGTTTTATTATGAAATCAGTCATTCCCTGGAGACTGGGTTGCTGTATGGTGGCTCATGAGGTGGCATGTGACAGCAAATGAGGGGTGAGGCAAAATGGTAATCAAAATCCAGGCAAAGGTCAGAACCAGATATCCAAACACAGTAGTCAGGGAAAATCCAAAAATAACTACCAGGGTCCAGGTGAAGGTCAGTACATGGATCCAAAAACCAGAATGGGGCCGACAAGGGCAGGTCAAGCTCGCAGTCAGGGTCAAGCAACAGGAGGCAATAATCAGGCAACAAAACAAACAGAAACCAGAAAACCAAGACCATACCAGATACAAGACCGCTTATTTGCTCCATGAAAGGCAGACAAACTCGCACCAGACAAAGACACAGGAGGAGTTTATATTAGACAAGTGATCCACATGAGGTTGAATTAAAAGGGCCGGACAAGGAAGTAAAACAAGACAAAGTGAACATGAACCAACATAAAAGCCCAGACATTAACAACAACAGAAAAACAGTAAGACAAACAGAAAACTTACAAAACAAGACAATAGAAGTCTGGATTATGACAAGCTGTTAAGGTTCAGTTTGGTAAGTGAGCTGTCGGTTAAAGCCTGACGTGGCCTGAGCAGCTCTAAGCTCAACAAAGGATTAAAGCACAGACGGACCCTTTCTACAGTTATTACAGAGGGGAAATAAAACAAATGCAACCTTTATATATTTTGAGTATCATCTAAGTTGACAGGAATAAGTCATTATGGAACCAGCACGGAAGAATAATAAACAGAACACAGATACAGTACTTCCATGGAATAGTATAGACTTCTGAGCCTTTATATATGTATAGGTGTGTGTGTGTGTGTGTGTGTTTTCCTATGGTGAAAATGGGTATATTAGTATTCATGTATGTATATTTTATATTTTTATGGGTGGGTGTAAATATGTAGCCGTGTGGAAATATTTGTACAATTCGTAAGTATAGATATATGTGTGAGATGGGTTTTTAGAGCAAGTGTAGTGCTATACTTTGTTAACCCCCTCCAAAAACCCCCCCAAAACAAATCAAAACAACAACAACAAAACCAGGCACAACAAACCCAGGTACCTGCAAATGTTTTACCTGATATGCTTTATCTCTTATCATTCTGAAAACACATTTTTTGGTAACTGTGACCTTGACCTTTGACCTACATTCACCAAAATTTAATGAGGTCTATTCTGGACAACCTTGTACCTTTCCTGAAAATTTAATGTAAATTGAACCAGTAGTTTTTACATAAAGTTGCTGACAATCAGACAAACAGACAGACAAAAAATAAACCAAAAATAATACCTTTCTTCCCTTTCAGGAGACAGGGCAACGAGCAATTTCATTTGGACTTTAGTTGAGAATTGCAGAGTAATGCATCCTGTCAGGAAACATTACCCACAGTAACCATGATATCACAACACAGTAATGATGTGATAATTAATACATTGCAAATAGCACTGAGTGATGTACCAGACTAGTGAATTGACCCATGGGCATCCATGGGTTCTAGATGTGATAGTTTTTATGCTATTCTGTATTTGTGCATTTCTGCATTTCTCCAGCAGTTAAAACTAAAGCATTCTGGCCATGGCAATGTAATTGTAAGGCTGCTGTATTTCAAAATTACTAATCTCTCCCAAAATATTTGTTCTATTAACTTGTCTAAAGTATGCCAAACTGCGGCAGTAATTTTTTTCTAGACTTTTTTTCTAAATCCTGAGACATGCATGCACACATGCATGCATTCACACACAGGCCTCTTGGGTTTTATAAAATAGATGAACCATTATGCTGATTTTATTCTCTTCTACATGATGAATTTTTCATATTATGCCAAACAGTGGCAGAACTAAAATTACAGCTGTAACATTTCAGTACACTGCATATGATATGATTACAGAATATTATTCACCACAAGAAGTCGATTGTGTACAAATATCAATAGAAGCTGAGAGCAGGGCCGTATTACGGACCGGGCCAAAGGGGCCGGCACCCAGGGGCCCAAGGGTTCAGGGGTTCAGGGGTTCAGGGGTTCAGGGGTTCAGGGGTTCAGGGGTTCAGGGGTTCAGGGGTTCAGGGGTTCAAAGCGATATAGTAGATGCCAATGCCAATTGCCTATAGTTATCTTCCAGGACAGTAGTAGAGTGGTAGATATTCACCTTCAGAACACTGAGTTTCACTCACTTCACTTTACACATTTGTCTTCCATATGTTTCCATTGTAAAGGGGTGTACTGTACACACCAATACCAACAAATTGAAGTCCAAATGAAAATCCAGTATCGATACAACACTCCCACATTAAACTTGTCATTGCTTTTACTGAATCTCCTCACATAGCATACATTTTTGCAAGTTTAAGTGAAAATTTAGTGTTGTTAAATCCATTTATTGAAACTCCTAACAATATTCTTACATTAAAACCTTTGCTAGTTTATCAGATTTAGTATGCAATACCCTAAATTAGGTATGGTAGATTGGTGCAGGGGTGGGGGGGCATTTGCAAACTCCTGGTTCCAGGGCCCAGACCCCCCATAATCTGGCCTAGGCTGACAGTGTCCATAGATAGAAATAATTCTCTTAGTAGCTTTACTAAAAGAACTGCTCCTGTGAGTCCTATATGTGCTCATAAGCCTACATAACTGTCATTTTTCAGTTACAAAAAGAACCAATGAAAAAATTGCCACATCGATATTTATGCTGTTGGTGGTGGGGTTCATAAAACACACTCTATACGAAGCCACAAATGGGCTATATACACTCAGTTTAAAAAGAAACAAAACCCTGATGTACCATGAAGCAGCCAGAATCTTCATCTGGATTCCAATGTTACATCATCATGGTCAAAGCACCAGGCACTTATTTATTAACAGATTATTAATGTATTGGTGTAAAGAAAAAAGAAAACGATCTAGCATGGCATTGTGATGTTACTTAAACACAATTTACGGAAGTACAACAAATATATAATGCATTGAATAAGTCTTTGTTTACTCGCCAACCCACACAGTCACCATAACTTCTACAGTTTGTCCATGTGTGCCTTGGAAAAATATAGATATTTGATAACACAATGCAAGAGGATGTAATACAATATATTCCCATTACAGTCTTTTCTAATATAAATGGAGGTTTGATATGGGGTGCATTTCCCAGCTTGCTTCTCTAACTCTACTAGTTAATCCACTCCTCAAAGGAGTTGATGCATGCTAGCAGTTCCCAAAGGATTCAGATGTTGCTCTACTAATTAACTATGTGGGAAAACAATGTTAATCCTCTACCTTTGCAATAAGAGCCTAGCCTCTGGATTCAGCCAATAAGATAACGGCAGAAGGTGGACTTTAAATAGACTATGACTCACTGCTTTGAGAATGTTTGGCTTCTGGTGTCCGACACATGATTTTAAATTAGCTGCTTCATTATGATCAGTAATAAATATCTTATTTCTATCAAGCAGTTTTTCTTCTATATTACACACAGTGTAATGTGTTCCTGTAGTTTCTCTTTGTCTATGATATTGTCTTTTTTTAAATTGAGCTATTTTTCATGAGGCGAAGCTGCTAGTCCAACCTACTGAGACTGTGTGTAACCCAGGATCCCTCTTGTTATGTTTTCTAAGAGCCCATCAGCCAGAGTGGACTGGTTAAAATCCTTACCTACAGGTCTTGTTAACTCACCACTTGGCTTTCATGTTTTTTTTTTCCTCTACCAAAAAACAACAACAAAAAAACCTCACATTCCATTGCTCAGTGTTTGTGGCACATCTACACTGGATGAAGAGGTCTTCTCTACAGCTCTCCAGTCAAACGGCAATGATTGTGCTCCAGGGGAGACAGAAAATTGCTTCTGCCTTTTGGAGTGCTATAATGATGCTGAGAGGAGAGCGTGCACGGATGTCATAGGAAGCATTTCTGAATTTCTTTTTCTTCCAGAGGACATTGGCACCATTTCTTCAATTTAAAGACAAAAAAAAGAGCAAAACAGAATACTATAGATGAATGACATCTTGGTTAATGTCATATAATTTTCTCTGAAGGCACATAGAGTTATACATGGCACCACTGCATTATAACTGGATGCTTGCTATGTGATACAGGAAGGGAATGTAACTGAGAGGCTGAGTGGCTTTAACGCTGAAGTCATGACCCTAAAGAGATTAAGGAGCCTGAAAACATCAATCTGCTAAAGCGTTGCATGAAATACTGATGAAATGTCCTCCAAGAGAAGGAGCTGAGACAGGAGGAGACGAGATGCAGAGCTGAAATAGGAGATGGTGATTGGAGGAGAAGGGAGGGAGGCAAAGGGACAAGTAAATGGACAGAATGTCTTTTGGCTTTTCTAACACAAGTGTCTCATTGCATCACAGGATCAGGGTGTTTACCACGTACCTTTATTTATTCAGCTCTGGGTCTGAATAATGAAGCACCCTGAAGAGGTTTCCTATTAATAAAGATGAAAATGGAACCAAGTGAGGAAAATAAATTGGCTATATGTGCTCGTGTCCATGTCTGGCGATGGAAAGTATAGTTATCCCAGTGCTTACACTGTACCATGTAGAAATAATTTACTGCTTATTGACCAGTTTGGTTCATTTATTCAAAAATAAAAATGCTATAAGGCACAAGTGTGTGATTTGTAGCCAGGGCGATTTGTAGCGAAATGTTCAGTAAATGTTGATACTGGGACAAAGTACAAGTGATAAAAGCTTGGTGGTGATCAGAGGAGGGGGAGGGTGGTCACATGTGTCTTTCATTCAGTAGGTTGGGGCAGAGCGGCACTCGCAGAAGTGAAAGTGAAACCTTACGCTCATTTAGGTAAATTTTTTTTTGTTTGTTTTGGGGTGGGGGTGGGGGTGGGGGGGCACAGCCTTGGCAGAGTCTGCGCTCTCTGAGGGCTGTTCTAGTTTTTTATTTGTTTCATATAAAATTTCACCAGTTCTATATGAAACATATCTTAAAGAATAGTGCAGTGCTACAGTGTCTACAACTGAATCCAATGCTGTCTGTGCATTACTTGGTCTGGTATTAAAGCTAAATTGACATGTTCTTCAACATTCATTTAAGTAAAAGATTAAGAGGTTAATTTATTTTGTTATCTTCACAACAAAATTTTACCATTCTAAAACATACAGCACCTAGTATTAGCATTAGTGATTAGCATTAGCACATCTCCATCATCACCATCATCAGCAGCACTGACAGGAAAATTAACTCATGTATATATGTTTTTTATCTTGTTTTTAGCATCACAGCTCATGATCTGACATAAAGTCTCAATGTGAACATTATCTGTTTCATATGGAATTTAGACCTGGATGTGATTTGAACAGAACAGAAAAACTTAACATAGATCCACTAGTGCAACAGTGAAATGAACATATAGTAACTGTTTGCTTCTATGAAACCGGATTCATTTTGGCACCTGGTACTTTTCCAGCTTCATAGACCCAATAATAAATGATAGATTTAGACATTGGCCTATTTTCCCCGAGGATCTACCTAATGATGACCTAATAATGAAAATTAAACTCTTGCTCTGAGCCATCCCAAAATTAATTAATTTTTAATCAAACATTGGGGCCAAAGATAGAACAGAACTAGGATATAAAAAGCTACCTAGGTGATCCAGAAAACATAGCTGTTAATGGTATTATACAGTGCTATCAATAACGACAGTGTTAAATTTGACAATCATAGTGTTTTTTTTTTCAATCCAGGCATCTGTGTATTTCATGAATTGCCAGTCTCATACCAGGATTTTATGTGTAACCAATTTATTGTGTTCACTCATGTTACATTCGGAATCTGCCCATTTAAACACAAATAAATTGAAAGTGATTTTGCAACAGTGGATATATTTGTGAAACACTCACCCTTGCACAAATACTTCAATTCCCACTTCTGAGAGAATAAAGAGTTATTTGAAAAAATAGTGCAGCATAATTTTTATGTCCTTTCTACTTCATTACATGCAGATTTTTTTTATAAAAAATAATATAAAATGAGTTTAATCTGAAAAATTGTTTCTCTTTTATCTCACTAAATATTTCTTTTAAAAATAGGCTCAAAGTGCTTACAAATTTGCTTCATAATATTAGTTTGGTTTGCATTTTTAGCTCCATGTCCTGTTTTTGGGGACCAGTTTTATAGACGCACCCAACTTCTATCTGTGAAACCCCTGAAGTAACCAAGTATCAGTGCTGCATGGACCTGTGATTACCACTTGCAACTATATTTTGTAGTAGATGAATATCTGATACTTTATAGTCTCAATGCTAATTAATAATATGAAATAATAGTAATAAAAAATAAAATAAAATAATAATAATATTAATTACAACAAAATAGCATATATAAAATGTGTTTAAGTAAAAAAAAAAATAGTTCAGACATTTCAGCAGCAACAACATGTGATCACTCATGGTCAAACTCTTACAATCAGATACAGTGGAGGAACAGACAAGTGTTCATTGTTCATCCCATGATATCAATATAAAATTATGACATAAATGAAAATGGAAACAGTTTAGCCATGAAACAACTATAGATTTTTGGTTTTTATATCTTTTAGTTGATTCATTTTTGTATTCTGAATTCATGATAATATAGATTAGTCAGTGAATACATTTAATGGATTAGAATTTGTCTTTGATAATATTGTAAATTAGCATAATCCGATGCCAAACCCATTAGTACCCATTAGTTCACAAAATCACGACATATTAGGGGATGGATACATGGACAAAAGCACAACAACACTTTCTATTCCACCACAGGTACATCACAGGTAAACCAGACTTGCCTGTGATTACACTTGTTTGATTAATGTACATGTGAGTGTTTTGTGCTACTTCTAAAGTTAGCTGTTACACTCAAACTTCTCAGGGACACCTTCTCAATTCCCATCATTAGCCTGTTGTCTATTAACAGATACTGTCATGAGGTCATTCCCCATCATTGTCACTTCTCACTCTCCTGAACTCTGGCCTTCAGAGTGGAAGTCAAAACAATGATTACATAAGATGCACATCCCTTACATGAACCCACTGCAGTGACTCCATTATGACAAAGAGGATTTTAGAAATACATTTTAGCTTCTCCCCTTTCTAATCAGCTCTCATTGCTAAGCCTACCCTGCATGTGTATGATTTATGAATATTGATGCACAAGTGGGAGAATGCCATCCCAAAAAGCTAGCATCCAGCTAGCAGACAGTCCCAGACAGATCCTGCCCTGTATTAAGCTTTGCAGTTATTATATAATGACTGCTGATGCCCATGGCAGTGTATGATGAGATGGTGAATGAGTCAGTTACCGCTGCTGCTGCAGGATGTATCTATTATTCAGGTGCAGACTGACCTCAAGTGCTCTCCCATGTGTCCATCTACAAGTCAAAGCTGGACACTCACTCATCAACACAGAAGTGTGAGGATCAGAGGTGAAACAGCTCACTGTTTTTGTGAAACATGCCTCTAGTCTTCTACATGTCAGGTTCAAGACTCAGACTCTAAAGATAATGAGAATCAAACATTAGCATTCATGATTCAAGACCTTTGGGTCCCACATGCAAAACAAGTGGTTCCAGGCACAACAAACCCCACCCCTCACACTTATTGTAGCTTATTTTGGTATTGATCCAGTTGATGACATCATGGTGATGTCAGCATATCAATTGCCTCAATATATGTGCCAGGTTTGAGGTAAATTAAAACAAAGTTGATGTATTAATTTAATATTTTACTCATAATTAAAAAATGTGACAATTGAATTTTGAACTACTTTTTTTTCCCAAAATGCAATCACATCTATTCAATAATCTATACTGGTATTATATATACATACTGTATATATATGTACACACACACTATATTTAAGTGTTTAAGTGTTTAAAACCTATGGGAATTTACAGACAGAGCCTTATCATGTACATCAAATACACACACACGCCTACAATATCCTGTAAAAATATATACTGTTAACTCCCAAACCGGTCCTTTGTTGGACACACAATAATTCCGAAAGTGCTTCATCAGATGCAAGATAAAACATCCCAAGTGCAGAATGAGTCATACATTTTTCATATTGTTTTTCAAGAAATGTCAAACTCTCGAATTCATTAAATTCATTGTTGCTCAGAGTTGGGCTAGTGGTGTGTGGTGCAAGAATAGATTGTATATAATTAGTGGATGGAGGAGCTCTGATGTCACCTGTTTTGAAGCCAATACTCTGGGATTTGGCCATCACTATGTTGGGTTTTTGGGGGCAGACCTGACCATATTTGTACAAAAAAGGCAGACCTGTGGTAGCCTGAGCACTCAAAGCTCAGCTAATATCAAGCACTGGCTAAGTGATTTGGTAAAATGGTGAACTTAATAAAACTGTGTAATAAAGAAATTACATTTTCTTTTTAGGGAAAAAATGTTTGAAATAAAATGAAACTTACTTGACAGATGGGGACACTTTCATAAAGAACTGAGAGCTTTCTATCTGAAGACAAATGTTTCAGTGGATCTCCACATGAACATCGCCAGAAGTGATGGCTAGGGGAATATCTCCAGTCTCATCCAATGCTTCACCAAACAGCTATGATGTCATGACATGAGGCAGTCCCAGGTCATAACATTTCATTTGCACTTTATTTTAAGTCACACAAAGACTTCCAGAGATATGAACCAAGTGATTTTAAACTTTTGAGCAGGGCGGTATGATGGTGCAGTGGTTAGCACTTGTGCCTCACAGCAAGAAGGTCCCTAGTTTGATTCCCACACCAGACCTTTCTGTGTGGAGTTTGCATGTTCTCCTCGTGTCTGTGTGGGTTTTCTTCTGATACTCCCACCATCCAAACACATGCACTGATAGGTTAATTGGTTAATCTAAATTGTGAGAGTGATTGTTTGTCTATATATGTTCAGCCCTGAGATGAACTGGAGACTCATACAGGGTGTACCCCGCCTTGGTCCGTTGTAGCTGGGTTAGACCCCCACCAACCACAGTGACCCTAATGAGGATAAAGCGGGTTTAAACGATGAAATGAAACTTTTGAGCAGCCTCTTGTGGCCAATATAGAAATGGTAAATCATCCAAAATAAAATCAATTTCATGTTCAATTTCTAAATTGAACATGTTTCAAGTTTAGTTTAGTTTAGTTTAGTTTAGTTTAGTTCAGTTCAGTTTAGTTTAGTTTAGTTTAGTTTAGTTTAGTTTAGTTCAGTTCAGTTTAGTTTATTTCTTTATTTAAGGAACGGTTAACATTAACCATTGAAGGAAAGATGCCTGTACTAGGTTGTAGCATTTCCTGCTAATTTCCACCTATAGTCCCTTCAGCAGGTTGATGTAATACATAAAATACACATACACACAAATATCAAATTAACATAAAGGATATCTGGCACTGGTGGCAGTCGGATCAAAAACATAATATCCCCAAAACTGTGTTCGGGGATATTATGAAACTGACTTGGTATTTTCAGTGTGAATCTACAGAAAGTAAACCAGGCCTTTCTGGAGCTGATCCCTGTGGCTGTCAACAACACAACAATATTAAGATACTTCTACCTTGACCGTATCCTAGAGCAGAGGTCATATCTCATGTCATTCAATTTCACTTCAGGGGGAACTCAACACATCATTCTTAATCTCACATCTCTACTATGTAAGGCATGATTTATGGGAAGAAATCTAAGCCTTGAGGGTCCTTTTGAAGGAGAAAACACAGAAACATCATTAATGCTGCTAATGTCACCAGCAGAGCTTTAATCTACTGATGATGAGATCAAACCCAAACTGGACCACATTTTAAAGGGTCAAAGATCTTTTTATTTTATCAGTTCACTATATGCACAGAATATACAGAGAAGTGACATATCATTTCTCTCTCACCTTGTAATTAGAAAGACAAAAACAAAAAAATAGTGCCAGGCAGAACAAACCTCACCGCTCGCATGTATTATAGCAACTACAATACAGCTACAGTTAGTGGTTTTACCTGCACATCCAAGCTGAGCAAAGGATTTAACTGGAGTTTCTGAAAAATCCAAGTGTATATGCATGGGAAGAGAATCGAATTATTGAGTGAGGTACGTTTGACTTCCACACACTAAATGGACTGCACTTATATAGAGCTTTTATCCAGAGCACTTTACATTATCCTCACATTCATCCATGCACACACACACACACACACACACACACACACACACACACACACACCAGTCAGCGACTGCTGCCATGCCAGACCCACCAGGGGCAATTCAGGGTTCAGTGCCCACTTCGACATGTGAACAACCAGAGCCACTACGCGAACCACTGACTCTTCAGTCATTGGACAACCTGCTCTACCAACTGAGCCACAGCCATCACTAGCTGGCATTACACACCCTTTCATGTTAGTATTTGTCTGGTTGGCATCATGGATAAAGAACAATTACAGTAGTAAAGAAACGTGGCAGATTTGAAGCAGACATAGTAGAAGGAGGACAACAATACCGAGCAAGGATATGGACGACAATGATGCCGCAGCTCAGTATATTTGATGGACTGATTATGTTACATGTAAAGTCTTGTGGCAATGATGTTAACATTCTTCTTCATTGCTCCTCATCTTCTTCTTCTGATACTGTGTTGTTTTCATGCTCAGTGTGGCAAAAAAAAATCACAAGAAGTCACTATTGGCTCTCTGAAAAGTCGCCAGAAGTTGATAGATTGTGTAACGATGTCATACATGACATAACCACGCCCATGTAGCATGTAACGTAATCGCGTGGTCATGCATAACTGTCTTAATTTCAGTCCATCATATCTCACCATCTGATGGCTCTGTTTTACCAGTTTTCAGTTGGTTTGGTTTGATCTTGTGTCATGACATCACAGTGTCACGCACAATGCACTGGTCTCCAAAAAATCTGACTGAATGTCTATTAGGGAATGCTGAAGCTAATGCTGAAGCTAATGCTGAAGCTAATGCTGATGTGTACTGTGTACAGATCATGTCTCATATGCAGCGTTTTTCTCACCAGTGAAAATGGTGCCACAGGGCAATCAATTTGTCACTCACAAGATAACTTTAGTAGTCGCCAGATTCAGCCAGATTCAACCTAAAAGTTGCCAACCCGCTAGATGATTCTGTTAGTCACCAGAGATAGCCAAATGTTGCTAAATCTAGCGACAAAGTCACTCATTTGTCAACACTAACACTCTGCTCACTTCCTGAAGGGGGAGTGGCCAGGCCAGTCATCGTCGAGCTAACCATGGCTGTGCATATACATGCCAAAATAGCTTGATTTATAACCGCCTTATCTGGCACGAATTGTCTGATTTCCAGAATTCCAATTTGGTTCCATTGCAGTCTGACTAAGATGTGTACATGGCTTTTAAAACTTTGATATTAGCCGGACTAAATTAAAAAATGTAATTTTTCTAAATGTACTGAGTGGTAGAAAGAACAGTAACAGTAGTTAGAACATTAACAGATAGAACAGTACCAGAACAGTACCAGATAAAACAGTAACATATAGAACAGTAACATATAGAACAGAACTAGAACAGTACCAGATAAAACAGTAATATATAGAACACTAACATATAGAACAGTACCAGAACAGTACCAGATAAAACAGTAATATATAGAACAGTAACATATAGAACAGTAATATATAGAACACTAACAGATAGAACAGTAATATATAGAACAGTAACAGATAGAACAGTAACAGATAGAACAGTAATATATAGAACAGTAACAGATAGAACTGTAACAGATAGAACAGTAATATATAGAACAGTAACAGATAGAACAGTAACAGATAGAACAGTAATATATAGAACAGTAACAGATAGAACTGCAACAGATAGAACAGTAATATATAGAACAGTAACAGATAGAACAGTAACAGATAGAACAGTAACAGATAGAACAGTAATATATAGAACAGGAACAGATAGAACTGTAACAGATAGAACAGTAACATATAGAACAGTAACAGATAGAACTCCAACAGATAGAACAGTAATATATAGAACAGTAACAGATAGAACTGCAACAGATAGAACAGTAATATATAGAGCAGTAATATACAGAACAGTAACAGATAGAACTGTAACAGATAGAACAGTAATAGATAGAACAGTAACTGATAGAACTGTAACAGATAGAACAGTAATATATAGAACAGTAACAGATAGAACAGTAACAGATAGAACAGTAATATATAGAACAGTAACAGATAGAACTGTAACAGATAGAACAGTAATATATAGAACAGTAACAGATAGAACTGCAACAGATAGAACAGTAATATATAGAACAGTAACAGATAGAACAGTAATATATAGAACAGTAACAGATAGAACAGTAATATATAGAACAGTAACAGATAGAACAGTAACAGATAGAACGGTAATATATAGAACAGTAACAGATAGAACTGTAATATATAGAACAGTAACAGATAGAACTGCAACAAATAGAACAGTAATATATAGAACAGTAACAGATAGAACTACAACAGATAGAACAGTAATATATAGAACAGTAACAGATAGAACAGTAACTGATAGAACAGTAATATATAGAACAGTAACAGATAGAACTCCAACAGATAGAACAGTAATATATAGAACAGTAACAGATAGAACTGCAACAGATAGAACAGTAATATATAGAACAGTAATATATAGAACAGTAACAGATAGAACTGTAACAGATAGAACAGTAATAGATAGAACAGTAACTGATAGAACTGTAACAGATAGAACAGTAATAGATAGAACAGTAACTGATAGAACAGTAACAGATAGAACAGTAATATATAGAACAGTAGATACAACAGTAATAGAACGGTAAGAGTAGACAGAACATTTCATCCACTGGCTCCACTTGTTAACTTGTTAAATTCAGGAGCTTGTCTTTGAGATTGGTTCCTCAGAGGCCTTTTCATGACTCACTCCTAAACCTCCAAAACCAGTGCAGAACTAGTACCGTACATTTCAGAGCCTGATATCTCTGACATGCCAAGGCCGCTCAGAGTCCTACACCGCACATCCACAGTGAGAACAGTGTCTGAATGTGCTGCAGGGATCACGAGAGGGAGAGCGCTGCTATAAATTAAACAGATTTGTTTCGTGTCTGTGTCAGTCTGTAATAATCTTCAGCTTTGGGAACAGCCTTGTGGTGAGCTTTAAGGGATTTAGAAGGCTCTACTTCTCTTGCTGCTGCCTCCATTAATCATAGTCCTGTGCTGTGTGTAGTGTGGAGATGTTTTCTGGGAAGTAGAACTTTAATGCAGGGTCATTATTACAATTCCATCAGAAAAAAAACACACCCTGTTACTTGTGTACATAGCGTAAAAAGAGTTAGAGCACTTAACTCTGTCAACTTCAGAACAATCATAATGGAGTTCCCTTCTCATGTTTATTTTTGTGTCTGATATAAAAGCAATTAAACAGTAGTAAAAAAAAAATGCCTTAGGTTAAGCTTTAAAAAATAAATGTCATTTTCCTAATCTACAGAAAGGACACATGCTACTAACATTCTATGAATATCCAATTTATATATATTTTTTTGGTTTGTGATTGTGACACTTGACGAGAGTATAGCAACATTTCCCAACCTTTTTGAACCATGGCACAAATTTTACATGAGGAAAATCACAAGGCATACCACCAAACAAAACTATTGCAACTATTGTATATTTATCGAAATATATGTAGTAGATTAGGGGTGGTCAACCCTAGAGAGTCACTACCCTGATCAGCCTTTCATCAAGTTCTGCAGACGACTGATAACGACTGTCAGGTGTGTTGGAAGAGGTAAACAACTAAAACCTGCAGGATAGCAGTTGCAGACCCCTGTTTTAGATCTATCCCTCTTCCAGCACACCTGATGGTTGTGATCAGGCTTCTGCAGAAATAGATGACCATCTTATCAGGAGTGTTAGAAGAGGGATCCGTCGAAAACACAGGTGTCAAACTCCACTCCTCGAGGACCAGTGTCCTGCAGGTTTTAGGTTTTTTCATCCTCCATCACACCTGATTTAATTCATGATCAGCTTATCATCATACTCTGCAGAAGCCTGGTAATGATGTAATGACTTCCAGGTGTGATAGAAAAGGGAATATATATAAGGTAACAATTGGAAGACATGATGCAAGACTGGCATCTTGTCTGAACTTTTTTATCCGCAAGCGTTGTCATTAAGAACTCTCCGTGCATGCAGGGATGCGAGAGTGTGTGGAAATGGATTGGATAAGCATGCCAGGCTGCTAGATGGTGATGTGACAGAATGCTGCCTTGTCAATGTGCATTATGTAACAGCAATATTTTTGCATTTTCGACCATGAGATGGAAACGCAATAGCAGATAGTTTTCAGATTTTTGCGCTGACAATCTGTAAAACCTCAATTTTCATGTAAATGAAAGGCACTTCTGATAAAATATTTTGTTGTCTTTAGCCTCAATCGTCCTCATGTAAATGGCCCCTAAGACATGTAGGACACCAGTCCTCCAGGACTGGAGTTTGACAGTCCTGATCTAAAACATGCTGGAAGTAAAAATATTAATATTTCCAAATTATACTTTTAGTATCATGCTGTACTTTTGTTGTGACAAATATCCTTACTTGTTGGTAAAAAAACAAACAGTAAAAAAACACATTTAAGTGAAATCTTTATGTCCTCATGCCTAAACAACAGGAAACACCAAACATCATGTTTGACAACATTTTCAACTGTTTGTTATGGACATGGCCATAAACTGTGTGAAAAAAAGACAGTTTATGGTGAGGTAACAGGACATGTGTGGTATCAGTAAAGTTGACTGTACATTCATCCATAACATGTTTTTATGGAACTCCATAAAAAAATAAAAAATAAAAAATAAAAATATATATATATATATATATATATATATATATATATATATATATATATATATATATATATAGTATGGCATAAAGGAGCAGAATAAATATATGTGAGAAGAGAATGTACTGTATGTAAAAGGGCCACTATGAATAATGTCTTAGATGTTCCCTCATAAAAGGCTGTCAGTACTAGTGCACATTACCACCTTCAGGAACACTGATTACAGATGACATTATGTACTTAATATATGCTGCTGGAGTTCCCCTTTTAAATAAATGAAATACAATTCAGTTCATGTACAGATACAATGAAACAGGAGCTTAGAAACTACAGGCCCCCACCAAGGCAAACAATATCATTAAACCATGAACAAACCCCAAATAATGACCTAGTGATACACTAACTGACTGTTGCCACGGTAACAAAGGTAATAGTTGTAATTGGTGGTACCAGTAGTGGTTATCTAAAATCTGATTTGTTCTTTACAGTACAGCTTCTTTTCTAGGGTTTAGAATCAGTGAATATAAAGATTGATTTTGATTGTAATTTTTAATCAGATGCATCAACTAATCTAAAACAATTTCCCCACCACTAATCTTAGCAAGATAAATAAATCAAGTAAATCAAGTAAAATACATTTCTAAGTTTTTGAACTTCAATTAACATGTATTATTTACACATTCACAGGCTCCGTAGTGAACATGGAAAAACTGGAATTCATGGAGTTTGTGACATAGCTCGACCCCCCCACCCCCCAGAGTATCAGAGTCCAGTTTAGATAAACTATAATTTTTTTTCCCTTTTTCCCAAGTTGGTTACAGGAATGCTGGTTCTAAGGCTGATGAAAAGTTATCATTTTAATACAAGTATTTTAATTATATTATTAAAGAAGAAGGGAATGGAAAAAGTAAAAAGATAGTTTTAGTCTTTGGAACTGAAAAACGATGTGGGGTAATTCAAGGCCACCTGCTGTGAACTCCATCTTGACTCTGCACTGTAAAAAAAATACTGAGGAATTAACAGCAAAAACTTTATTTAAGAAGATTTTTGTGTTAACGATTAAATCAAATGTAGCTGTAGTTTTTACAGGAAGAGAAAGTTAACAAAACCACATTTGTATATAGAAATTACGTTTTTCTATTGTTTTGACAAAATAAAACTGTAAATTTAAAAACAATGTAGTGTTGTGTAAATTGGCAAGACTACAATGTTTAATTAACAGGTTACAGACGTGTGTGATTCATTCATTGAGACCCTGTCTCTACAGTGACGAGTTTGCGTGAAACTGACGTACTTTCTTAACGGATTAAGACGGGACCGGTCTCGCAGATACCCCAAAACGATCTTTTTGGAAAATGGGTCCCAGAGTGGGAAGATCTGGATATGGTGCCATTTTGTATCCATCTTGGCGAGTATCCATGTGTGTTCACACCCACGTTATGACCATGGAAAAAGCAACAGCCTTGCACCTGTACGTAGCATTAATTCTCATCACAAGACGGCGACAAAGGTGAACAACAGAGTATCAGTGGTGAATGGATTAATGTTAGGGGGTTAGCAGTGTTATTATTGTTGTTTGTGTCCGGCGTGTGTTTTGCACCATTTGAAAAAGGATGTGGGTCCATGTGCACTACCTCTTGTATTGTTCTCTTGTATCCAGTGGGACTGGCTTACAGCGGTCATAATAGTGTGGCATTTGAATTGCATCATTTTCAGCAAGCGTTTCGCCCCCATGCTGACGCAGATTTTTACTGAAACAGTTCCATTTTTACATCTTTTTGACATGGTTTCAAAACCAAACCCATATCAGACTTGTCTGTACGTAGCCTCAGTTGGTCGGGGCAGAGCAGAACAGAAGTGAAAGGGGGGAAGGGGGCTGATCTGCCTTGGCGACCTCTGTGCTCTCTGAGTGCTTTTCTAGTTTTTTTATAGTGTGTCAAAGCTGTGTCTATTTGAGGGTTAAGTAACAGACATACTGTCTAGACTGTGTTTGGGAAACTGCTAACTCGGTCTGCTGTGTCAAGAAGATGTTGTTGTTGAGAGTTGACTGTATTTGGACGCGACTGTTGAAGGAGACTGATGAAGTTGGCTGGTGTCCAATCAGATTTATTGAAACCTAAGAAGGCCACATGTTAGCTTATAAAAGCTTGTTAGATTGTATGTTGGGGTAGATGTACCATGACACACTGTGTGTAATGTCTCATAATTACTATTTAGCAAAATACAAATTTGAATGAATCCCTTATCAAAAATGTCTTTTTGATTCATTGTCTCAAAGTTTATTTAAATGATTCATTGGACAGTTTTCCCACAAACAAAAAAAATATACAGTACAGATATGAAAATGTATTTAAAAACGGTTTGAAACACACAGAAAAGTTAAAATGTGTTCAAAGATATGTTACAATTCATACAGATGTGAAAAGTTTTTTCAAAAAGATGTTAAAAATACATGAAGATGTTACAATATGTTTAAAAAAGAATTTTAACCACATAGAAATGTAGATAAAGATGTTTAAAATGTTTAAAAAATATGTTTAACAAATAAAAACATAAAAATAAAGATGTTTTTAAAATGTATTGTTGTTTTTGTTGTTGTTATTAGTGGTATGTGTGTGTGTGTGTGTGTGTGTGTGTGGTGGGGGGGGGTCTGAAAACCCCTTCTCTAAGCTATCCTTGGGCAGGGGTGAGGAACCTGTCGCTTTGGGGCTGAATGTGAAAAAAAGACTCTTGGGTCCTTTTCAAATGGTTCCATTTAGCTTAATCAAAACAGTTGGAAATGAATAACACTTTTTTTCCTATTGTTATTAAAGTCACTCTGGTGTTGTGCATATCGTTAGCCTCATACCATAATTGCCTAAGTCAATTTTTGGTCAAATTAAGATTTTTGCATAACTTTACTCCCCTACCACTGCTGTCTTTCTGACTATGTCATTGACCAATCAGAACACTCATAAAAAACAAAAAAACAAGTGCAAAAACATACCTGCCCAAGTCATGCATTTGACTTAGGCAGTTTTGCTACCAGCTGTTTGACTTAGGCAGTTTGAATGTATGCAAAATGGCAGAAAAGAAAAGAAAGAAGAAGCGAAACTGCCTAAGTCAAAGGCATAATCCGCCTAAGTCAATTTTATTTCATAAAACAGATGATGTTGGGTTTTGTTCTTTTTCATACTTTTTTTCTCATCTACTTGAATGTTCTTTGAAAAAGTCAATAAAAAGTATGGATGTGACTTTTAGAAAATTTGTTTTTTTTCTCGTTTTCTGAAAACACAAAAAAAATGACTTAGGCAATTATGGTATGAAGCTGACGATTTGTAAAAATGTAGACTACACTCCAAATGAATCAAATAATAGAGGTAACATTAGAAAAAAATATAGACTTATGACAGTGAATGTATTCATCTATATATACTTTCAAATAATGACAATACACAAATTTCTTTAGTGTGTTTTTGTTACTTCTTTGTAGTTCTATAAACATACATACACTTTAATTTATTCTCTACATACTCCATACAAACTAATCCTTAAGAGTTTTTTAAACAGCCACCACTTTGAGGTGAATTATATATGGTTATATTTTGGTTCATGACAGTTCTTTTTTTTCTAAATATTATCCTAAAATTGCTCTTTAAATAGGAAAAGTTGCCTATCCATGTTGTAAATCTGTGATTCCCAACCTTTTTTGGGCCATGACAAATGTCTGGCAACCCCAGATATTCAAAACAAAGACTATTTTTTTTGGCTAAAATTAATTTGTTTTTGATCATGTAATAGTTTGCTATACTATGATAATTCATTTTAGGTGCCATTTTGTCTATGTAATGTATATGGATGGAGGCAGAAAAGCCAGGTGTAGATTATTACTGCACAAAGTGAGAATTTAATTTTCCTTAGTCAGGATACGCACAGTCAGTCCAACTCAAATTCTGAATTATGAAAGAGCTGCAGCATCTGAAACTGACCATAATGAACATGTGACAGATAAACAGTACCACAGTGTTTCAGTTTCAGTCTCACTGTTTATTGTCTTTTATGGATTGGGGTTGTCTCTCTCAACTCACCATATAATAATATATTTTTTATTAGTAAGTTTTACTACAAATTTCAGGCGACCCCATTTGACTTCTAGGTGATCTCATGTAGGGTTGAGAAAAACTGTCCTAGGAATCTTTGAGTCTGAAATAATGATGTGATTGACAACTCAAGTCTCTGCTACTTTTTTACAATCTGTCCCAAAATAAAGGGGTTTATCCCAGGCCCATGTTCTACCCTTACACCAAATTTGATGAAGTCTGCAGTAAGTTTTTAGACAGACAGATGGGGGTTAGAATTGAACCTCCTGGACCATGGTTTTAAATGTCAGTACTTACAGAACTGACACTTTCTACTCATTCCAGAATGTTCTTTAACATTTGGGAGAATATCTGAAGCCCAGCATTAACACTACATTTGAATACAACTAATAAAGATCATTCTGATTTGACAGCTACATTGGTTAAAATCAGGGGTCTCAAACTCTGGTCCTCGAGGGCCGGTGTCCCTCTTTCACATGATTCAGTTTAACCCTTTAAGACTTTAGCAGTTCCACATAATGGTCACATATGGAAAATTTTGCAAAAAAAAAAGGAATTATTAGATAATTCCTTCTTGTATTACACCTCAAAGTCATTACATTATTAACAGGTTCTGCAGAGAATGATGAGCTGATTATTAAGTTTTAAGTGTCAGAACTGATGTATTCTGAATGAATGGTTTAGTTTAAATATTCCTAAAAAAAATAATTTGTTTTCCTTTTTTAACTGTGTTTTTACTGAGTCAAAATGCAACTAATTTATTTTTTAAAAAATTCTAAATTAAAACTGCTGTGACCAAATTTCAATAATAAATGTTTCCATGTTACTTATAATTTTACAAATATTTATTTGTACTGTTGGTTAATTTTGTTGAAAATTTTTAGATTTTGTTTTGATTTAATTATTTTTCCTTTAATTTTGCTCCATTTTTGTCTTACTTTGTTCATGTTACAAATTATTTTGTTGGTTTATTCTTCATTTTTGTTCATTTTATTAATGACTTTGGCTGTTTTTTTTTTTTGGTTAATTTTGTTGCTTAGTGTAATTGTTTGTTTTTTTTAGAATGTGGAACTGCTAAAGTCTCAGGAGTTAAAGGGTTAACTGAATAATGGGAAAGAGGGAAATATCTAAAACATGCAGGACACGGCCCTCGAGGACCAGAGTTTGAGACCCCTGGTTTAAATCAAGGGTCTCAAACATGAGATGATGTTTGAGACCCGGGGGCCAAATGCAGCCAAAGGATCCGATCCAACCAAAGTGCAAATAAAAACATAAAAAATTACATTTTTAGCTCATGTTCCTCATACAGACACATATGATCTGCAGTAAAATAATAGCAGAGTAAACTACAAAAAATTATGATTCCATATTTTCTTCTTGGTTTGATGTGAAAACAACCATTATTCCATTATGCCAATAAATAAATAATGACACCTTCAAATGTATGTATTTGTTTTAGTACGAAAATATTGACATCCACAAACTATTCTGTAACAGTAAAGTAGTTTAAACACAGATGAAAAACTTCAAATGTCTAAAGAAAATTAAGTACACTTTTAATAATTATCTGTTACTGTTGTGTGTCTTTGTAGAGCTGATCAAAAATGTGTGTAAGGCATTTTTATTATTTTTTTAAATTGCACTTATTTTAAAAAAAAAAAATCATTTTTTATTATTTTTATTTTTATTATTCACAATTTTTTGTTTGGATAGTTAATAGTTAGTTATAGTTATTTTCAGAATGTAATGGATTTTTTTTCCCCACAACTAGAATATCAAGAATGACAAGAATGAACTAGAATGACATTATTTATCATCCTGTTATTTCACTGGTCCAGCCCATTGGTAATCAAATTGGGCTGAATATGGCCCCTGAAAAAAAACAAGTTTGAGTCCCCTGTTTTAAATACTGTAGGTATTTCTGTAGTATTTATGCAGTAGTAGTCGTCTCCAGTATTAAAACTATAGAAGACTATAGGGACACATACTATAGGGCAGACAGACCCAGACAAACTGATCAGATGTTGCAGTGCGCTACAGTAAAGCAGAGAAAACATCCACATGATAATAAGAAACCTTCCACCTTTTTGTGTAACCCATGTGCAGCTGTGGCAGGCGTCAAGATGTGTTTTGCATTTTCTCAACCACAGTGTTTGAATGGTCCACTGGCTCCACTGCTGCTGGGCTGATTTTCAGTTTCTCACCCATCTGAATGCTGACAGCTGGTTTGCATTATTAACTGTGCAGCATCTGTCTGGATCTCACAACATCACCCCCTCCTCCACCCTGTCCTGCCTGCAGGATCTAGCTCCCTCTAATGAGGACAGAAGACGTATGCAAGACTGCAGTGGAGAAAAAAAGACAAGTGCGAGAACTGAAATGACAAAAAAAATAACAGTCTTGAACCCAAACTGCATCTGTTTTCACTTGAATTCATTTCATTTTACTGAGGATGTGCAAAACTGTTGCGTCACTTTTTCATTTTTGCAGACCTGTGGCATTTGTAATGTTCTCATAAATATGTATGGCATGACTGTTTCTGTCAAAATTGTTCATTGGAGCATTTAGTGTGAGTAATGTTTTTTCATCAGTTGTCAAACCAGACAGTGTGTTATTAACACACAATAAGTTTGTACTCACCTATCACTGCTTGGCCTTTTATGCTATTACAAACTGATGAACCATGCATATGAAGATACAACCGTACTGAATTCATTTTCAGCCTGTCAGCCTCTTTAGTCACTACAGTATGTAGTGAGAGCAAATTTTGTCATTGTATTCAAATCAATCACAAAATCCATTTGATCATGATGGGAGTTCAGATAAGTTTTCATTTTAACATCATTTCAAAAGACCTGTTTTTTTTGTTTTGTTTTGTTTTGTTTTTTAAATGAAAATGAATATTAGATCATATCCTGACTCACACTCATCTTTGGACTAAGGTGTTTAAAAATCAATAAATATAACCTTAAGAATATCTCCTTTATTATTTTAGGATCGCAATAAAATCAAGTTACATATTTTCTCAGCCTTAATTTTGTCTGTTTGAGATTGTTCTACCAAATGTTTTCCTAATCTGATGAAGTAATATTATCAGAACAGTCCAAGTCATCCAACTATAACTTATTTAAAGAGATTATCTGGGAAAAAAAAAAAGTTTAGTTCCCTTTTTAGATGATTGGGAGTACATACAGTACATATAATTGACATCAAATCACACCATTGGGATGGACATTGAAAAAATTAAATTTTGCCATTTTGAGCCAAACTGTGTTATTATGGAAGTGATTAACGCACGGGGTTTTTTTTTGCTGACACAAAAATGCTAATTTTAGACCTCTACTAAAATTCTAAACAACATCACATTTACACGGTAGTAAGTAGAGGGTCCCTAAAGACAAACCCAGGTGTCCTCAGGTCTTCATGTTGTTGGATAGTGAGTCCAGAGTTTCTTATCTTAAACCATGTACCTTTCAAATATTCACAAGACGTCTTAGGAGGAAGACTGAAATAGTTGAGTTAGACACTCTGGAAATTCATGATTTCGTTGCATTCTTTTTTGAAAACAACAACCTGTTAGTAGAGACTAAGCTTGACTGTTACAATCAACTTCATTTCAATTTGTAATGAAACACTGGACTATGTTTTTAAAAAAAGAACGCAATGAAATTGTTGCCTTAATCACTTCCATGCTAACACAGTTTGGCTCAAAACGGCAAAATTGAAATTTCTCAATGTACGTCCAAATGGTGTGACACTGGTACAGGAGGGCAGGAGGGCAGGAGGGCAGGAGGGCAGGAGGGCAGGAGGGCAGGAGGGCAGGAGGGCAGGAGGGCAGGAGGACAGGAGGGCAAGAGGGCAAGAGGGCAAGAGGGCAAGAGGGCAAGAGGGCAAGAGGGCAAGAGGGCAAGAGGGCAAGAGGGCAAGAGGGCAGGAGGGCAGAAGGGCAAGAGGGCAGGAGGGCAAGAGGGCAAGAGGGCAGGAGGGCAGGAGGGCAGGAGGGCAGGAGGGCAGGAGGGCAGGAGGGCAGGAGGGCAAGAGGGCAGGAGGGCAGGAGGGCAGGAGGGCAGGAGGGCAGGAGGGCAAGAGGGCAAGAGGGCAAGAGGGCAAGAGGGCAAGAGGGCAGGAGGACAGGAGGGCAAGAGGGCAAGAGGGCAAGAGGGCAAGAGGGCAGGAGGACAGGAGGGCAGGAGGGCAGGAGGGCAGGAGGGCAGGAGGGCAGGAGGGCAGGAGGGCAGGAGGGCAGGAAGGCAAGAGGGCAGGAGGGCAGTAGGGCAGGAGGGCAGGCAGGCGATGTGGGTAGTCAGTAAGCATAGGAACTTATTCACTGAAGAGGACACTGGGCTAGGAATCCCCATCTGGAACCAGCCCTCATCCTCATGTGTGCTCTTGGGTTAAAGGTGTCATTCCATGGTTATTTCATTAATATTACTGTGTCCTCCATTGTTATTGAATACATTGTGTGTTGGTTCTATTTAAAAAGAGCTGTTTTTTCATGGTAGAAAAATTACTTGAGGTCGAATAACAGAGTTTACCGGGACTTCCTCATACATGTCCATGACGCGGTGACGAGGCGTCTCTGATTGGCTCAAAATGCATAAAGGAACATTCCCTCCTCCCCTCTGGCTCTCTGTATGTGTTTACCTTTACCACAGTAGCATCCAGCTAGGTTTTGTGCCGTTGGTTGTTCTGAAAACATGCAGGAAAAAAAAAACGAGGCTTGATTTCCACAGAGAGTACATGAACCATTTTGATCCGCCATTTTTTTGAGTTTGTGCAGCGGCTACTGTGGCGCCGTCTTCTCTTGTAGATGCTAATGCTATTGCTACTTCAGATTTGCTGCAGTGGAGGACGGGCCTAACCCCACGTGGGTGACACTAAAGTCCATCTGACATCAGCTTTTTCTGGGTCCCTCGTTCCTCTTGTTGTTTTCTGTGCGGTATGCAGCCAGTGGAGGTGACAAAACACTATCAAAGGCAACATGTGTTGGTAAGTCGGGGTGACCCATCACATTCCAAAAGGAGCGTGGAAAAGTAGTTTTCAGCGGAATGACACCTTTACAGCCCTATAGGCAAATGTTTATTATTACTGACATCAACTGTGTTCATCTCATCTAGTTTTTAAATGTTCATGTTCAATATAACTATGTAAGGTAAGTAAAAATCATATCATATGAAGAATAACATTACTTTGGACATTTAGAAATAATGAGCTCATTTGTTATGTAACTGGACATTTCCTGTGGAATGATGGAATATGTAATCCTCTTTCTCAGAAACAAAAGTTACAGATTACGCCCACTTCCATAATGTCAAAATGAGTAAAAAAAACTGAACAAAACAGAAAATAAATTTAAAAAACGCACACACAGTGGATATTTCTGCATTTATTTAGATATATCCAGAGGAGATGCACAGGCATCAGGTCTTACTGATATTTCTGGTGTTATTAATGTAGCATCCAACACTACTGAGCATGCACATGTGCAAAGTATAGATGCAAACATGCAAAGTATTTACAATGCATGATGGCTGCATTGACCAACTCTGAGGTCCTCTGCCTTTTTTTACTACAACTCTCAACTGAAACGGCAACCTTTTGATTAATAACTTGCGTTATTATTATTATTATTATTATTATTATTATTATTATTATTATTATTATTATTATTATTATTATTATTATTATTATTATTATTATTATTATTAATTTTTTTTATTATTATTATTATTATTTATTTATTTATTTTATTTTTTTGGGGGGGGTTACATTTTTGTCATGCTATTTGTCATTTTGTGAATATTTATTAGTTTCTGTTAATGTTGTTGCTTATTTTTGTTTATTTTTTCTACGTTTTGTTTTTTATTTTATTATTTTTCTTTAATTGTGTTCTGTTAGTGTCTTACTTTGTTCATGTTAAATATTATTCTGTTAATTTATTATTCATTTTTGTTCATTTTACTGATCACTTTGCCAGTTTTTGTTCATTTTGTTGCTTATTTTATGTTATTTTATTAAATTTTTTACTGTGAAATTGCTTAAGTCTCAGGAGTTAAAGGGTTAATATTGCCAAAGGCTTAATGAACATGAAGATATAATCTGTTCAGTGTTGTTTATTTCAAGTAAATGTAGAAAGTTGCTAGTTATTAGTGAGACACAGGTTAATTATAGAGACAGTATAGGCTAAGTAGCATAATTGCAATGTTTGCTTCCCTTCACTTAGAGCCCACTATAGAGTGGTACAACATAGTGTAGTAGTGTCTGTGTATCTGTGTAGCTACACTTACTTCACAATTAAAAAAAACACCGCAGGATGTTTCCGTTCTTTGAAACTCTCCTCATAGTCATGGTTAGTGCGATCAGTGCAGATGTAATGAACTGACCAATGCTGTCCAGGTGTTCATATATACTTAAGTAGAAGTACAGCTACTTGTGTGAAAAAAAAAATACTCAAATAAAGTACAGTAAAGTACAAATCTACTGAAGTACAGTAAGAAAGTATTTCATTACTTTCCCACCTCTGCTGTTCTTGCATTGGTGGATAAATAAATACTCATAATATTAGTTGTAAAATTGAGATGCTTTGCAAAAAATAAAACAGATTCTACAAATGTCATAACATTATAATCAGTGACAGACAAAGTGGAGTTAATTAACATTATTACATTCGAATAGGACCTGTCAGTGGGTGGATATATTAGGAAGAACCTGAACTTTGGAACCTCAAAGGTGATGTGATGGAAACTGTAAAATGGACACGATCTGAGTCATTTTGACAAAAGCAGAAATTATGATGATTCACTGGGTCAGATCATCTTCAGATCTAGATGTTCATTCCCAGTGTGACGTTTTTAGCATCTCTAAAAATATCTTTAAAACAACTACACATCTTAATCAATCCAGCACCTATAGCAAAGGTCGGCAACCCTGAAGAAACTTCTAACATCATAACAAGTGATAACGAAATACATTTGCCCTTTTTAAAAAGGAATAAGCCACCAAAGTGCAATTTCATTGTAACTCGTGTACTATTGTATTGTATTGTATTTTTATTTTATTTTATTTTATTTTATTTTATTTTATTTTATTTTATTTTATTTTATTTTATTTTATTTTATTTTATTTTATTTTATTTTATTCTATTCTATTCTATTCTATTCTATTCTAATGTAATAATGTTGCCAGAAAATAAATATTCAAGTAAAGTACAGATACCTAAAAATCTACTAAAGCCCATTAACAAAGTAATTATTCTTAGTTACTTCTCATAATAATGATATAATGCCTCTGTTTGCTTCTCCTGCAGTTTGTCTCCTTCTAACATATGAAGGTCATGTATTGCTGTAGTGGAAAGTAGTAAAACCTCTGGAGGCCGTTTGTGACTTCACCAAGGACTTCTCACTTTACTGTAGCAGCAGACTGGAGCTCAAATGCAGAAAAATGTTCTTATTCCTGGAAAATGTCACCCAAATATCCATGTTCCACTCAGAAGCACATGATTTAACTTCCATTAGTTGATAATAAAACTAAAAATATTTCCATCTTACTTTCTTTCTTTTTTTTTCTGAAGACAATGGGTCTTCAGAAAACCCAAATTTGATTATAACTCCAATTAGGAGATGACAAATCATTCAAATGACATTAGTCATAGTTCATAAAGAAACAGTAACTTGAAAGGAGTCATGATGTTCTCACAAAAAACAAAAAAGTGTGACACTGAAAAGAGTCATCGAGTATCTGTGGGTTTTGGGTGGTGTGAAAAAAAAAGTCAATTATTAAGTGATAGCGTAAGTAACATCTATGCTGTTCAGACAAATCAGTGAATATTATAAAAGACCAATGAGACAATATGTTGAATATATGTATATATATATATATATATATATATATATATATATATATATATATATATATATATATATATGTCTGCATTTATTATATTTCAGCATCACACATCAGCCTTAGATTTGGTTTTATCTATCAGTCCTGGTTTTATTTATTTAATACCTATTGGTCCACTCATCCTATCAATACATGTAAATAAATGGTATAAAATACAGTTTGTCATCTTTTCATGGTCATCAGATATAACCCATTTGACTCCATAATGAACATGGAAACACTGTCATCTTCTACAATATTGATTCACCAGTAAAATCCATTGACTTTAATAACAAGAGTGGATGGAAGCACTTGTTTTATGTTCAGTTAATGATATGCTTGCTGAAAAAGTCACTTTTTCTTCACTTTGATCTGTTTCTAATATTGTAATGCTCAACTTTTATCTGAGATTTTATGAACATCTACATGATCAGTGAATTAAATATAGAAAAATATAAGATGTTGTCTTAAAAATGCAAAAAATACAGAGCAAAGTACGATCGTAAATGGTGACAAATCATCAAAGAAAGGTTTAAAAATACAGGAATAACTCATTTGGAAGCTGCCACAGAAGTATCCGTGGGCATTTATGGGTTAAGGTTATTGTGTTTCCACAGGCAGACAGAGCTGTTTCCATTGTTGAGTCAGTATGAGCTGTGGATGACGGCACCGACCTGGAGCCACGAAACACTCTACGCAGAAAGAGGGAAGAGTCTACTTGAATTCCAGTCCAAGTAATACAACATCACTTATCAGTTACCAGCACTGATTACTGGTCACTTATACTGTATGTGTCAGATTCCTACACCTATGACTCTCAACAAGTTAGGTATAGTTAAAAACCCATGAAACAGCAGAACCATGAAACAGCAGTGGTTTAATGGTTCCTTATTACAGAGAAATAGTCCCACCTGCTGTCTGTGCCAGAGTTTGACATTAACAGGAACCAGTGCTTCATGATGCATTCAGGGACACTTTGTAAACTTAGAAATGTATGCTTGAATAGACAGGTTATTATGATTATGATTATGATTATGATTATGATTATGATTATGATTATGATTATGATTATGATTATGATTATGATTATGATTATGATTATGATTATGATTATTAGATTTCACACCATACAAAAACACAAGAAACACAAAAAAAAACAAGTGGTAACTGGCACAACAAACCCCACCCCCTCATAAATATTGTAGTTTATTTTGGCATCGATCCAGCTCATGTCATGTGTGTCCTGATGTCAGCATATCAGCTGGCTCTGTATACAGCTCTGCATGAAAAAATGAAGAGACTACTGGCATTTTCTTTGAATTCAGAATGTCTGTATGTGTGACAGTCATTCTATTCCTGTGTCTGTTGAATTTCAATACAAACGCACCTTATTAAGCTTCATTAACATCTTATCCATATTTTATTTTATAAGGAGAAGTATAAACACCACTATTGTGGACTTCACTATCTTCTTACAACAGACAAAATCAGTGTTCTAAAAGTAAGTGGAATCTAAAAATACCTTTTGAAAACTACTGGACAATGTTCCCAGACTCTGACAACTGTTTTTCTATCAGGACAATGCTGCTGGACTCAGCTAGATCACTAAATGTGTGGATCACTGACCATTATGCAACTTGCTTACTTCAACTTCTCAAGCTCCACCACGATTTAATTCCACTCAGATTAAGGTGTTACACAGTAAATTTTGCAGTGTTAAATTAACACTTAGAGAGTATATTTAACTTCTTCTAGAGTGTATTTGGTCCCATTTTCTCCAAATTAACACTGCAAAATCTACAGTGTAGCTTTTAAAACTCAGAATTTAAGTGGAGTAAGGCAATATTTAAAATGTCTCTAAAATGATTTATACAAACCTATTTTATGTTGTAGACAGGTGTGTTCATATGTCTAAGATGATTAATCATGCTTATGGATTAATCCATGTTAATATGTTAATTTTGACAGCTCTAAAAAATACCTGATTTTCACTGAAAAAAATGGAACACAGAGAGAATAACTTCATTAAGGGCTGATGACAAATCATTAAAAAAAAGTTAAATACAGTGAAAAATGGATGTGGGAATTTTCACCAAATTAACACTGGGTATTTATTGGTTTATTTTTTAATTTGTATTTTATTTAGTTATTAATTTATTTTTACCTGTGTGTCTCAATAACACAGCAACATTTCCTAGCATTTGGGATCCCACAGTTTTATACATGCATACATACATACATACATGCACGCACGCATGCACACATACACACACACACACACACACACATATATATATATATATGTGTGTGTGTGTGTGGGTGTGTGTGTGTGTGTGTGTGTGGGTGTGTGTGTGTGTGGGTGTGTGTGTGTGTGTGTGCTAGTGTTAGTGTTAGTGTTAGTTAAATTACATAGTAAGACACACTGAAGCAGTGTTTTATATTAAAATACACCCTGAATTACACGCTCCAATAACTCCAAAGGAATTAGTGGAGCATGTAGATCAACATTTGGTTACCCTCATTTTTTCTCCTCATTTTTCTCCTCTTCTTTCATTCACTTATTTTGCTACACTGCTGTTTTCTAATGTCCCTGCAGCTCTTTGCAAATTTAAGATAAGCTGCATCGCTAACTGTTTGATGATGCAAAACACCGCTGCTGGGGTTTTATCCCCCCACCCCCATCTGCTGAGGTGCATGATGGGGTGTTAGTAATCAGTCTGATGTGACCTTCCAGGTGAATGTTCTCTGGGGTATTGTGGGAGGATAAAACTGGAGCAAAGCTGATCCATCTGTGGTCAGATACCAGCAGCCCACAGGTTTTAAAACCTATGCATCACAGAGGATGGTGTGAAATTGAAAATGTGATCATTTCATTTCAGTTGTTAACTTCCTCTAACGTTAACACTCCCTGGTATAACATGGATAAAGGCAAGCACAGTAAAGGTCTAAAATATTCTGACAGAAGCAGTTCAGCTCTGTATGAAGTAATGTAAAGCGATTTTTCAAATCAAGTGGTCCCTGAGGGTTTGACGTCAGAGCAAACATGATCTCCTCCCTCCACAGCACTGTGTCTGTGTCTGCATGAGTGTGTACACACAACTCAGATACATCCTACGTCAAACTGATGAACCCCTCTGCACTGACAAATAGGCTCAAATCTTTCTTTCTTTTACCCATTTCACCTTAAGTATAACATGAAAATGACTCATTAGACTGAAATGACAGGAATATTTTCTACAGTATTTACTGAAATCTGAGAAGAATTAAGAGTGAATCAAATCTTAAAGGCATATGCGTATAAATGTAAACTAGTGAAAGTGTTTAAAAGGGGAGAAAATGTGCTATTAATAATTGTCATTATTTATCAGAGGCTATAACTGCAGGCATTGCTGCTATTTGTAAAATGTGAGGGCTCCCCCTACTGATCATATGAGATTTCATTGATAATAAACTCCAACCATCGCCAGCTGAACTTGACCCTGAATCATTTTACCTGTGAACAGTTAAATCTAAATAAAGTGACCACATGTCTCAGTTGATATAAACTCAATAACAGGTTATAACAGACTGTAATGAAAGCTGTGTTTGTTTTTATGTTCCATGAGCTTTGGTTTGTTTACTGTTTGTTTACTGTTGCTCTTCGCTGTTGCCATGTCCTGTTGGTAGTTTTTTTGGTTAAAGATGTTGGACTGATGGGGAGGGGAAGGTGGATGGTGTGTGTGTGTGTGTGTGTGTGTGTGAGGGGGGGGGGGTGCAATGGATATGAGGAAAGGCAAACAGGAGGAGGCTGAAGTCAAGGTTACCATGGAAACCATTGTATTTCCTTTCCATGTGATTGGTGTTGCCTGTGTGACCCAGTGCCTGCTATTTCTGACATTGTTCAACACCTCAGACACATAGTCACAGGAAATGCACATATTCACATATGTAGGTTTCCATATGTTTAAAGGACGTGACAGACTTCAGATTCATTTCCTTGAAACTGACACTTGACAGGATACAGAAGGAAGAATTTTATTACCTAAATCAATGCCAAGTTTTATTAAAAGAACTTTCAGGCGCTAAGTAGGAATGGAATTTACTATAAATAAATATCAGAGTGGAAAATCATAATTTATTTGTGAAGAAATGTCCCATTGAGACACAAGACCTCCTCTGACATTCACTGTTAGTAATTTAACCCATAAAGACCCAGTGCTACATTTGTGTCAGTTCCCAAAATAATGTTCTCTATAATTAACCTTTCTTAAGTGATTTGTCACCATTTATTATAATATTATCCTCTGTACATTGTATATTGTCAGTATAAATCAGGTATTTTCCTTTATTTAATATTAATATAATATCAAAAAGAGAGAAAACTGAAGAAAAAGCATTTTTTCCCTTTCAGTAAAATCTGTCATTAATTGAACATTAAACAAACATTTACAGCCACTGTCAGTGATCCAACTCAGTAGGTTTTACTGATTTATTAATGTTGTAGAAGATGTCTGTGTTTCCATGGCAACTATGGAGCCTCTGAATGCCCAAATGGGTCATATTTGATGATAATGAAGAGGTGACGAACTGCATTTTACATCAATTGTTGGATTAATTAATGATAGCATTTATGGATCAACAGGTATTAAACCATTTACAACAGAAGATGGTTTTGGATGTTTGGGTCTTTATAAACACAGCATAAAACATAGAAAAATTAAGAACAAGAGACATAAAATAACAGGGAAATAGATTAAACTAATTAGAGAGTCATTCATATGTAATTTATATCAATATGGAAGGAAATATTATAATAATAAATACATAATATCCTAAAATAACAGTAGATTTCAAGGATAAGCATTTAATGGATGATGACTGAAAAGATAGAAAGAAAGAAAGAAAGAAAGAAAGAAAGAAAGAAAGAAAGAAAGAAAGAAAGAAAGAAAGAAAGAAAGAAAGAAAGAAAGAAAGAAAGAAAGAAAGAAAGAAAGAAAGAAAGAAAGAAAGAAAGAAAGAAAGAAAGAAAGAATATGAATATGAATATGTACAGCAGTTTTATGTTTTGTGCATAGTCAGAATTCAGTCTAATATATGAGGATTTCTGAGTTACTTAAGGAACCTGACATAGGAATTTAGGGTGGAGGAAGGGGTCAGGAGATTATAAATTGGACATAAATCCAATGTTTGACTTTCTTTTTAAAAATTAAATTTCAATGTAATATTTTACAAGAATAAATAAACACATTTTCAAGTGTACATGAACATAATATCGATATTACTACACCTTCTGCCAGTTGTCATGACCTTCTGTCATGACCTTTCCCCCAGTTCTCACCAGCTTCACCTGGCCCGCTAACCTGACTGTCGCCAGATGGTATTTCACAATACCATCTGAGAGTCTTTCAGAACCAATCTGTTTTCAAATGATGGGTCTTATCTAAATGTGATGCATGTGATTAAATCTGTCCGTCTCTTGACTGATGCGCTGCTTCAGCCACTCACGTTCCATTAACAAACACTTCCAAAGTCGTCCTCTGTTCATCTTTTAAGGAATGAACATGTGGTAGAGTAGACAAAACAGTGGAAATATCCGAGTTGATACGGACATTCGAATACCGAATGCATGCGGCCATTGTTGTGCATCTGAAAAGACTACATTGCCGTTGCTTCTGCTTAACGTCACACCAGCCACACACTTCCGGGTAGTCCTACACTGCGATACTGATTGGCTCCTTCGTTTGGAACTAGATTTGATGCGACTCAGACTCAAAGCACACAGTGAATCCATTATTCATTCACTCTGACATCCTCCCTCTGATGGTGGTAAACTACATATGTGTCCATCGTTGCCCTGGGGTAGACTGATAGAAGCGTGGCTGCCATTTTGTGCCTACATACACATCCATACACCAGTGAGACATTGTAGACAAGGAAGGTGAAGTGTCTTTCCCAATGACATAACAGCACATGACTGGGACAGACCAGGATTGGAACCACCAATCTTCGGTTATTGGCGAACACACTCTACCAACTGAGTCATGGTCTTTCATGTGCTTCAGCGACCCAAATCCATGAAAGTCCACTTCTTTAAAGTATAAAGCAGGCATGTCCAAACTATTCCACAAAGGGCCCATGTAGCTGCAGGTTTTTGTTCCAAACAACCAAGAGTTCACAGTTTGACCAATCGACTCTCTGAAGACTGAGATCAGTTGATTGATTGAGTCCAGTTTGTTGTGCTGCTGCTTGGTTAGAACAAAAACCTGCAGCCACACCTGCCCTTTGTGGAATAGTTTGGAGCAAATCCATGTCCACTAAAGTGTGGTAATAAGATCAGTGAATACATAAATGAGATCAATAAGTGGTACCAGGCACAACAAACCCCGCCCTCTTGCAAAAATTTTACCTCTTAATGAACATCTCCCTCTCAAAACATCAGACTATGAGTTTGACCTTTCAAGGTTGCTCAAGGTCAAAGGTCATGATGACATTTTGGAGTTTACGTACAGTTTCCTATTTGTCAACAATAGTAACAGAGTATTTATCACCAGTCTTTTTACAACCATTTCATTTGACCTTGTTTTTGACCTTTCAAGGTCATTCATTGCATCATTTTGAAGCTTTTGAAGTTTCTTGTTTGTCAATAGTAGTAACTAATTCCCCCTACCTCCACTTGTTTTTCACTTATAGTCCATTTTAGTTCTTTAGGTATTGACCCAGTGACCCCTGACCTTTTGGATCAACAATAGGTCAAAATATATACACACAAGATTTAGGTGTGAAGGACCAGCATTTTTGTGGTCATTGGAAAATCTCTAAGATAAATAGTTCAAAAGTTTCAATTTTGACCTTTATTGTGACCTTTGACCTAGAATCTTCAAAGTTGTCATTCAAAGTTGATGTCAATGCACGTCAAAAGTGAGAGTAGAAAGAAGCTATATGCAAAAGTGAGTATACAGGAACGAAAAGGAAATTCCTAATTTTGCTATCGCTTGTCATTGTGAAAACCAATTTTTGGTGATCTTGACCTTTGACCTACATTCACCAGAATTTAATGGGATCTATTCTGGAGCAACTTACACCTTTCCTGTCATAGAAATGTGTCCAATGGTTTTTGCATAACGTTTGTTACAAACAGACAAAAAAAAAAAACAATCACCTTCTCCCCTTTTGGGGAGCAGGGTAATAAATGAACATGTGTTCAATTTGTCAGTTGTTTATCTGTGAAAAGAATAAGATACAAGGACTGAATTATTTACAGAATGAGTCAACCTTCATGTTTGTCAAATGGCAACCATGCAGAGGGTTTTTTGAGGATAGGATGGAAATAAATAAATAAATACAAATAAATGTTCTGTTGTTTGAACATGAAACAATGTTTGGAGTTTACAGAACAAACAACCACCTCCGTGCATCAAAAGGTGACTAATTCCATCTGACGCACGCTGTTATTAAATAATCACCATCATTAACAGTATCAATCACTGAGATAATACCGCAATCCAGAAAAAAACAGTGATCAAATGTTCAAATTGGACAGAAGACATCACCTAAAATAGCAACATCATACAAAATAAAGAGATAATCACTATATATATGAAATATAAAATTTCTCTCTGGCGTAAGGGTTTACTAGAGTGGATTAATGACATGTGAATCCACCAGCTGAGCAGATCATCTCATTAGTGACCATAATGCACGCTGTGTTTATTTATGTTTCATGTGCCTCTGTTTGTGTTTACTGTTCCAGGCCTGGAGGTTGATGCACATCAGTTCATGGAGGTTAAACTGGGTAGGTGGTCCACGGATATGGGGACAGACGAGCAGATGTAGGGTGAAATCAGGGTTGCCACGGAGACCATTGTATTTCCCCGTCCATGTGATTGGTGCTGCCTGTGTGAGTTAGTACTGGCTACTGCTACTTGTGACATTATGCAACTCAGACATTAACACAGTCATGGGACACACATACACATAATATGCAAACAACGTTAACACAAACAGAAACGCTTCTGTGCTATAGAAGATTCTCATCTGATGCTTCCTCTTTCGTATAAATCATATGAGCAATCACACACAGTTCTAAGTGTGCAGGTTCATGTCTGATAACCCTTGTTTATGGCGGTGGTTCTCAATCTTTTTCTGTGGGACCCTTTTTGCAGAATGAAAACTCTCCAAGCCCCTTAGCCTCAACTACTTTGTACCCGTGGTTCAATTCTAACTTTTATTAAAAGAAAACCAACACTCTTAACAGTATTTTTTGCTTTTTCTTGAATCGTTTGTTCTTTAAATAAAAAAAAAAAAAATTGGATTTTTGCTTTAAAAATACACATAAACTCAACTAGACTTCTCCCTGAGATAATAAAAACAGGAAATGTGGAACTATTGTACAACTATAACAACACATTTTCTTTTATTATTTTTTTTAGAACAACACACATTTCGGAAACAGTGAATATTTTATCGGTATCAGTGGATGCACTGAGCCAGTTTCCATTGTGCATCTCACAATACTAAGGTGTAAACTGGGCCAAAACACTAACGTCACATATTTCTCTTCCACTCACATCCTTGTCTCTTCTCCAACTAAACTCTTCTTCCAGTCTACCTACAAATCACTCTCACCCTGGCAGTACATGTGTTTGTTATACGTAAAATGGGTTCATTTTGCTCCAAACCTAAAACAGAAGTTCCACCTGCTACATGTTCTAACCTGAAGAAGAAAAAACAAAACACCCACAGTTTGAGAAACCAAGTCAATAGATAATCTGTTTATCTGTTAATCCTTTATAGGGCATTCATTGAAATGTTCTAAAAAATTAAACATTTTAACCTTAGTGTTACTGGAGGATGTATGATTTTATGATTTTATAAAGTGTTTAAAATTTTGGTTTTTGTTATGTAGAAAAAACGAGGTTAATGAAGTTACCATATTTGGTTCCTTACACATAAGTAAAAAATAAAAAGCAAGGAGTATATATATATTAAACACACACCACATGTAAGGTGAAAGGAACATGTATTTTAGAACATTAAAATATCACTTTTACAGTGATATAAAAGCCCCCCTTGAGTAGAAGTACAGGTACCAAAATATTACTTTGGCAGAAATTCAAGTCACCAACTGAAATGTTATTCAAGTTAAAGTCTTTAGGTATCTAGTATTTACTTTGCTTAAGTATATCAATTAAATGTACTTAGAGTAAGTAATAAAAGCAAAAGTACAACTAAATGTTAATAAATAAATGTAGTCAGAAACAGTACTGTATATTTATTCATGATTTTAAAACATGGTAAAGTAAAAGATGAACAGTAAAAATACTGACAATGACACCTACAGTACATAAGACACAGACTGGTTTTAGAGATGACAGGATTTCAGAAAGAAGAATGAAAATTTTGAAGCTTCTGTGGCTCCTCAAAACATGTGGCCTACTTTATGCTTCATAACCAAATAATCTGACATAAAACCAACCTGTTAAGTAAGTTAAATGTGGACGGCATTTGTTCTTGTTCATTATGGAACTAGACCAGGCATGGCTAAACCATTCCCAAAGGGACGGTGCGGCTGCAGGTTTTTGTTCCAACCAAACAGCAGCACACTAGACTTGATTCAATTAATCAACTGATCTCAGTCTTCAGAGAGTTGATTGGTCAAACTGTGAACTCTTGGTTGGTTAGAACAAAAACCTGCAGCCACACCGGCCGTTAGTGGAATAGTTTGGACATACCTGAACTAGACCAATGACAAATCAATTTCTTGACTTTATTGCACACACATCAAATATCCTTTCATTTATTTTTAATGAGTAATGATACTGTGGATTAAAAATGTATGCAAGTATAAGTATGTAATTGAGTTCGGAAATGTAGTGAAATAAAAGTGACAGTAAACAGAACAAAAAATAGTAAAGTACATATTTTCCTAAATCATTCTTGAGTACAGCATAGTAGTGAAGTATTATCACTTTGTTAATGTATGATCCCTGTACACATCCACATTATCCCTTTGAACATCATTCTTTACATTAGTACCATTACATCATGGTACCAAACAAAGCAGGTACACTCACTACAGATTACAGACCCTGTAGACCACAGTGAACCTCAGATTGTTGACTCACTGGAGCTGTTACTGTCACTGGATGAAATGACTAAATATAGCAGCAGCTAATTCCTGTCGAAGATTGATTTGATTTTTGATTTGAATGATTTATTTCAAACATGTGCAAAGTGCAACAATAATCCATACAACAATAATAATAATAACAATGACATGTCCGAAAAGGAGTAGGATGAAGTATAAGCTTATTTAATCCTACCCCTTCTTCACTTCCCCAATAACCTGAATTCATCTTATAGCAATATAGTGCATAGTACAAAAATGATGATGATGATAATAAAAATAATAACAATAACAATAAACAAAGACTGGACAGGACGGACAGGACGAACGGGGACAGAAACCAACAGGCGGTGCTAAGACTGCAAGGTGATGTGTTATTCCCAACCACCAACTGTCCATCAATAAAAACAAAATTAGATAAGTAGATCGCAAAAAGAGGACAAAACCAAACCAGCACAAAAGGAGAGAGAAAAAAAAAAAGAAAAAAAAAGATTCAACAATCAAACAATCCGCAAGATTTGGAAATGACCCTTTATATTATGTGGTTTATTGTTACATTTTAACACGTTTTTGTCCAACTAGTTCAGAAATAACATATTAGAAATAAACCTTGTAAGGATGCCTCCTGGACGCCTCCCCGGGGAGGTGTTCCGGGCATGTCCATCCGGGAGGACACCTCGGGGTCGACCCAGGACAAGCGGGAGGGATTATATCTCTCTGCTGGCCTGGGAACGCCTCGGGATTCCCCTGGCTGTGGTAGCTGGGGTGAGGGAAGTCTGGGCTACTTTGCTGAGGCTGCCGCCCCCACGACGTGGACTCAGATGAAGTGGGAGACGACGACGTATGAGTACGAGGTTCAGAAATATACCATTTTCAATCATACTAAACAGACAATGAGCAAATCTTAACTTTTGACACAAGTGATATTTTTTTCTTTTTTTTTCTCTTTTTACTTGATTCAACAACAGTCGTGATGAAAAGGTTCCTGAACATTAATTTTATGTCATTGACCTCATTCATTCTTTTGACTCTGCTCTCTTCAGTCATTCCTGCTTTTGCACATGCTCTTTATTTTATGCTGATGATGTGACGAGTAATGTATCAAAGAATGGCCTTTTAGTTGAACAATAATGGAGCCAGATATAACTCATTTTGCTCCAGATGGATTTCAAATCAACATTTGGGTTAACACAATCCACTGAACCCAATAAACAAAGAATTTCCTCAGGGTAACAAATATTTCAGTGTGTGTAATATGTATGTTTTGTGGGTTGAACTGTTGTAAATGTTAATCTCGGCTCATTAACATTAACCACTGGGCTTCTTTTCCTCTCTACAAATCAATAATCCGGCCTCGTGAGTAGGCTTTTGGCGGATTGTGCATCGAGGGAAAATCTTGGTTAGCTGAGCAGAAGGAGAAAATGCCACACTGGAGGGAAAAGGTGATTTTCTCTGCTAATTGTGGGATACATATGTTGTTGCTGTTAAAGGGGTCAGACCTGATGTGACCTGCAGGGAGGTGATTAACATGAGAAGAGGAGGGGGTGGAGATCCATCCATCCATCCATCCATCCATCCATCCATCCATCCATCCATCCATCCATCCATCCATCCATCCATCCATCCATCCATCCATCCATCCATCCATCCATCCATCCATCCACCCATCCATCCATCCCTGTGTGAGGAGGAGGAGGCACTAAGACCCAGCGGAAAACCAAGAAGGCTGCAGTCACAATGTGTGTGTGTGTGTGTGTGTGTGTGTGTGTGTGTGTGTGTGTGTGTGTGTGTGTGCGTGTGTGTGTGCGTGTGTGTGTGTGTCCACCATTTTTGTTCTCAGGGCTGGGAGAGTCTCTTGCTCATCCTCTCCCACCTGGATCGAAGGAGAGAGAGGGAGTGAGAGAGAGAGAGAGAGAGAGAGAGAGAGAGAGAGAACTAAGGAGGGGTAGGAGGAGGAGGAGGTGTTTGAGAGGATGATGGGAAGAAGTGGGTGGTCAGCTTGTGAACAAGAGGGAGGAGGGAGGGATTTAGTGGGAGGTGATGAAGAGATGAAAGGGGCCAGGTGAGGAGGAGACACAAGCAACCCCGTCCCCCCGTCCCCCCCCCCCCCCCCCCCCTCTCTCTCTCTCTCTCTCTCTCTCTCTCTCTCTCTCTCTTCCTCCCATCCTCCTCCTCCTCTTTCTCTGTAATGTGGTGTGTCAGTGTGTGTTTGGCTGTGTGTGTGGGAGAGCCAAACAGGTCGGCTCTCTATCAGCAGACTGGGAACCTGCACAGGAGAAAAGCCAGCAGCAGCTCCGTCTCCACACAGAGGTATGTCACTGACTTTAGCTCATTACTTACCACCACACACTTACAGTATACCTACCCCGTCCAGCAAGTCTGGGCTTTTTTTTTTTTTTTTTTTTTTTTTGGAAGAGGGGGAGGGAGGGTGAGGATGCTGGAAATGTGGGACGATGGTAGAAATATGACTACGAAAGATGAAGATGAAAAGAAAAAACAATTTTCTTGAGGAGCATGCATCATTTTGTAAAGTGGATTTGTTATTCTCTCTTACAAGTTGCTTGAAACAAACCCAAGCCGGCTATTGTTGCTGCTGCTGCTGCTGTTGTTACTGCTGCGAAGTAAAAGTGCTTTGTAATGAAAAGGAACGTTGAACAACAGGCTAGTTTTCTCTTCGCAGTAAACACTGTGTCATGTGCATATGATAGGGTCATATGGTTTCTCGTTTTGCAGCCAGACAGATTCTGCTGCAGCCTAATATTGAAGCTCAGTGAATTAAATTTTAAAGTGAATTATATGTTTTTTTTCTCACATTTTATCTGATGGTATTAAACATGAGCTCTTTCTTGCAGTGACCCACCTAGTGCCTCTGTACTTCTGTTAAGTATATTCATATGATATCTATAATGACATTGGTCTGTTTGTGTGGTTTTTGTCTCAATAAAACAGCCTTATTTTATAAAAGCTTACTTTGATTCTCTCTGGATGTTTCTTAATTGGGAATTTTGTGGGGAATTTTAACAAGCTTGCAGGAGAAAAATGAAAAGGCCCTTTATGAGTCTAAATGGTTTCACATTTTTTGTGGCCCTATGATGACAGTAATAATGATGACTGTCTGAAGGACTCTTCCACTGTTGTTTTGTACCTTATTTTAATTAGGCTGAAGGTAACTGTAACCCTTTGACCTATTCGACTAAGGCCACCCACTGACTCACTTGATGTCTGTGCCTGTCAGGTGACTCTGGACGTGTGCGGGGATGCAGTCTGTCACACTTGTGAAATGGAAAACTTGAACATGCAGGTGCAGAGCATATGGAAATGTACCAATGACTTAGTGCTGGTTCCACTGCTCTTCCTGTGTGTGGGGTTGTGTCTAGGTGAGGTTGTGACAGTAAACACAGAGCGTGGCCTCTCAGCTGTACTTACTGCTGCCACTCATCCAACATTCTATTGAAAAAAAGCATAGGCAAACAGTTTTTAAAGTGGTTTTAAGTGCTCAAATCCACATCAAATAAGATGGAGGAAGTAAAGCATTGCATATGTTTCTTGTCATAAGCAGTTGAAAAGTGCAGTATTGATCCTCGTTTCCATCACTCTAGACATTGAGCTCCATAATGCTGAGTTTTGCAGTTTATTTTCTAATCCAGTATGCTTCAAGATTCTGTTGAAGGGCAACATATGGTCCACTCTGTGCTTTTAGCATCTCCCTGGGGCACCTGCTGCCCTCAAAACACACATCTGAACATACAGATGTCAGATATGTAGTAAATTATGACCCAGGCTGTGTGAAGAGAGAGTGCAAGAGTAGTAAAAAAGTAAAAAGAAAACAAAGATAAGTTAAATCCTATAGCTTTTAAAATCTTTTATAATTGTAATCACATAATAGATATGTTATATTTTATATATTATATGTCTTTATTAAGTCACCAATCAGCTAGAACATTTAAATTAAATTACTGTCAAGTAGAGTTTGTACAGTTCTAGAAAAACAATAATTATTGAAGAGGTTTCAGGTGTTTTGTATTGGTTTGTTCTCAGCTAAAATGATGTCAGACAACAAACTACCAGTCTTTAACTCGAGGTTCTTCATCATGTTATAAGATAAGATAAGATATACTTTATTAACCCCCACGGGGAAATTTAAAATAGTGACCGCTCCACACAACAAAAATACAATCATATTACATCAGCACTTAAATAAATAAATAAATATTGGATGTAAATAGCTCTAAGACTTAAAAAAAAAAAATATATATATATATATATATTATTTTAAAAGAAATATATTATATGATATGATGTTTCACCATCTACTGTCTTATACTATATACTCTGTGAGTGTATATGAGGGTTTGTTTTTCAAATGTTGTCAAACTAATTACAGATTGAAGATGCTTATTGTTGCATCCTGTGAAATATTTCAGTAAAGAGGCTCTGTTATAGAAAATAATAATTGTATTTTAAATGATAGAACATTGATTATAGTTATTAAATTCCTTTTTTACAGCTTCTCCTGTAATATCTTACTTTAAAAAAAAATAGTATGTGTTGTGTATATGTTTTCTTTTTACTCTTTTTTCCCTTATAATTGTCTTTATATATGAACTGTAGTGATAAGTTCTGTGTGTTTTTATTGTTGGAATGAGTGAAACCTCCAAATAACAGTCAGTGAAGTGAATGACAAAACACCAAAGGACAAGAAGTGGATGAAAACAATATATAAGTGTAACAGATATAAATAATGTCACACAAGTTAAAATATGTAAATGTCCTGGTGGTATTGACTTTCAAACGAAATTTCTCTTTTTATTTCAGATCTTAACAACTGAATGTTAGAAAGAGACAAGGGATACAGCTGCTGCATCTTCAAAGAGTCCAGTGTAGATCATCTGCAGAGCTTCGGGCTAAAGTCTACCGAGGTCAGCGCCTGTACAACTCCGGCTCTGCAGCTGCCCCATGGCAAACACCACCGTCTGAGCTTTTCTGCGACACCCTACGAAAGGGGAGGATGGGTGATGGGCCCGTGAAGTTCAGCGGACTCTCTCCTCTTTATCCCATCCTCTCATGGAGCATCCTGCCACATCGAGCCCCTCCTGGAACACCTCTCTCTCCTGGCACCCCCTGTTCCCAGCCTCACTGCAGCCAAATGCATCCAACCACACTGAGTCAGAGGTCAAAGGTCACAGGGGCGGAGTGGACCTGACGCAGTCGATAGCGCTGTGCATTATGATCATCATGGATGTGTTGGCTGTGGTTGGAAACTTGGCTGTGATTGTTGTTATTACCAAAACCCCACAGCTGAGGAAGTTCGCCTTCGTGTTCCACCTGTGTCTGGTGGACCTGCTGGCCGCTGTGGTGCTAATGCCTCTGGGGATGCTATCAGACCGGATCCTGGTAGATGAGACTCTGTGTCGGAGTTACCTCTGTCTGAGCGTGTGTCTTGTAAGCGCTACCATCCTCACCATTTGTGCCATCAACGTGGAGCGATACTTCTACATCGTCCACCCGATGCGCTATGAGGTGAAGATGACCGTCGGGGTGGTGGTGATGGTGTTGGTAGGAATCTGGATTAAAGCAGTCATCATGTCGCTGCTACCTCTGCTGGGGTGGTTGTTTCAGGGGAAACAGAGTCTAGGGTCCACTTTGGTTACTGTTCCGGGTCAAAGACAGTGTTCCCTCCACTGGACTGGAGGCAGGATTACACGGCTGTTGTTCATGGTCTTCTTTACATTCGTCTACTTCCTGTGTCCCATGCTCATCATCCTCGTGGTCTACTGCAATATGTTCAAGGTGGCCCGGGTGGCAGCCATGCAACACGGCCCCTTGCCAACATGGATGGACACGCCACGGCCACGGTCCGAGTCCATCAGCAGTCACTCCACCATGGCCGCCAGCCTGGGTGGGACTGGCGCTCGAGCGACCCCTCAGAGGACCTTCAGTGGAGGGAAGGCTGCGGTGGTCCTGGTGGCAGTGGGGGGTCAGTTTCTTTGTTGCTGGCTGCCATATTTCTCCTTCCACCTCTACTCGGCTGTGGTGTCTACCTCTCCGGCCACGCTGGCCCAGCTGGAGGACGTGGTCACGTGGATTGGGTATTTCTGCTTCACCTCTAACCCCTTCTTCTACGGCTGCCTGAACCGGCAGATCCGAGAGGAGCTGGGCCGTCAGCTGGCTTGTCTCTTCAAGCGGGCCGGGCCTGGTGAAGGAGAGCAGCTGCCCAGTCGAGAAGCTTCTATTGAGGAGAACTTTTTGCAGTTCCTTCAGGGCACTGGATGCAATCTGGAGCCCTGTAACTCTCACAGCAGAGCCAGCCCAGAGGAGCCAGAGACCGAGGGCCGCCAGGAATCAGCTGTTCAGCAAAACATGCCAGCTGACTTCCACATCCCAGGGCACATTCTTGAAGAAACCTCGGAGTTCATACAGCGGCAACAGCTGAACAATGAGCTGCATGCATCAGAAAAAGGTTACAAAACTGTCCCAGAGCTGTAGCTACATCCCCTGTACATTCTTTCTGCCATTCAGTGATCTAACTAACATATTTTCTGGTATTTGCTGAACTAATACAACTCTTGTTCAAACTACGACAGTGCTTTAAAAGTTGCCAGGAAACTGCAAAACGTGGACTGTTTTTAGAAGAGTTTAACATATGTAGCTGAAGAACATTTTGTTTATCACCACATATATTGCCGCTGCAGCAGTCTTATATTCTTGTGTTATGTCAGCAGATGAACACTGAGGCGCAGCTATAATAAACACAGTTCAGTTCAGTACGTGTTCAGATAGACGACATACAATTTTCACAGTTTGTACAAATCGAACAGAGCGATCTAATCAATATTTTACACTGAAGTCAGAAGGCACTGAGACTAATTGTCAGAGAGATTTCAGTTTTTATCTTCAATAAGTTTTATTACTTCTTAGAATACAATCTAGTATAACACAACCACACAACACTTCCAACTGTATTTTCCTCCAATTGATGTTTTTGCTAGCACATGATGCATTTCTTTTCTTTTTGTTTCATTTCCTTTCATCTTGTTCCGTTTCATTTTTGTTTCTTTTCTAAGACCCAAAGAAGGCCCCTGACAATCAGTAGTGTGAACTAAGACAACACTGCAGCAAATAGTCTGTTTATTACTGTTTTTAACAAAACTTTTAGCCATAAAAAACATCCATTTGTGGAACTGAAGTGTTATTTTGTAGTATTTTGCAAAAAACAAACGTGAACGTTAGCATGGTCAGTTACTGTTGTTGTTTTTCTAGATCTACAGTATTTATGTATTAACTCCAATCTCTCTCTCTCTCTCTCTCTCTCTCTCTCACACACACACACTTACACACACACACTCACACACACACATACACCTTCATGTGAGCCAAAAATCTATTAAAATATTGTTGTTCTCTGTAAGAACAGTTGAATAACAACCTTTAAAACACACACACACACACACACACACACACACACACACACACACACTATACCTCCATTTGAAATACTAATTGCGTAAAATAGGATCGTTTTACAGCTGGTACTGCTGGTGGTATTTATAATAAACAGGCAGACACACACACACACACACACACACACACACACACACACACCAGTGTATTTTTTACCCATTTTCCAGGAACATTATTATCATGTTTATCTGTTCTTAGTCTTGTGATTATCACCTCCTCACCAAATTCATCTCACATTGGTAGACTCGTGATTTCACCCCCTTCTGCTCAAAGAAAAACATTGTGGTTTAATTTTGATGATCGTTCTTGGTGTTACAGATTATTTTGTGTAAAATGTAAAAGACCAAACCAAACACATCCTTTCTCCACAGCATATTAACTGCTGTGCTGATATCACACTCGATATAGATAAAGATAAGTCTGGACAACACAAGCGGTCCCTCGCCACCCTGTGATGTGAAGTCTGGGCTGTTTACAGGTAAACACGGGCACAGTACGAGCCCTTGTGTTTGTGTTAAAAACAACCAGGCTTGTTGTGGCTACACAGCGCACAGGTGTGACAGTGCTTACACATGGTGAGCTTTGCCTTTGGCCTCATTTAGCCACGAATGGGAGACACTGGTGATAACTTTTCTCTGATCTCAGGTGGAAAACAAGCAGTTTGCACAAGTCACAAAAGCAGTGACAAATGTTCCAAAGAGGAAAAAAAAAAACATTCCAAGGCACAAATCTCTTACTAAACAGCTTTTGTCTTTTTTATACTTGCTCTTTCTTGTTGCCTTTATCTATTTTGGACTCACAACGGACTCTGCTGGCATGATCACAAGACACTTTCTGCACAAGGCAGACAGGAAGGCTCATATTTTGCTGGGAGTCAAAACAAAAAAAAGGTCCCTTTGTCAGAAGAAAACATAATGTTCTTAATTTTTCATGCAAAAATGACTTTATTGATGACATTTTTATGTGTTTTTTCCCCCCAGACTGGCTTGGCATTGTGTCTTTTTTAGCAACAGAAATATAATGTTTATTTTGCAATGAAAAGTTTCAGCTTCTTTAAAATACAACAGTGAGCACAAGACAAAAACCACTGCTAAATCATCACTATAGCACAAAAAATCTTTGCATTTCCAATTTAACTGCCATTAAAGTTGTTTACTGCAAGACAACAAGGGTTGTTAAAACACAAAATAACCTGATATACTTTACTATACCAGTGCATAGAAATAAGGTTTTAAAAAAGAAAATAATTGGATATCCTTCATGTTAAATATTGTGTTTTTTATGGCACAGTATTGTAATAAATTCAGAAAATGAGCTAATCTAATTAAGCCAAACCCCTTATGTTGGTTGTACATCGCCTGGTCAATCAGATTAAAGCTTTTAATCTTGATTTCTTCTCCCATCTGTTGGTTATGAGGAGCTAATACAACCAAACGTTTATTGGTATTTTTAGCAGCAGGTTTTTTCATGGTAAATCCTGACTCTATGACAATATATGTTCATTTTCCTTTTCTGTCTTTCTTTTTGTACAGGAACTTAAAAAGACTGTTTCTTTATTAAGTTTTCTTTTGTCCTTGTTAAGATTTTCCCTTGTATTGGTTTGAATGATTAAAGACCAAACAAGACGCTTAACATCAGTGTCAGAGTTGATTCCACACTATCGTGTCTGTGTGTGTGTGTGTGTGTGTGTGTGTGTACAGGCAGGAGGTACAGCATCACAGGTGAAATGAAGCGGGATGAAAGAGGAGTGACATTTGGAGGGAGGCAGGATGCAGCAGCTCATCAGCAGGAGGATGTTTTGAACGATGCTTTAATGCTCAAAAACTAAACTGGACAAACATTTATTACAAGTTTATTCAAAAGTTATGATCATGATGTTTGCATTTAATGTATATAATGTATATATAATGTAATGTACTGTTCACAAGATGTTTAGTCACATGACAAATTTCATGTCACTGTAAAAACACTTGGTGCCAGGCACAACAAACTCCACCCCTGACACTTATTGTATCTTATTTTAGCATCAATCCAGCAGATGTCACCATGTCTATATGCGTGTGCTGATGTCAGATTATCAACTATATTATGTGCTATGTTTGAAGTAAATTGAAATTAAATTTATGGGGTTTTTTTATAGACATTTGAAATTTCAGCCATTTTAAGTAAATGTGAGGAGAAAAAAAACATTAATTATGATTTTTTTTTTTTTTAAATCAACTTTGATGCTTTTTCTCAAAATGTAATCACATCTATTCTCAGTCACTGACAATGTTTAAACCCAATATGTACAAATTCAACCAATAGTTTTTCTGATAGAGTGTTAACCAACAAACAAACAAACAAACCGAACCACAATAATACATAAAGTCCCACAACTGAAGTTCAAGTTAGAGTAGGACACAGAGGAGTGAATGATTGGATTTTTTTCCAATAAAAGAGCATTTAGCAACTATTTTGATATTTGATTGAGCTGATGTCTTGATATTATTGAGACAATGGACATTTTTTTAAAATAAATAAATACACAGATATAAACACATCAGTCATATCAGATTATGTCCACTGACAGGAGAAGTTTAATTTCGTTTCATCGTCTGAACCTGCTTTATCCTCACTAGGGTCACAGGGGTCACTGTGACCCTAGTAATCCAGCTACAATGGGTGAAGGTGGGGTACACCCTGTATGAGTCTCCAGTTCATCTCAGGGCTGAACATAAATAGACTCTCACATTGTGTTTGGATGGTGGGAGGACACCAGAGTACCTGGAGAAAACCCACACAGACACAAGGAGAACATGTAAACTCCACACAGAAAGGTCTGGCGTGGGAATCAAACCAGGGTCCTTCTTGCTGTGAGGTACAAGTGCTAACCACTGCACCACCGTGCCGCCCCGACAGGAGAAGTGTTAATAATATTTCATTCTAATACTTTCCACTGGGTTTAATATATTAGACAATAAGTAAACATTTATTCCTTGAAGCAGATGTGTTGGAGGCAGCAAACGTCAGGAATGGAGTGACTTTGACCAGGTCCCTATTGTAACAGTCATGACTGGGTCAGAACGTCTGTACAACTGCAGGTCCAGACCATAAATGGACTAAGGGAGGACATCTCAGTCTCAGGTCAGTTGATCATCAGTGGGAGGTGTTGGAAAAATACATCTGATCCATGCAGGTCCACCACTTCTTCCAGGACTTCAGGGATCTGCTGATAATAACTTGGTACAGATACTAAAGCAAACACTCTGGTGGAATCAGAGCTGGTTTTGTGGAGAAAGTGGGAACCTGCACAATATTAGGTACATGGTAAAAATGTTATGATCCCATAGGTCAGGGATCTGCAACCCTGGTCCTAGAGAGCCGCTATCCTGCATATTGTTAGGTGTATCCTTCTTACAACACATCTAATTCAAATGATCATATACATATATATATATATATATATATATATATATATATATATATATATATATATATATATATATATATATATATATAATTATATTGTGATGATGATGATGATGATGATGATGATGATGATGATGATGATGATGATGATTATTTGCAAATCTAAGTACTGAGCCAATAATGTAAGAATTTATTACGTTATCAGCTGTTATTATGTTCATGGATTCTACAGGGTTGCAGACCTTTGCTTTAGGTCCTGGATTGATTCAGATGAGTCGTTGTTTTTTAGATATTTTTAGAGATACTGTAATAAACACTTCACGCTGGGAATAAATAACTAGATCTGAAGATGATCTGACCCAGTGATTAATCATACTTTCTGATTATCATCATCACATGATTCTGATAGATTAAGGAGTTGGACTTCAAGACATTTGAAATGTTATCTTGAAATATTTTATTTTATAACAGTTACTATTAGGCAACTTTCATCTTCTGAAGCTTATTCATTGCTTCTCATGAGTTATGTGCTTTCCTAGAAATTAGTTGGATCATTTTTCACATATTGTGCTTTAGGCATCAAATGTAAATATTAAAGGGGACATATCATGCCCATTTTCCACAAGTGAACACACTGTCTGTGACATGCTTTGGTCAAAATACCACACTGATGAAGAGATACAGCAGCCTCTTCAAACTGGAGAAACAGCCCTTTTAAAAACTTTTAGTGCCTCATGCTTTCATGCAAATGAGCCACAGCTGACTCCGCCCCTCTCTTCTGCAGTTAACAGCAGGAGATAGATGGAAGAGAAGAAAGAGGTAGAAGAGGAGAAAAAAATGGAACCTGAAAAAGTTGAGGGAGAGAAAAACAGATAAATACAAATATGATATTCATTACATACAACTTTATACACTCTTCAAGGAAAAGTATTCATTTATTTTCACTTTTTTCTAACAAGGACAGTAAACATTAATAGATGTCTTCAAATAATAATAATAAAAATAATAATAACAAAACTATTCATGGTAAAGAATATTCCATAAATAAAAATAATTAAAAAAATGATGCTTCTGAAAAAACTGTTGCATTACCATGTTTCCATTATATGCAGTTATTCAATTAAAAGGCCCAAATATGTCAATTTTTGGGTCTCAGTAGGTTGAATTTCTTCTAAATAAAACCGTATTTTTTACAAATTCAAAATGCATTTAAACTTCAGCCTAATTTTGAGAATTAACGTCAATCTTAAAAAAAAATCTAGATACTTTTTTTTTTTTGCATCCATGCATGAAAGAGTTGATTTATTATTTAACATTCATTGTTCTACTCAAGTAAAAAAAGTTGAATATTTCTTTCATCGCTGCAGTTTGAACAAGGCATGAAAAAAATATCAAAATCACAAAGATCACAAGTACAAATATATCAACATAAATAATTAACTCAAGTACAAATACCAGCCCTGTTTGAATGACTGTCAAGTGAAAACTGGTAAAAACTTGAAATATATATAGAATCTAAATGTCAGTCAAAAATGCTCGAATAGCCACTAAAACACTTTTTACAACTAAACAATGTCAGATATTTTTATTGCAATATTTGTATGTATAATATATAGAGTGTAAAGTGATTTTTCATAGATCTCAGCATTAGCGCAGCATCTAGATCTTGTAATTATCCTAATTTTCTTGCCCTCTGCTGCGCTTCGCCCCATCCGACTGAATGATTCTCAGCTTTCATGTGGAGTGGTAGAGGGCGCCTCCTGCAGTGCACAGAAACACTTCAAACAGTCTGACCTTTCAGGCAGGACACACACACACACACACACACACACACACACACACACACACTGGGGGGCAGATGCCACCTTGTTACTCTGTGAAGAGTGACTGTGTTTGCAGTTTATTTCAGAGTAAACTCATGTGTTTTTATGATGATCAGAGAAACCACAAAGAGGTTCAAGACACTATGAATATGTTAATAATGGGGGATGAGATGTGAGATGAACTCAACTGCATGACTCAAATTCTGACTTCTGTGAAAGCAGCTGTTACCATGGTAACCAGAGGAGGAGGAGGAGACTGCAGAAATTAAGTTAAAAGCCATGTTTATACGGAGTGACTAAGACATGTGGGTCTATATGTTGAAAGAACACAGACAGGCTACTGAAATATAGGCAAGGAAAACATTCAAAACTGTATTTTACTAAAATACACTGTCAAAAAGTTGGAATATTTCTCTACAAATGTCTTTACAAACGTATATTTCTATTTATTTCTATTTATACACATCAGTACCATTTGCAAATATTATTTACTGACTCCAAGTTACACTTTATGTATCAAGAATTAATGACATTGTCACTATAATTTCATAAAAAGAGGTTAAAAAAGGCTTTTTCTCCGACTTTATTGGCACTAGTGTGTATGAGTATTATCGTAAATGGTCTTAGAAGTAGACACAGTATAATAAAATGGTATTTGACAGTGATTTACTATTATATATAATATTCATGGATCATTTTAATGTTGCATTAATGTATGTATAGTTGTATTTTCCTACATTTTTAAGGTTGGGCTTATTTCAATTCATTTATCAACTGATGAATAAAACAACGTGTTTTTTCAGCTCAGCCGCAAAAGATGACTTTCGTGAATCCAGGACCCACACTTGTAAAAATGTGTCATGAATCATAGTTAATCTGTGTCTTTATTGACTCTTTCATTGTCAGACCACTGTTTTTTTTCTTTCCTCTTCCATCATTTGGGTTGTTTTAATAACCCGCCACCCAAAGGGGAGGTGAGGATATTGTTTTTGATTTGATTTTTGTTTATTTCTTATGTCTGTCTGGTTTTCAGCAACTTTCTATAAAAACTACTGGACTAATTTCCATTACATTTTTAGGAAAGGTGTGAGATGATCTAGAATACATCAAGTTAAATTTTGGTGAATATAGGTCAAAGGTTAAGGTCACTAAAATATGTTTTCACAATGATAAGAGGTAGGGCAAATCAGGTAAAATGTTTGCACTTGGCAGGGTTGGTTGTGCCCAGTGGTACTTTAATGCATGGGTGGGCTGCAGCCTGGGGTCACAGCCAATCATGGGGCCTCAAAATATTAATAAAATAATAAACTGTCGGAATCGTACATGACTGAAGGTTTAAATAAAATGAGCACACCCATAGAGCAAGCCGTAGCCTAAAAAGCGACATCTGTTAAAGTTGCTCTCTGTATGTGTAATGCTTTTTACAGTTCTGATGCTGTGTAATTTCCTGGAAATTATCTCCTTATTTTTCAGGTAATTAAACAAAAACAATAAGTAAACATTGGACTCATCGTTTCAATAACTACAGATTAATTTCAAACAATTACCTTTTTATTATACAGTACTTGAAATGGAAGCTCAATCAAAGAGTTTGATGTTAGAAAGACAAGAAGAAAACACTTTTAATTGATTGAGTGAATGAATGAAAAAAAAATGTTTAGTAGCCTATATGTTAAATTGGCTGGAAGCCTTTTACAAACATCCAAAGTGCATGGACTCTAGGTTATCAGTTAAAAAAAGGTTTTCTTTTTCAGTTTTAGGCTACTTTTGGAATGTGTTGAGTTTAATGGTATTGGTTTACTGAATTGCTCTTTAGCTCATATAAAACTAAAAGGGTAGCCCAGGGCCTCAGATACTGTTAAAGCACCCCTGGTTGTGTCTGGCAACACTTGGCTGTTATTGCATCATTTATGTTGTTGTTTTGTCTTATTACATCGTTTGCACAATTTTTGTTTTGATATGTCTTTTCAAGTTATCACTTTTTTTTTTTATCTTATGTTTATGTTGAGATTCACAGTTAAAGGTGACTTGAAGAGGACATCTCAAACAAGCCCATGGGACACACACACAGGGGACAGATTAAAAACAGTACAGACAAAAGACATGGACAGGTACTCTCAGCAGTTCACTGATCATAGTTAAAACAGACTGATAGGTTAGAACATAAATAAATAAAAGTCATCAGATCTCACTGGAAATGTCAATATAAAACAGCATGATTAAAAATATAATTAAATGATGAATAAGTTAATAAGTTATACAGTAAGTTATAATTGGCATTAAAAGAAGCCAAAACCCAAGAATAAAAATAAAGTTAATTTCTTCTTGTCACATTGTTTCCATCTTTTTATGTCTTCTATATTATTTTGTTGCATCTTTTATAACCAATGCTATTGTTCTTATGCTATTGTTGTTATGTATATATAAACATGTATTTTCTTTCTTTTTTCTTTTCTTTTTATGATCCTTTATTTAACTAGATAAAGCCCCATTGAGATGAAAAACCTATTTTGTAAGGCCAAACTGGCCAAGAGGTCAGCAGCACACACACCAAAATGAAAAGCAGGTTAAAAGATCAGTGATACAAAAGGCTATAATATAGAAATAACACAAACTAATAACAGAACAGGCCTCCAGAGAATATTTCCCTCCTCTTTAGATGAAGAAATTAGTTGACATATACATGTATAATATTTTTCTCTGCCAAAAGGCAATAGAATAAAAATAACTTTCTGACCTAACACTTAACCCCCTGAGAACCAGGATTTTTTTTAACATTGAACAATTGTCTTGATTTGAAACTGCATAATGCCACAATTATTTTTTTAAATGAAAAATCCATTGCATTGGACTTTTTTTTTTTTTTTTAAGTAAAACTGCAAAATGTCTGTCTCCTATAGAGGACATACTCTAAATGCATTGTTGGGTCTCAGGAGGTTAAGTTGGTAGAACACAGATCTGTAGCAAAACATCAGATTCTATTAGAACATCATAGTATACCTCTTATTCCTAAGTTAACAATGTACCTTTTCATCAGCTCACAAAAACAGGCCTGTTGTCAGCTTATGGTAATACTTTTTCCAGGGAATTGATGACAGTTTTTACAGAATTTTCGTAGCCTAAAGGAACATTCCTTTGTTCAACACATTTAGAGGAATGTGGATTTCACTGGACAGGAGGGGTTGAAAAAGTGTAATAAAAAAGACACAGAAGTAATGGAATAGACAACAAAATTGGATTAAAAAATTATCTGATGTGGACTTTAAACTGGTATCTAACTGCATTACTTCCCTGAACTTATACAATACATATAACTGGATCATTTTAGAGTTATAATTGTAATGTCTGTGTGTGTGAATATACAATAAACTGCTCTGCTAACTCTCATACTAATCAATTCAGACTGAAGTTCCCCATGGTACATAACATTATTTATTAGTTTAGGTTACAGTTATGTGGTGTACGTATCATCAAGTTTTAAAACAAGAATATATTAACTGAACTGGATGTAATAAAACTGCATATAAGCCAGACGTAAAATGAGACAGAGTGATATTAAAATAACTTATTTCAAAACTTTGAGTCTGATTCCATAAAATCATTGGTGATGTAGTGAAAAAAAGAGCAATTAAATAAATAAATAAATAAATAAGTAAATAAGTAAATAAATAAATAAATAAATAAATAAATAAATAAATAAATAAATAAATAAATAAATAAATAAATAAATAAATAAATAAATAAATAAATAAATAGGTGATTAAAATGCCCACAAATTATTAATGAGGTGATGACATGAAGGTAGAGTGATAGAATGAGAATGTTAGTGAGTGCTTTTTTGGGGGGTGTCGAAAAATATAACATTAAAAGGCACGTAAAATTACAAATCATTCAATTTGACAGAAGTATTTTTTGCACAAACTGAATGTGTTCCTTACTGTTGGTGTCTGCAGTTCAAGTGTAAATCCACTGGGGGCGCTGTCATTCCACAAAACCTCAGTCCTGTCCCTGGAAATGAATGTGAAGTATGAAAAAAAACATGTCTTCTGCTCCTTCTAAAATGAAAAATACTTTATTAAAAGTATAAACCTGGTGGTATCTGTGTATTTGTGGTAACATTTAGGCCAAAACTTAACTTCACTGATCGATATTATGGCGCTATGTCAACAAGACTACATTACCCATAATGCCTGCGGCAAGGTTGATTTTCCGTCTTCAGTGGCGTTTCTTCGTTTGCAGCTGGATCATCTGGATGAACGCAGGACAGGGGAAAGGTACCGGAGACAAGCTGGTTATTTTATTGTGAAATATTATGTTAGGATTGAATAAACGTTAACACGAAAAGCGGTTTTTTTTGCCTTAGTTTGTATTTATGTTTTTATTTTTTGTAATTTGCGAACATAAACTAGAGAAAAGTTCTATAAATCGGTTTAAAGGCATTAGGGTGTTTTTTTGAGGTTTGAGATTGAAGTTGTGATCCGTGGACAGACGCGCGTGGACGGAGCGGATCAGCATCACTTTGTGCGTCTTGTTGGACAGACGAGGCTCCGGTGCCAACGCCTTTTCCCTCTCGCAGGGTTTTTTCCCAGCAGCAGGCTGGGAAACTTCAGTTCACAGGAGCCAAAGTGTTGTTTGACGGAGCTTCTCTTCTACTTGTATGAGCGGATCCTCTAAAGAAAACACAAGGAAACACTTGAGAAACAGAGAAAAATTCAAATAAATCAATCAAAATGGGCTGCACTATCAGCGCCGAGGACAAGGCTGCGGTGGAAAGGAGTAAAATGATTGACAAAAACCTGCGGAAGACAGAGAGAAATCCTCCAGAGAAGTCAAACTGCTCCTACTAGGTATGAACATTATATATATATATATTTTTTCATTCATTTAATGCCTGTTTAATTTAGTTATGATTTCAGCTGTGCCACTCACACTCAGTCTTTGTAGTTGATCTAAATTCAGACACACACTCTTCTTCTTCTTCTTCCTCCTCCTCCTCCTCCTCTCTTGGTTTTGAGCAGCTGTGGCCCATCATTTCTTAGATGACAGGACTTTTAGAAGTGAAGCAGATGTTGGTGGTGAGAGGCCAACTGTAGCCCTCCTGCTGCTCTTCCTATCACTGATGCTTGATAATGTTTGTTTACAGGTGGAGACACTTTGCACATGTTCTCACACTGGGAAAAAAAAAAAAGTTCACAGCCAAAAAAGTTGTAAAATTGCAACATTAAAAAAAAAAAATTACTACAAATTAGGGCTGCTGTGGATTAAGTTTGATTAATCATGATTAAATATTACTTTGTAATCTATATTAAGACTTTCATGCATACTGGTTACTATAGTGAATATTTATCCTACAGCTGTTGTCTTAAATATGTATGGATTTAGTTGTTTTAGTTGCATATCAGCCAACACAGTAAACACTTATGCATCATCCCATACACTGTAATTCATACTGTTACTGTAAGTATGCTATTCTTGATAAACCTGATCTGCAATGAGTGTAAATAAACAAACAAAACATTTTTCTTTTTTTACATTATCTCCAAGTCAATAATGACAACTACTAGAGTATGAGTAAATGTGGGAAACTGTTATTAGGTTTTAATAATAATAATAATAATAATAATAATAATAATAATAATAATAATAATAATAATAATAATAATAATAATAATAATAATAATAATGATAATAATGATAATAATAATACATAAATAACCATACTGAACCATAAATGTTTCACAATTTAGTCCTGGTGGATTTAAAAATTCTGTACTTAAGTAGAAGTAGAGCTACTGGTGTGAAAAAATTCTCTGGTAAAAGTAGAAGTACTGATTCAACTCCTTTACTGAAATAAAAGTAAAAAAAAAAAAAAGTACAACTCCTCAATTGTAATAAAGTAAAAATTAAAATAGATCCCCCCCCCCCCCCCCCCCCCCCCCCCCCCCCCCCATGGATAAATACTTATTTAACTAGGGAAAATCACAAAGGTTTCAAAAGTATCCCAAAATAAAATTTTTAAAAGTGAGTTACTGTGTAGAGAATGTGCTTGATCAGGTCACAATATTTATTTTTGTGGTTATTCAATTTAGGAAAAATGGGGGATGTAGTAATTAATTTGACATTTAAAAAAAGCTAAATTGAGATAAAAAGTCCAAATTCTGAAATGAAAGGTCAAAATTGTGAGATAAAAAGTCATAAATAAAAGATAAGAAATGCTTAATCATGACATAAAGTCAAAATGACTAAATAAAAGTCATAATTGTGATATAGAAAGTCACAATTTTTGTCCTCCAGTGATTTTTCCCTCTGAAGTGACTTATTTTTTGTACTGTCACATTAGTTTAGTTTGAAAAATCAATGAGTCTATTCTTAGAATGTAAGGAGTAAAAACTACAGATGTTTATGAATAAGGGAGGGAGTCAAAGTAAAAAGTTGTGGGAAAAATAAATACTCAAGTAAAGTATAGACTCCTAAAAATATACTTAAGTACAGTAATGAAGTACTTTTACTTAGTTACTTCCCACCTATAATTAAATTTTTACTTTCAATGTTAAATCCAGTGTGCATTAGTGTGCACTTTATAGCATTGTTCTGGCAACCACAGCTGCCTTTTTCCAGTAAAAATATTAGAATATTATATATATATATATATATATATGCACTTGTTTTTCTTAAGATATATTATTCACATTTTGAGGGAAACACAGCAGATGTAAACATCATAATGTAATTTTACTTTTTTGACTGTTATTATTTTACTGGTTTGGCCCTTTTGAGATCATACTGGGCTGAATGTGGCCCCTGAACTAAAATGAGTTTGACACCCCTGGTCTATATAATGTATATTATTATGCATGGAGGCAGAAAAGCCAGGTGTAGATTATTACTATAGAGAGTATTTTATTTTCCTTGGTCAGGATATGTACAGTCAGTTCAGCTTGTATTTACATTTACAACAATTAATACTGAACACACAATAAACTATGAGTTAGGGCTGCATGATATTAGAAAAAACTGACATTACGCATTTTTTTTAAACCCTGCAATATATATACTGTATTGCGATATGAAAAATTAGTCAGGAGAATATAACAGCTGTGTGCTAATATAACAGATTAGTGTTTAACACAGAACATCCTTCTTGTAGCCAAAATAATTCCACATAACTGATGTTGCTTTTCAGTAACACTTTACATGATAGATCTCTATTAAGGTGGTAATTCTATGGTAATTTTGATGTAATCTCATGGTAATAATGCCTTTATAACCACTTATTACAAGTAATGGATTGTTAATAACATGGTAATTCTTAGTGGTAACTCTTCAGTGAAGCTCCGAAAAGATAAGGAGGATCAATATCTGGATGCTATGAAGCCATATTTTTAACTGGGCTCAATGTTTGTGTTTTTATTCTGCATTAGAACACTGAAGGATCTGAAATCTATGGAAACATGTCTGTAAAATATACAGTTTGTGTTTAAACAATGGAAAATAATGGTTAGCCAGCCTGCAAGTTAGCTATTATATATCAACTACACGGATTTAGCTAGCAGTAGCAGCCATGTTAGCATACATTAAGCCAGTGTATTAAAGATAGGTGGTACCGTACAACAGGCACATTTCATATAATGTCATTGTCTTGTCACAAATTACATCAAAATTACCATAGAATTACCACCTTATTAGCAATCTGTTATGTATAATAAGTGGTTATAAAGACATTATTACCATGAAATTACATCAAAATTACCATAGAGTTACCATTTGTGATCCATAATATAAAGTGTTACCTGCTTTTCTTTCTGGCACAAGCCTTCATTTTGGGTGATTTTCTCTTGTTTGTTGCTCATTTTTCAGTCTTGTTACCAGTGACTCATCCCACACTGATTCAGAATGAATGTGATGTGCTCAGTATGTGTTATGTTCTATTGAAATTAGATGAGAAAATGTTGAGCTCATTTGTTTCCTACATTGCAGGACCTGGAATGTGACTATTGTGCACACGTACATTGTGATTGTACAACCACAATGAACATTTGACAGATAACCATTTTCAGTTTCACACTCACAGTTTATCATATCTTTTTATATTGTGATTACTAGAAACTTCAGACAATCTCATTTGAATTCTCAGCGACCCCACGTAGGGTCCCCACCCCAAGAGAGAGAGAGAGAGAGAGAGAGAGAGAGAGAGAGAGAGAGAGAGAGAGAGAGAGAGAGAGAGAGAGAGAGAGAGAGGGGTAGTAGTGTAAAACATTTGGTAACAAGTATAATATTGTTAACATTTTGACACCTTTGGCTGTTAATGTCATTTTTACTCTTTGCAAATTCATCCTTCAGGTCAGATTGGAACCTTTGGTGGTTTAGGTTTGGCCCATGGGCTGCATGTTTGACTCATCTAAAAAAATTGTAAAGACTGATAGGTGTTATCTAGTGTTGGAGGTGTTTACACTTTCTTTACCTTGTCTGGGGTCAGTTTATTTTCCCTGCTCACATCATAACCTTTTAGTTCCTGTGGTGTATAATTTTATGGAGCGATTTTTGAGACAAAATTAAGTGTATTCACAGGAAAGTAATCTATGAATATTTGGGATATGCATAGGTCTTTGGTTGTAGTTGAGCATGAAATAAGTATTTACAAACTGCAAAATGAGTCCATTTGTACTTACTGTATAATGTGTTGTGTGTTTGATATTTGTCAGAGTACGAATTGAAAGGTTACAACATCCAAACTTACACTGTCTACACTGTCTTCAGTACAAATACAAATTTCTCAGATGGAAGATAGTGGTCAAAAATACGTCATTGCATCACATCATCAAATGCATTATCCAGTTTCTCTCATGGATAGGCCCGCTCTGTCACAGAGCACACATACACAAAAAAAAAACAGGCTTTCTTCCATTGTAAAGCTTGCAGGGAAGGTGGTTGGAAAGACACAACGACCACTTTGTGAAGGGTTTCAGTGTGCTGTAGTCAGGAAAGCCAGACAGATATCTGGGGACTCGTCACATCCTTTACACTCTCAGTTTGAAATGCTACCATCTGGTCATAGATTCAGAGTCCCAAGGGTGAGCCGCAATATATATAAAAAATCTTTTATACCACATGCCATACAAGCTCTGAACGCCATCTGAACAGAATATGACTGTACAAGGTGATCCCCTCAGAAGGCTACTGTATTTACATCCACCGGTGCCGTCTTTTTGCCTGTTTGCACAATGTTTTTTGTATGTTTGTATGTTTGTGTATGTTGTGGAGTGTCCAAATGTGTTTTTATGTAAATTGACGTCTTGAGAGGCCGAAGGCAAATTTCTACCATGGTGGATAATAAAGTTTTTCTTATCTTATCTTATCTTATCTTATCTTATCTTATCTTATCTTATCTTATCTTATCTTATCTTATCTTATCTTATCTTATCTTATCTTATCTTATCTTATCTTATCTTATCTTATAGTACTTCTAGGAGTGAAATTGCTGTTGAGTGGTGATGGTTTGAATTCCATCAGTTTTCTGTGTTTAATGGATAAAGTCTGTGATGTGATGACGTAATGACATAAGTGACATAGGTGAGTAATTCCAGGTCCATCAAGTCAAAGTCCTGCCATGTATTAGTTCAAACCTGTTCATTGAACCACTTCATTTTGATGAGCACAATGAATGATCCAGGTAAATGTGATAATGAGTAGAATCACCTGTGTCCTGTGAACAGGTTTGAACCAATAAGCAATGACATATTTTTGACCAGAAAGAAATTCGTATTCGTACTGAAGATTTTGTGAATGTAATTTTTTTATGTCGTAACTTTTCAATTCATATTCTGACAAATATCAAACACACAACATGTTATAACTACAAATTGACTCATTTTAGAGTTTGCAAATATTTATGTCATGCTCAACTACAATCAAAGATGCATGCATATCCCATATATGCATAGATTACTTTCCTGTGAATATATTTATTTATTTATTTATTTGTTTATTTGATAGGGACATTGCATCTTAATGAACATTAGTATGAAAAAAAAAAACAAAAAAACAAAATGTAAAGACGCCGGAGTTAGCATAGCTGCTAATTTTCATCCGCTGTCCTTAGGCAGGTAAACATAAAATAAATCTAGCTACACACATTTACCATGGACCAAAAAAGACCCCCCAAAAAAACAAATCAAATCAAACAAGACAGAAACAAAATAAACAACAACAAAAACACACAACACAAACATCTGGCATTTTCCAAGTGACTGCAGTTCTGACTTGAAAGCAGCCATAATTTTACATGAACTTTAAACTGTTTATATGTAGTATGTTCTCTTAGTGTAAGAGGTAAATTATTCCAATGCTTAATTTTGTCCCAAAAAAATGCTCCATTTAGTTGGATCTTCCTTCTGTGTTCGCCTTTGCTAAACTCTGTAGTGTCCATTCATGTTTTATGTAAATGCACAGTCTGCTCATACGCGAAACACACTGTCAGTGATAATCATACATGACTGGGTGTTGGCTGCACAGACATGCCAGGGGGATTAAACGCCTCCAGACCATCATCATTCAGCATTTTTCATTCTCTGTGTCTTTCTTTTTCTGCATCACTTTATCTCACATTTAAGATTTAGGAAGTTTGTCATATACACAGCAGCATCAAGCAATGAAATAGTTACTTTACAAGTTCCCTTCACATGATTAATGTAAACAGTTAAACTACAGGAAATAAACTGTACAGTTAAAGCAACGTTAACGAAGTGAGGAAAAATAAATAGTTATAAACAAAATTAAGCAAATACTCTGTGCAAAGAGTAAGTGTATTAAGGTGAAAAAACTGATAGATGTTGAGTACAAATATTATTACTGTTGTGCAAATATGTAAAGATATGTAGAGATGTGAGTTGCAGTCAGTCAGTGGTTCAGTAGAAGAACTTGTGAAACTAATATGTTTGTATTTCTGTGTATTTGCTTTCATCATGACTGCAGAAAAATACACCCAAAGGCGCTGCCAGTTTCTGTCATGGAAAGATTCCATTTCTTTTATTTAGTGAAATCCAGTGGTGAAGTTGCAGAAAGGAATCAATTGAATAATTAGATTGATAATTGGGTATTTTGTTTAATTAAGGGGACATGAACTCTGGTCTGTACTGATGGAAATGTACCAGAATGTTGGATACAAAACAGAAAAAAAAATCACTCTGAGGTGGTGGTTCAACATCACATCCTGCTAAATTGTAATTTGTAAAATGTTTGTGTCTGTTGTTTTTCATATATGGAACATATGACATTTTTTCATATTTACATCTATACACAATGCAGATAGTTCATGTTAGTACAGGAAACCAAATTGAAATCATAACCCTGATAAAATCTGTCTGTCTGTTTGTCTGTTTGTCACAGGTGTTTGTCCATTTAAATGTAATTTGCAAAAGAGTTAAAGTATAGGACAGTGAAAATCTAGTGTTGAAGACGTCCCTTCAACATGTCCAGACTTGTTGTGATTTTCTGGGGTGTTTTTGAACCCATAAAGTTACAGTTCACCAAGTGTGTGAAGGAGTTGTATGGCAGGTCTTTCATACCTTCCTCCACAACAGAAATCGCCCCAAATAACACTATGTAATAAACCTGTAGCATGATAAACATATACAGCTTTTTTTGATTTGTCATTGTTTGATTTTGCACTTCTTCTGCTCTTCCGTCCTTTTCATGTGTGCTTTTTGCTTTGCTGCTGGAACCTGGAATTTCCCCTTATGGGACAAATAAAGTCTCCTCTCCTCTCCTCTCCTCTCCTCTCCTCTCCTCTCCTCTCCTCTCCTCTCCTCTCCTCTCCTCTCCTCTCCTCTCCTCTCCTCTCCTCTCCTCTCCTCTCCTCTCCTCTCCTCTCCTCTCCTCTCCTCTCCTCTCCTCTCCTCTCCTCTCCTCTCCTCTCCTCTCCTCTCCTCTCCTCTCACTACTTTTTGCCACATCCTCACAGTTATATTGAGGTCATGGTTATTTTGTTGTTATCATGCATGATGTGAGGTGTGACTTTCATTCAAAAATACTGACTTTACTGTTTTCACACACAAAAAAAACCCCTACAAATTTCCTGATTTCTAAAATTATCTTTGAACAAACATCATATGTGTAAATGGTGGTACTATTCGAACAGGATCAATACATTATTTGTCTCTCATGGACATTTTTCTGAACTATAGTCCCATGAGGACCAACTGTCACATTTGTATTGTACAAGAATTTAGAAGGGCCTACTACTGGAGGGTAGACGATGAAAAGACATATATATTCTCTTATTTCTTGAGTCTGTTTGCTTGTGCAAAATGAAACATGATTAATATAGATTAAAAATGAATGATATTTAAGTATTATTAATCAATATGTCAACCCTGTAAGATAGGCTCCATGTGACCTCTGTGAGCCAAGGATGGATGGATGGATCATTTGTTACCAGTTTTCATACAAATCTATTGTCATTAAAACTTTAAAATTAGTTCCTATTATTAATTTTCTGGATACCTCAGACATTGTGACCACATTCCCAATCCTAAAAGAAGCAGCACTGTATCGATCGGTGGACAGAGTCAGGTGTATTACAGCAGCAAGTGCATTAAGAACCATATCATAATACACAGCTGTCTGGACATTTGCAACGGTTTTTATCAGAAACCAATGAGATGGCGATCGACAGACACAGTGTTCCTGTAATGTAATAGTTGTAAGTGATGAAACCATGTTAAAGTCACTCATACACTTCAGCCTGTGTCGTCCTCAGTCTGTTGGTTTCATTTTTCCTGTAAGTTGATCCAGTATCATCTGATTATTGATGGCCTGAGACACTATTTCATGAATTGATCTGAGCATGACGCATTTGATTAAATGGATAATGTGAAATATAGATGTAGTTATTAAACTAGATACTGAGCGGTAAATGAAACCCTCAGTACAGTCATATAGAAGTTCCCATTATTCCACATTATACACTCATAGGTTGTGCCTCAGCAAGTAGTGCTGTATTTATGAAACGTACCAAAACTGCTCTTAGCAGAAGCTGTTGATTATATTTAATCACATACTATTATAAGAATCAGTCATGTTACGTCAAGCAGACACAGTTTCATGCTGATTATGAAAGGAGATGTCGTGTGAAAACCGATTTCATCTGTGGTTCTTTAACTTGGCATCTGAATTATGATTTGTAGAGACACACAAACTGAGTTACTGTGTTACTCTTTCCAAAAAAAGAAAGAAAGAATATGATGCATGTTTCAGTTAAGATGACATTTATAACTGCAGATTAACACTAACACCATTTTCATCCTTTGTAATCTTTTGCACAAGTCTGGCAGGTTTAGTACGTGACTGATGTATTTGTTCTTGCCCTGCTCTTTTTTTTTCTTATTGTTTGCTTTCCGGATCACATTCTTGATAAGCACATAATTCAAACAATACAAGGTAGATTTCCCATCATTATGTACAGCGGGTTCTTTGTATTTTCAGCAACACTTACCTTCAGCCACTAGATACGCCAGACCTGCCAGTAAACCCACTTAATTGCATTTCTGAATATGAATATAAAACTGTTTGTTTATTCACAAACTGGACTTAATGACTGTTTTAGGGTACTTATGGTTTAGTTGAATATTCATCCTTTTTCTCTTTTTTTTCACTCACTGGATGATCTGACCAGAAAATCATATATGATATTTTGAGGTAGAATAACAAACCATGACAGGAATCATAATTTTCTCACCACTTGTGAAATAGAAATGGAAACTTACAATCAAACCATATGTTTCATTCTCATTCTGTCTGGTTTCTGGAGGATTATGGTGCATGTGATGGCTTTTTGTTGTCATTTTCTGACTTGAAGCTCTGCATTTTTGCCTAAACTCAGACTGACATCATACTGTTCACAGAAATCCCTCACTAGATAAAGTTGTCACATGTTCTTACCTCAGCAGCAGCTAAACTACATGTTCCACAAAGTCTGCATAGGGCTGTCAAATTACATATATATATATATATATATATATATATATATATATATATATATATATATATATGCTACCAAGACATCGAAATGTCCATCTTCCAGCAGTGAAATTTCGAGAGATGATGTTTCACGACAGTTACAACGCTCCTGCCTAGAACAACCGTCAATGGAACACGTTCAAAGCATAAATATACTTTATGAATATCATTATTGTTTGTTTTTAGCGTGGGGTTAAAAAAAAAAAAAAAACATCATCATCATATGTAATATAAATGTCAACACTGAACACTGATGTTATTCTAATTCCCAACACTGAACTGTAGACAATCAAGTTACCAGAAGGAGTACGCAGTCGTCTGTGTTTCTCTGAAGGTGCCACATACAGAACAAAAAAATCCACAATGAACAAAGTAGACCTGCTTTGAATGAGACTGAGATGTATCCACACAGACCCCCCACTTCCTGTAAGACACAATCATTTAATAATATATCAGTCTGATGGACTGAAGTAGTACTCTTTAATAATAGACTGATATGTTGGGTCGATATTTCCTTTTTTTTTTTCTTGTATCAGTTCAGTTCAATTTATTTCAAGCACACAAAATCATCAATATATCAATTAACATCGTTAAAAAAAATAAAACAATGTACTCAAAAAAGAGTGGGGAGAAGTAAAACTTATAAACTTCCACCCCTCTTTTACAAACCAATACTCCCAATAGATTCTGCTTCCTACTGTCTGCCCCAAATACACCTCTTATCCTCCATCAACACAAACATCCATAATCATTTATCAATACATTGTCCCCTCACACAATCTGATTTACACCATCAATTCAGTTAATATCAATCCTCTTTGAATATGTATCAAACAAAATAATCCCAATACGTCCCTAGTAATGAAATTAAGAGAAATAAATAAATGAATTAACAAATCGGTATTGGCAAATATACTCTTTTTTTTCTCCTGCCAGATTTACTGACAGGTGAAAGGGGAAAAAAGAGAAAAGGGGGGAAGGAAACAAAAAGGAGAGGGGAAAAAAAAAGAAGAGAAAACGGGAGATAAAACAAAAAAGAGAGAACAATGAAAGTGAAAAAGAAAAAGGATGGAAGAATAAAAGAAAAACGGGGGGAAAGGAAACAAAAAAGGGAAAATATGAAGAGGAAAAAAAGAGTTGGGGGGAGAACAAAAAAGGAGAGAAAAGGGAAAAAAGAACGGTGATAAAAAAAGAGAGAAAGAAAAACGTTTGTTTCTGGAGGATTCTGTTTGAGTTTCTGTAAATTAGTCTGGTGTCAACCAGCACTATATGTAAAGTGTCATGATATTACTTCTTTTGTGATTTGGTGCTATATAAATACAATTTTGTTTGATTTGAATTTTTACATTGGATGTTTGGTCATATTTATGAGATTACCACTATTTATTTTTATTATTAATTGTAATTAGAGAAGATTTTCAGACTTTTTTTCCCAGTTGACAGAAAAAACTATCTGTATAGACTCCAAATATTGGCTTAGAAATATTGGTGGCTAAGGCTGATGGGGGGGGGGTCAATTTTGGTCAATCAGTATTGCTCTTACTTTAATAATTTAACTGTATTGTTTGGTTAATACTTGTAGATGTCGACTTAAGGTGAACTTAAACCATGTGTGGACTGTTTATACCACAGAACTGTAGGACCGTTTTGCTCTGTCGTCTGCAGAAATGACAGCATGATTACAATCTTGCTTTGTTATGATGAAGTTGAGCTATTTTAGGTACTTGAGCTACTTTTTGTAACGACACAAGAGAAACCTGACACTCATTTCTCATCCGATGCGGATGTTGATCCACGTGAAGAGTATGCAGACGAGTCCCACGCATGAGGATGAGGATTAACTAACAATACAACATGAGCTCAAATCTCATTGTATGGAAACCATCATTTTCAACCTCTAACCACAGGAGTTGAAGTACTTTTTTCCAGGCAATGCCCTCTTCTCCTTGTCTGTGTTGGAACCAGAGAGTTATAGAGGAAAAACAAAAAGCAGTTGGGCTGTTTCTTTTAATGCAAAACCACAAAACTGGAGAGTCCGTGCACCCTTCCAATGAAAACGGTCTCCTGCTTCACCACAAACAGTGATTCATAAAAAATCTGCATTTGAGATTCTTGTTAAATGAGGCTTGGTTTGGAGTCTGACTCCTGCGTAGGTTTGGACGGCTTTGCGGATGCCTCTGTAGCAGCGGTTTGTGAACTGGCATCAGGCCACATTTGATAATCAGCCAAAAACACTGTGAATGAGAGTCGGTTAGGGGAAAGGGATCAACACAATTTGTTCTCTCCTGCTGTCTGTGACCGGGCATAAATCTCTTTGGGCTTAAACAAAGAATTCATGGGTTTAATTCTTGTTGACGACCATCCAAGCTTTGATTTTACTGTAATACAATTCATCTGCTATCGACTCAAGCGCAAATCTATCATGCCACTGTTAAGGAGGATCAACTTTATTAACATTAGGGTGATGTATAACCTAATCCTGAAATATTTTTCCACCCATTACTTCTATTTCTAGAGTAAAGCAGTCATCATATTTCAAATTCCTCTGCTCAAAAGTATCTTCATCCTGCGGTTGCTGATTTGTGTCAACCAAAAAATGCTTCTGCTCCCAGTCTAAAGTTACACCAGATGTTTATGGAAATGATTTCTTCTAATTATTTCAGTGGATGATACTTTATGTATAATGTCATCTGCATACAATCTTATCTCATCCTCTTTAATTAAACTTAATTTGGGAATCAAAGAATAAGGCAAGCCTTTAGAGTGAACTTTTGCATGGATAATAAATCTGAAGGACAGTGGTGAAAATGTTCTTTCATATTAACTTTTAAAGGCAAAGGCAAATGTATTTCTATATCACATTTCATGTACAGGACAATTCAAGATTATTTACATAAGACATATGAGACAATTAAAATGATTAAAATGCATTAAAAGACAATTAAAATAAGAGACATAAAACATTTATAGTAATATTTTCAGGCCTGATTTAAATGAACTGACAGTTTTTCTCAGACCTCAGGTATTCAGGTAGTTTGTTCCACAGGTGAGAAGTAGAACAACTGAATGATGCTTCACTTTGTTTGGTTCTGATCTTGGGAACACACAGTAAACCTGTTCCTGATGACCTCTGACCTCAGGGCTCTGGATGTTTCATAGGGAACCAGCAGGTCTAAGATGTATTTGGGTTTTAAGTGATTTACCATTATTTATTCCAATACTATCCATTTATTTTGAGCGTTTCTTTTTTGTTAAAATCTTGTATTTTCATGTAGATTTAGATGTGATCATTAATGCTGCAACAAAGAGTTGGCAAGGACTTTGGCAGTCAATTCATTGGGTCTTAAGTGTGTAAATATTGAGACATGCTCGCACACTGTGTAGTGTAACAGAGGAAAACACAGAGCAGCATGGATAAGGCTTTGGATGCTAGGGAGATTTTTAAAGCTAGGTTTACATTATGAGCCTGGTGGCCAGAGCAGCCCTGTTTGACTGAAACATAATGTGCTATTTTTGTAAGAAAACTTGAATATAGAGGAAAAAATCCCAAGGTGGACTACGCTTAAGGAGAAACTGTTCTGCCGTAGCTACATGGGAACATAATGTAAACATTAGCTTAAGATAGTGTACATGTCATCATTATTACCGTAGCGCACTGGTTAATTAGATACTATTGACATATCATAAAATTTTCATCCATCTGTGTTTTCCAGGCCACCAGACTAATATGTTTACAGTTACATACAACACTAGTTTGATAGCCTATAACCGGAGCTGGTGGAAGACTGTAGCTTCCTAGCCTAAAGACTGTAATGTTCTAAAAAAAAAAAAAAAAAAAAAAAAAATGTAATAAATAAAATAAAATACAATCCAATAAAAATGTATTAATAAAACAATTTAAATACATTTATATTAAAATAAATAAATAAAACAAAAAAAATATATAAAAATAAATTCTCTGTAGTGGTGTGGTGTTCACTAACAACTACCAAACAACTTCCACATACATTTTAGACAATTCATGACAGTTTTCAGTGTTGCCAGTTGTAAAACCCAATTTCTACAGTAATCTGTAATCCTACTTTCCATGCAGTATAATCATAAGTGACTTGTCTGCAACCTATTACTGTGGGTTAAATACTGATCTTTGACAATTGAGTCTTTTGTGTTTATCTGATGAATTGATTAGTCATTAAAATAATCTACAGACTAATTCATTATAAGAATTTTCTTTAGTTGTAGCCCTAGTGATCATGTAGATGTTCATTAGTGCTCAAATTCAATTCAAAAGTTATTACATCAAACAGAGAAAATGGACAAAAAGCAACTTTTCTAGTAAAAAATATAATTTTACTGGCTCGATCCACTGTCATTGATCCAACTCCATGGTGGTGAATTCATATTGTAGAAGATGACAGCATTTCTATGTTCACTATTGAGCCTCTGAACATCCCAGTGGGTCATATGTAATGACCAAACTGTATTTTTACACCAGTTATTTCCATGTATTGATAGGATTAGTGAATCAACAGGTATTCAACAGTTTAGATAAGTAGATGGGTTTGGTTTGTGGTGACTGTTTGGGTTTTTATGGGTTAAAATCCATCTAAATATTAAAATATCTGGCTGCAAGACTAAAAAATGCATTGATCTCAAACAATGTTGACACCCTCTCTGTGGTGTTAAACAATGAGAACAAATGCAGACAAAAAAAAAAAAAAAGGAGTGTGTTATATAGATCTGTAGTTTCATCTTATACAACCCTCCGATGCTCTGTCAGTGGGTCTAATAACTTTTCATAAAACGCCAGACCTCTACATAGAAACATCACTCAGACTTCAACAGCTGGATCATGACCACGGGGATAATCAATGTGGTCAGCCAGTTGTATAATTTTTCAGTTACGTCTATGTCACATATCATTGTGTGCCAGGAGACACAAACATTTTACCAGAAGGTGAGCTAACACAGCATGAACGGAACGAATGCAGCTTTTCCACTGACGGTATCACCTCAACTTGCCTCAGTGGGGTCTTGTTGGCTTTTCCACTGTGTAAGAACCAGGATCACCAGGTACCATTTCTAGTAGCGAGGTATGAAAGGTACCAAACAAGTAGGAATAACTTATAATCACAGACAAATGACATATTGGTTGTTCCATTGATACTTGTGTTTGTCTCTATATTCTAATGTGAGATGCTGAACCATGACACAGCACAACTCATGTACATTTCCAAGTACAATCTATTTTGATAAAGTGATTGATTTTAAGTCTATACAACTGCATTCTCACCTAATTATGATTTATAGGGATTGTAACTTGCAGTTTTAGGCATCAGTCTCCTCCATTGCTGCCTTGCCTGTAGCTACAACTTCATTGACCATGACAATAGTTTACACTGTGTTCCTATGACAACCAACTGTACTGATGGAGTACCAAGGTGAAGCTGATACTGAAAGTGGAACAGCAATATAATTGTCAACAATTAAAAACAGGAACAGTTAGTGTGGAGGTACTTCACTCTCATAATAAAAATAACACGTGAATTTATACACACACACAAATATATATCTATATATAGTGGTCAAATAATACCTCTAGTTAAGTGTTTTTCTGTTTCTTTTTTTTTGCCAGATATGTCATTATTATTGGTCTCATTAGAGGTGAAATTTTCACATAAAACTCACATACACCATTAAGGCCATTTATTGACATTAAACACTGGAACACAAATGAACATGGAATATTAAAGGGGTCATATTTTATTAAACCCACTTTTATTAGTCTTTGGTTCATTTATTTGTGTATTTGGACGCTAATAGTTCCTAAAGGTTGAATTTAAGTCTTCCAGGTGCTGCAAAACTATCTTTATATTAATCTTGGCAAAAAATGAGTGTTTTCCAACATGCAAACCTAATACAATCTATTTAAATTCCTTCCTAATTTGTTTTTCTGTCTATAACATATAATTATATCACATTATTTGTACATATGAGGTCGGGACTTGAGACGAATATTTATCTGAGTACAACATAACATATAATACGACATACAACATAATAAGGGTTGAAGTCTATACTGAAAATATGTCCGAACTTTGAGATGATTACCTTAAATGTTCAGTTGTTTGTTGTATTAATGAACATAAGTGCTTGAACGGGACAGTTAACAACCAAGAGGAGGTTGAGTTTAAAGTGACTCATTTCCATTTAAAGGGCCAGCGCTCAAAACAACCTTGAACATGGATCTGTGGAGTTGAATTAATGAAGTATTCAGACACAAGCATAGCATTTATAGTTCATATAGACCACAGGGAAATGTTTTAAAATGCAGAATTCTATTTAAAAAATAAGCTAAATATCACTCCTTTAAGGATAGGTAAATAAGAATGTTCAAAGGGCAGACATGACACAGATAAAACATTTAAAAATAGGAAAAACCTGTTGAAACATTCCAAGAAGCAAATGATCATGACAGTCACTGGTAAAAAAAAATAAACACTTGGTATCACTGCTTCTTCATTCTGATGGCATTAAACCAGATGTCAGTCAAAATTGAAGCAGTAGGAAACAATTTGGAAACAGTGATATAATATGACATTTTTGTTTATCAGTTTCATTCAACTGCTGTCATACAGGAGATGAAAGTCACAATCATGCAAAACTCTAATTTTGACAGAACTATAAATAACATTTAGTTAAATTTTATTACCATTTTTTGTTCAATATTTACTTGGTGATAAGTGTAGTTCCAGGTTGTGGATTAAAGCATTTGATTAATTTAACTCTGGTGTTGTTTGATAACCAAAGTCCAGTTGTCAGTATTTTAACCCATAAAAACCCAAACATGCACTGTTAACAAAAAACATCTACTGATACAAATGCTTAATACCTGTTGATTCACTAAATCTACCAATCAAATATGTAAAAGCAAGTGATTAAATGTTGTCAAATGAAGTCTGTCATTTTTTCATGGTTATCAGATATGACCCATTTGGACGTTCAGAGGCTCCGTAGTTACCATAGAAACACTGTCATCTTCTATAATTCTAATATTCATCACTTGTAAAAATCCATCCATGGAGTTTCATCCATTTCACCACACGGAAACACTTGGTTGATGTTTACATAATGATATATATGAATGGAAAAAGTCACCTTTTCAGTAGTTTTTCTCTCTTTTTAATATATTAGCCTTCAACTTTAATCTGAACTTTTATGAACATCGAAATAATTGGTAATTCAAATAAAATAAAATACCAGATTTCTACTGAAAATATGCAAAGTATAGAAGATAATTTTAAAAGAAATGGTAATAAATCACTTAAGAAAAGGGCTTAATGTAGAAAAACAAAATAAAAACATTATTTGGGAAATTTTACAAAAGTAGTCCTTGGTCTTTACAGGTTAAATAAGTCGGAGTTATGAAACGTTACTCATGCCGTGTTGACGTTGAGAAAGGAGGCAAGTGTTGAACTTCTGTTTTAAGCTTCCTCTATTTAATTTCATTTTTGGTGTTTAGTACAAACCAATATGTAACTGTGTAAAATGTGCTGTTATTCTTATATTTAGTAATATTATAGGTCTGACAAAACAATCATGTGCCTTAACGTGACCTACACTAATGTTTTACAACAGACTAGAAAAGAGCTGTGGTCTTTGTCACTGCTGTCAGCCTCTTGTTTTTGGATTTCGTGCCCTCGGTGCTCTTTAACGCCCAGAACAGCATGATATCTGGGATGGTCTCTCAAGTGGAAAAATGCTGCCTCAGCCAGCAGTGTGACAACTGTTTCCTGTTTGGCTGATTTCTGTAGAAATAAAGTAAAAGTTCCTCATGGTGAAATAACCCACTCGTCATTACGCTGCCCTGTGCTGCAGCAGAGGCTTTGTGGGATCGTTTACTGTATGAGATCATCCGTTTGTCTGTCACAGATACACACTCTTATAAAAGGTTTTAGAATTTTCAGTCAATAAAGAGGCGTTCAAATGCCTCTGGCATCACTTGGGATTTCCCATGATGCTCTTTGTATTATTTAACATCCTGTACTCAAATAAAAGAACTGTGAAAATAATTAACTATGAGTGAAAACACCTTCCTTTCTCATCTTTTATGTTGCTTTTGGATTAATTGTATTTATGTGTTTTTAACTTCTCTACTGTCTATAAGGTAACCTTCATTATTACATGACTTTAAATACTTATGGTTGATGATCTTGTATATAGTACACAGAATCAATTGATTATTTAATCTAGGACAGGCAACAATATGTGTGTGTGTGTGTGTGTGTGTGTGTGTGTGTGTGTTTGTGTGTGTGTTTTGTGTGCGTTGATGTTTATGGTTTTATTGAGTGGGATCATATGCAATGAATGAGGCACTATTGGTGAAATAAAATCCTGTTCCAGTACATTAATGAGATGCTCAATATGTACATGATCCTTTATGAAAGGTTTTCTTTTAGGTCCTCACATGTTTGTAGTAGAAATGTTTGATATTCTTAGCAGAACTAGCCTCCAATAGTATCTGATGGATAAGACAGACTTCTCAACAGAAATTAGGGAGTCAACATGGAAAAGATAAAAAAAAAAAAGAAGAAGAATGAAATCACTGGTTTACAAGTAAAATGCTTCCAGAATAAAACTAATGAAATTTTACCACATGTGTTAGTGATAAAGAAAAGTCAAGTCTTAAATGCTGATTGGCTGGAGTTTCCAAGATAAGTCTGGCGCCAAAATGTGAAATTCTTAGAATTAACAAGAGAATAAGTTTCAGTCCAAAGTAATATTGGTCTCAGATCTACCAGATCTACTTCAGAACACTGTCTGTACATTATGATCCATTCACTTTACAGGTTCATTCTAGTAGAATATTTACAAATCCATTCTATACATGTACATAAACCACCATATATGTAGAATAACACACCATAATTTATATTAAAAACATGAACTAACCAGCACTAAAGTCATTTGTTTTCTGATTCATCTTATTAAAATATATAATATTTAGCACATTTAATGTCTGAAGCAGATACTTTGGACGTTGACTTTCCAGTAGTCAGAGATAGTCAGTTTTAAAGTTGAAATAATCATTTACTTGTGGACTAGATAATAAAATGACAACTATGTTGTCATAGTGAGCATTTTTTTAAGAGAAGAAAGGTAGATATTTTTAGATTGTATCCTTTTAAATGTGAATATTTGTATGTTTCTTTCCTCCTGTGTGACAGTACTTAAGTATCTTTGGGTTGTGAACCAAAACAAGGCATTTGAAGACATAATGATGCATTTTGGAAACACATTTTCATCCATGTGACATTTCCATAGATGAAATCTTTATTTGATTAATCAAAAATAATATAATAAAGGATACATGTTAAATGGACTTGCACATATAGAGCACCTTTTTTTATGTTTAATGGTACTCAAAGTGCTTTATACTGTGTTATCTCACCATTTATGCTCATAAACACATTCACACACCAGTGAAACAGTCACTGACATAGACCTGGGGTTCTGCCTCTTGACACTGGGGTCAGAGATTGAACCAGCAACCCTACAACCTGCTCCATCACCTGAGCCGCAGCCAGAATAATAATAAAACAGACCCTGAAAACATGCCACTTCAGTGTCTCTTTAGGGGAGGAGGGGCTGGGATCATATTAGAATAGAGGCTTTTTCTTCAAACTGCTGACATTGCATCATCCTTTAAAACTGATCTATCCACTGACCTCTAGACTGTAGATGATTGTCCTAAGAAAACAACACCTTGTTTTCAGCTACAGTTCAGTTTCCACTCAATCTAAGTGAATTTTTAAACATACATTTAGCTGAAATAAAAACATTTTCAAAGCCTATTGCTCAATACTTTCATCCTTTAGATTGTGCTTAGTTGATCAGAAACAACTTGTCTTTGTCACAAATATAATAAAGTTGCATGAAATACATCAAAGTAGAACCCAAGTACATGTACTTTGAGTAAAACTACAACTGCTGCACCTGTATTGTATAGTTTAGTATCATATAAAAGACCTCCAGCAGAATGACACTGTTGGTCACGTGTCTTCTACAGTCGATGACATAGATGTAATGTGTTTACACTAACCGGCTGAGGTTGCTGCAGAATACTTCTTTATATACAGCCCCCCCCCCCCCTCAGGCGTACTTTCAACACATTCCAGCACAAATCATCACACGTCTGCTTTGGTTTGGTGTTTTGATACAGCTCTAGTGCAGCTTTTATTATGATTACATGACATCAGATTAACTTGAGATATTGTGAAAAACTGGTTTGATCCATCATCAGTGTGAGATGTGTATGAAACTGTCATATTACGCTGGAAACTGTCAATCATGGAATGTTTCCTTACATAACTACCATCCCTTTTTTTTTTTTTCAGGTGCCGGAGAATCTGGGAAAAGCACGATAGTAAAGCAAATGAAGTAAGTTAATCACACAGTGCTGATAACAGTGTACACGGCATTATATTACACTCCTACATCCTGCAAGAAACTCTCACGCTATTTTTACATCACATTGACGAAGGACAGTCCCCCTCCCCTCCCCCCTTTCAGCAGCAGTCCTGTTGTCAGAGGTTAATAGTGCGGGGAGAGCTGCGATTACAAACAGGGTTCATCTATGTAGAAGTGCTGTGGAAGCAGAGTAGGAGCCTCATTTCGGTGCGCCAAGGCAGAGGACGCAGCACCCTTTTTGCATAACATGTGAAACAATGGGCTCAGAGGCCAGTCATAGCCTGGCAGGACTTGAATAGAGTCGCCTCGTTCCCACATTAGCCATGCTGCACGCTCACTCAACTGCAAATTCCAATACTAATGACAGTATGGCATGTCATTTTCAGGCCATTTGTCCCACATTTGTTAAATTCATTGATTCTGTTTGTCTTTCAGAATCATTCACGAAGATGGCTACTCAGAAGAGGAGTGTAAGCAGTACAAAGTGGTAGTGTACAGCAACACCATCCAGTCCATCATGGCCATCATCAGAGCAATGGGCCGATTAAAGATAGACTTTGGAGACGCTGCACGAGCGGTATGTTGTCCACAATGAACAATGGACTTTTCAGCCCCAAAATTATTTTAATTCATAAGGTAACATGACAATAGCAGCTTTTCCATTGGACAAAACCTGTAATATTTACCATGAAGTGCCAATGCCAGTTTTTTTTTTCATTGAATCACAAATGTGTTAATTTATTTATTATACCAAGAAAACATGAGAAGTCATTCCATAAACATATGGCGATGAGCTTGAATATCGACTGTTTCTCAAAATACGTTCTTGTCGGTTCTTCCATTCATACGTTCTCATGAAACATCATTAGTCACGGCCAAATTCTGTTCCATCTGTAATTTCACATAAACCAAGAATACATGGAATACCCGGATGTTGTTCTTGTCAGCTAGCTTAAACCAACAATGCACTGGTTGGTGACTCATATAGACTAGGCTGGGAAATAATTCCCAAGATGCAGTTGTGCTGGCCTGTTAATGAGACATGGTTTGATCTGGACCTGGAGAGCATTTTAGAAAAATATACAAAATATATAAATGATATGTAAATACTAATACAAATGTATTGAAATCAAATTAAGTAACACTGTGGTGTTTGGGAGCTGATGGTAGAACAGGAATTAGCCGTTCAAGTGCAGATGGATGTATTAGGACGTACATTCTCTGAGACGGTACTCACTGAGTTTTTGTTCTAGTTTCTGTTGCATCATGTATTGCAATTTTTCACAAACTTACTTTTCAATACATTCTTCAGTGCTATTTTTAATCTATGACTGTATAATGTATGATGACAGCGAGACAGTTGGCCACTTTACACTTATTTTCAAAACTCAACAGATTCAGATTAATTCACAGTTTATTGTAAGTGCAAGTTGATTTAATTATGTAATTCAGTTTCCCTGTATTCTTATTATTGTGAATCACATACATTTATACACATTTACACATTTACACTTTGTTTCACATCTTCATTTCACTCTGAAAATAAAGTTAAATTGAATCAGCCAACCTTGTATTTCATCAGAATCCTATATTATACACTCTTTACAAAGGAAAAATGTGTATTTATTTAATACAAAATCATTTACCTCTCCTGTTTCACTACTAGTATATAAAAATAGTCTAGAACACTTAATAATTTGCCAATAAATCATCACATGAAGAACTTTATACTGACAGACAGTTGTGCTTTGGCCCTCAGGATGACGCCCGGCAGCTGTTCGCTCTGGCGAGTTCAGCGGAGGAAGGTGTGATGTCAGCAGAACTGACCCGTGTCATTCATAGACTGTGGAGCGATGAGGGAGTCCAAGCCTGCTTCGATCGATCACGAGAGTATCAGCTCAATGACTCAGCTGCATAGTGAGTGCTCTGCTAACGTACATACAGACGCCCTGCAGGCCAAAGAACAAGTTGAGCACATGTACAGACGACTGCAGGCGTTCCCATCCAGCAACAAAGGGTCTGCAAGAAAGAAGGATTTATCTAATCAGTAAATCTGGCACTTTAAGTTTATTTGCCCTGAAAACAAGTGAAATAATCCATCAGCTGACTGGGAAATTTTGGAAAATGCTGAAGAAACTAAAACTGATGTGATACTTTTGTGGAAATTCTGAAATTGCGTAACCGCCTGAGGCTCTCTCCAAATGTAAGCTGAGGTTACTGCCCTTATTAAGGAAGTTATGAAGTGAATCTGTTATCAAATGTGTCTTTTTGTTTAATTTTTACACTTAATGTGTTGACATTTTTTGCTAATAGCAGTTTTCCTCCTTCATTTGTGGAAGTCTGGAATAAAAGGAAGACATGATGCGTCTTGTTCTTCTAGGTCCTGTGTCAGCTTGTCACACACCAGATTGCATTCCGGTAAAAGGAGGGAGACTAAGTGCAAAAATGACAGATGGAAAATGTTTCATTCCACTTACAACTGTTTAAATGTCACTTAAATTGACAAAATGCTCTCAGCTTAATACAATAGCCAACCACTGGATAAAACTGTCTGCTGATGTTACATGTTAAATAACTTGAGCTTGAGTTAAATAACTAAGAGCTGTTGTTTGATTTGACCTAAATATGCAGCGTCTGTAACATTAACACTGGCCAGCAGACACAGGTAGCTCCATGTAAAGGACACGCTCTTTGTTTTGAAAACAGTGGATCTGTCATGGCTCTTCGTGCACTTTGTCCACACTATGAGACAAGAGGAACCAGTGGAGTTAGTCTGTTTTTACTCAACCCACAAGGAGCCAATGTTTATTATCTCCCAAAATATGAGCCCATATTTAGTATCATTCTGTGGAGTCCCCAGATGTCTGTGCAGAACAAGCCTCCACTGCAGCAAACATGAAAGACATGCTGTTGAAACATGCCGCAGCTTTGCTTTATTGCACTTTTGCAGTGCAGTTACACTGCAAACATCTAAATCTTACCAAGTGTATTTTTCTCATCTCTAGTTAAAAAAAAAGACATAATCACCTAAAGAGTAACTTTACAGTGAGATATCAGAAGTTATTTTTAAACAACAGATCATGAAAAATGTATTTCTAGATATCTTACCAAGATTATTTTCAGTTGTTCCATTGGTTTATTTCAATTTTTGTTTTTTTGTTTTTGTTTTTTGCTTCATTCAAGTAGAAATGGAAGAAATTGCTAAGATTTTCCAGATCTATTGTCTGGTGTAAAAATGGTGTAAATGGTAAATGGACTGCACTTATATAGTGCTTTTCTACCTTCATGCTGCTCAAAGTGCTTTACATTAGCCTCACATTCACACACTCATACACCAGTAGGTTTCTAAGGTTCTGTCAGTCCTACTGGGAGCGTAAGTCAGTGTTCAGTGTCTTGCCCAAGGACACTTCGACACGTGGACAGCCAGAGTTGGGACACACTCTACCAACTGAGCCACAGCCGTCCAAAAAAATTCTTATATCTCACTGAAAAGTTACTTTTGAGGTGATTAATGTGTTATTTTAAGTGTGATGAGACATTTTGACCATAAATGAGAATACATTTGTAAGATTTTTTATTTTTTGCCAGTGTTGTACAGGGAGTATTTGGATATGTTACAAATATACCAATTCCCTATGTACAAGTTAATGCACCCAAAGTCTTACATAAGAATGTATTATTACTATTAGTAAGAGCTAACTGCATTAAACTTACCATCATGCAGTAAAAAGGTTCCTGTCAGTGTTTTATATGTGATATTTTTGTCTTTGTTTTATTGCTGCTTTTAATGTATATGTACATTTTATTATTGTAGGTGTTAAAAGTTGAGCTAATTTTTAAGTACTTAATATACAGGTGGTAATTTAACCTATAGTAATGAGTCATTTTCTTTACAATCTTCATGTTTGTTGTGTTGTTGTTTTTTGAGAACCACTAAAGAGCTCAGAGAAAACATCCCTATCTTCAGCTATGGTGCATTTTTGATGGATTTTGAAGGATTTTTGATTAATTCAACTTCATAAATCGATAAAATTAACACTTCAGCATGAGAAGGGGATGAAAATGTGTTGTCTGAAATCTAATTAAATTTGTCAGATACATGTAGTTGAATAAAAAGCTACAGTGGATTAGAAATATAAAGCTGCAGGAAGTGGAAATACACAAGTAAAGCCTGTAACCATGTACCTTTGTATTATGGGATTGTATACTTTCGTTGTTCTTACATCCTGGTGTTTTTCTGTCCCTCAGCTACTTAAATGACCTGGACAGGATCTGCCAGACCATCTATGTCCCAACGCAACAGGACGTTCTTCGCACACGTGTGAAGACCACTGGCATCGTAGAGACACACTTTACCTTCAAAAACCTTTACTTCAAGTGAGTTCAGTTACACCTGACCTCAGATCAGCTGTTTGGACCATAAAACAACCAAGGAAACTATGCACCAAGTCAGAGAGTGAGGCATGACAGCCTGTCTTTAAGTGTTACAAGATACTGCTGCACTAGAATAGAATAAAATAGAATAGAATAGAATGCAATAGAATAGAATAGAACAAAATAGAACAGAATAGAATAGAGTACAGTAGAATAGAGTAGAACAGAATAGAATAAAATAGAATGCAATATAATAGAATAGAATAAAATAGAACAGAATAGAATAGAGTAGAGTAGAATAGAGTAGAACAGAATAGAATAGAATAGCATCAAATAGAATAGAATGCAATACAATACAATAGAACAAAATAGAACAAAATAGAACAAAATAGAATAGAATAGAATAGAATAGAATAGAATAGAATAGAATAGAATAGAATAGAATAGAATAGAATAGAATAGAATAGAATAGAAGTGGTGCCCTGCACAACAGACCCCGCCCCCCTTGTACACTTTTTACCTGATGTGCCCTATCTTTCATCATTGCAAAAATACTTTTTTGATTACTGTGACCTCGACCTTTGACCTACATTCACCAAAGTTTTGTGTGATCTAGTATTCTGGACCACCTCACACCATTCCTGAACATTTTATGGAAATTGGTTCAGTAGTTTTTGAGTAAACCTGCTTGGAAAAGAAGATAGAGAAGGTTCAGAAAACTAGATGACTGAATAGAATAGAATAGAATAGAATAGAATAGAATAGAATAGAATAGAATAGAATAGAATAGAATATACTTGCTATATATACTATACTTCATTGTTATTGTAACAAGTAGAATTAAATGATAAGATAAGATAAGATAAGATAAGATAAGATAAGATAAGATAAGATAAGATAAGATAAGATAAGATAAGATAAGATAAGATAAGATAAGATAAGATAAGATAAGATAAGATAAGATAAGATAAGATAAGATAAGATAAGATAAGATAAGATAAGATAAGATAAGATAAGATAAGATAAGATAAGATAAGCATCTCCATTCAGGTCCTTATGAAGCAGAGAACAAGTACCATGTGATCTAGATTTGACTAAAACATGGCTACCGACGTGTCCTCTATAAAAGTTCACTCCCTCCATCAGGGAACTTTTACTTTCAGGGATGTTATGACATATGTTTTTCTGACAAAATTCAGGCATGGTTTAAAAAATAATAATAATGTGGATAAAATAAAGCCAGTTAATAAGCAGGGATTATCACCTCCACAATCACTTAGACAGCTTACTGAACAATACATGGGATCTGAGCCTGCGCTGCCATTAAACTGAACAACACAATACACACACAAACACAACTGTGTACTAATAATTCATGTACTCGTTTGACTACTACTTCCACCACATACTTTAATTTACTTTACTATTACAATCAGACTATATATGCTAAGTTGCTTGTTTTATTTTATTTACTTTATTATTTATTTTGCAATTAATTTTATTTTTGATTTGTTTTTACTGTGCAACATACCACGAGTAGATACGTAATATAAATTATTTTGTAATTGATTCTGTTAGTAAGTGGTGGTGTAATGAACAGAATAAGACATACAGAGCTGATTTTTATAGTGAAATAAAATAAAATTACTGTATAATTTCTTACTTCTAGACCCAAATAAATCCATTTTCCTCAGGACACATCACAAATATGTGATTGTCAAAGTGTCTGAATTTTTACTGATGTAATATTATCTACACACAGAACATGAAAAAAAAAAAAACCACAACCTCATTGAACTGTTAAAACTTGGTGTCTGACAGATTTTCACATATTTTTATTATGCTTTTTTATAAGTGGGGCTCTTTCACATGGCTTTACTAAGGTCAACAGTTATAAAATCATCCTCTATTTTAATAATTATGAAAATCAATTCGCACACAGTTATAAACTCTTCCTTTATTTTAATAATGATGAAAATTAATTCACACACTATATTATCATTATGAACTTTACTTTAACATTTGCATCACAGTAAAACCAGCTCCATGACATATTTTGAGTAAAGCCAGTGTAACATTTATTACAACTAATGTGTTATGTGTGAAGTACTACATCTACAGTATCTACCTGTAATAACTCTACACATTCTGCATATTTACGTCTTACTAAAAAACGAACCCTTCACCATTTTTTATTTGTTTTGTAAGTGAGTTCCATTTGCACAAGGACAGTCACCTGTGTACAACATCTTTTGCAAACATGTCACACTAGGGTTCATCTCATCGTCAAAAGTGTTACTATTTACACACCAGAGTATGTGTCTGTGGTACATAGGACATGCTGTCATGTTGTTATCTGTTCTTCTATTATAAGGACATTATAGTTGCTGTTTTTTTTTTTTAATTAAAGAAACTGCTTTTATCAGAATCAAAATACTTTATGAATCCTAGAAGGACATTTTTGGGCTTTACCGTCATTCCATTCAAGTATAATGAAAAGTAACAGGAACAAAATTATTAAAATGAAATTATTTTATTTTATTTTGAGCATGTAGATTCAGATAACATTTTTCAGTGCTCAAGAAAGGAGTGGGAATAGGTATAACATGTAGATTCCCACCCCTTTTTATTTATTTATTTATTTATTTATTTATTTATTTATTTATATTTCAGATAACCCAAATAATACATTTGGATAAAAAGCAACAAATTGAAATCGTACTGACAAAATGACAGTCATATCGAGCATATTATATAAATAAAATTAGTGTATGTTTCCTATGTATGCATATTTAATCTACGACAGGCAAGAATGTGTGTGTGTGTGTGTGTGTGTGTGTGTGATAATATATGCACAAAATCTACATATTAAAATATTCTATTATGGCTCAAAATTGGAATAGTAATTTGTACAAAATGTACTGGATAATGTACCATATTATCAATATAATCATTCATTAAGTGTGCATGTGTAATTGTAATTATGCAGTTATAAAATGTAATTTAACAGTCTGATGGCCACAGGCAGGAACAATTTCCTGTGTGATTCCAAGATGATTTGGGTGGAACCAGTCTGTCATGGAGTGGCTGAGTAAAATTGTTCAATATTGTCCTGACCTTGGACAACACTGACCTCTCTGACACTGCCATCAGAGAGGTCAGCTCCAGCCCCTCAACATTCCTATTTGTATTACATTTGTTTTTGCACTCAATGCCCTCATGCTAGAAAATGTGATGAATAGTTCGACCTACCTTTGTTGCAATCAGTGTAATTACATTGCTTTAGTCCATTTACATTATTTTGTCTACCTCCACTACTTATAAATATTGGTGAAACATTAACTGTAATAGCTGTCCTGGCTTGGCTTTGTAGCCCTATAAAAGGTTCAGGATGAGGAAATGTGTAATAACTGAATTGGTGTTAAAGCACACACTGTTCGTTATAGGTTCAGTTTGTGTCTGAGGCCCCAGGTGGAGGCAGACGAGGCAGACACAAACATGAGATTACAGAGCCAGGCCACCAGTCTGTTCTGTGTGTGTGTGTGTGTGTGTGTGTGTGTGTGTGTGTGTGTGTGTGTGTGTGTGTGTGTGTGTGTGTTAGCTTAGATTTATGATATTGTCCTCATGAACCTCAAAAATGTAGGTGAGCATGTTAACTGTACATTTAAATAAGTTGTGTGTGTGTGTGTGTGTGTGTGTGTGTGTGTGTGTGTGTGTGTGTGTGTGTGTGTGTGTGTGTGTGTGTGTGTGTGTGTGCGTGTGTGTGTGTGTGTGTGTGTGCGCGTGTGTTTTCAGGATGTTTGATGTTGGCGGCCAGCGCTCCGAAAGGAAAAAGTGGATCCATTGTTTTGAAGGTGTCACAGCGATCATCTTCTGTGTCGCACTCAGTGACTATGACCTGGTGTTGGCTGAGGATGAGGAGATGGTAAATAAATATAATTCATTTATTTGATCTCATTTTTCTGCACTTAGAGTTATATAGTAGTTAAGGAGTCACTGTCACTTTGGCTTTTCTAACAACATACTTGGGTAATATTATTTGACTAAAAAAACCACAATGAAAAATCCAACATAAAATCTGATTTTTTTATAACAAATTGTTGTTGTTGCACATTATCACCATGGTTTTGTTAAATATATTATTATATATATGTCATTATAATTTCAATCAATACTAAACAAATAGGGAAAGCTAAATAAATATATTAGAGCCCAAACAATACTGGATTTTTGGGACCAATACAGGTATTGGAGGGTAAAGAATATCCAATATATTGGCTGATATCTGGTTTTGGCTGATAACCGATATATATGCCGATATATGATATAAGAACATTTATCTACACAGGATATAATAATCTTATATTCGGCAATTGTGGACATGTGGGTTAACAGTTCCTTAAATCTTTGTTTATTTCACAAACCCTATATAATATTCTGATATCAGACTAATATCTGATCCATGCGGTAGCTTTTTTTTCTTGGCAGAGTTATCAAGGCTCAGGAACGTGATGAAACCCAAATGTAGACTCGCAGACTCGGAATATGTTTTAAGGCGTTTATTGATCACAATAATTACAATAATTACAATAATAACGAAATTAATGGGGGTTAGTGGCAGTAGGTGAGACAGTCATACATACATATATAAAATATCCAAACCAAAAAATAGTATAAAAATAGTTCAAGATACATCAGAACATCAATAAATATCCACAAATGATTGTTGTATCATTTAACGTGGGCCTCCAATAGTTTAGTTTTCATCATCATATTTTCATTTTAATATAAGCAAATAACAATTACATGTTATCAAAACGGTTCGAGAACATCATACAATTTACATAATTAAGAAATTGAGGTGAAATGTCGATTAGATTGAGTGGAAGCTTAAAGGGTTACCTAAAACTACTATTGTCCACAAAACAAAAATAAAAGTTATAATAAAAAAATGTTATATTAAAACTTATTTTCCATCTGCTTTCTCTCAGAACCGAATGCATGAAAGCATGAAACTTTTTGACTCTATCTGCAACAACAAGTGGTTCACACTCACCTCCATAATCCTCTTCCTGAACAAGAAGGATCTGTTTGAGGAGAAAATCAGCCGGAGTCCACTGACTATCTGCTACCCTGAGTACATTGGTAAGATGAAGGACATATAGGTCCAGCTCTGGTAAATGCATCTGAAGACATCTTACATTTGATCATGTGGAATTTACATTTTTTTTTCCCTGAAGTTTTTTTTTTCCTTTTATATTTCAATTTCATTAGTGATAGTGAAACAATCTCCCCAGTATATTTGATAACTTCTTGAACCCCAATCCACTTGTGCACAGCTATTACACTCGACAACGACACCAACTTCACCTTCCCCTCTTCCGCACCTCCTTGGCACAGTCGTCAGTAAAATATAAATGTGTTACAATATGAAATAGTGTTCCAACAGGTATACAAACAATTTCATCTTTTCTGACATTTAAACACTCCTTAAAAACTGAACTGATAACCTTACCTTAGTGACCTGTAGATACAAGCTTTTCATTTCATTTATGCAACATTTTATTTTCATTTATGTAATTTAGTTCAATACTATGCTTGTTTTCAATGTTTATTTGAATTGAAGTATTATTGTTGATATTGTTAATAATGATAAGATATTTTGTTTATATATGCTTTGTATTAACTTGCTCATGCAACATTTTATTTCATTTATGTTATTTAGTTCAATAATATATATGTTTTAAATGTTCATTATCTTAATTCAATTCAAGTATTATTCCTAATATTGTTGATAATGATAAAATATTTTTGTAATAATTCACTTCTTATTTATATATATGCTTTGTATTAATTTAATAGAAGAGGGAGTGCTTCGCATTTTTTATTTTTTATTTTTTTCAGTTATCATGTGTTATTGTGATATGTTTCTTATGTGCAAAATAATAAACTAAACTAAAACTAAACTAGTTAACAAGACATTAGGCGTACTTCCAGGGACTAAATAGTTCTAATAACTAATAGTTCAAAGGGGAACCTTCATGTTTACATTCCAACAGGGCAGTAGGAACCATGGGAGGGGCAAATGTGACACTAACATCCAAAACAGTGATGTATTCTTTAAGCACTAAATTCAACAATCGCACAAGGTATTAGAAGACAGCACTACTGTAAACTAGAATATACCACAGCGTTTATGTTCTGTATCTGTAATGTTAATTATGGTCAAATACAGCGTCTAATGTCAAGAATGGAGGAGTTTACAGAGAGTTTGGAGGCAAAGAAACTACAATGTATGTTCATTTCATATTAACCCAAGAAAAAAACCACGTCATCCGTCCATTTATTTATTACTTTCTCCGTATTTTTAGCTGACGCAAAATGCACTTGCAACTTTTTTATTTTCTCAAAATGCAATAAGCAGTTTATTACAAAACGCAGTTCAATAGGAATTTGGCTAAAACTTCAGCTAATGTGTTGCCTAGTTTACAACAAAAACATAAAGTACATATATGTTCACTTCATTCACTTCTTTTTAAATTAAATTACATCTTTTTTAGAAAGAAACAAGTACCTTATTTGTGATTATACAATTGTACAATGAAATGTGTCCTCTTCATTTAACTCACCCTTTGATGACGTTGCGGTAACCTTGACAACCTCGTTGCGGATCCCCAGCCATGCAGAGCACCTGGGGACCCATCTCCAGATGTGAAGGCAGGCTAATGGTCAGAGACACCTGGCTGGAGGATTTTAGCCTAATAAACATATTTTTAGGTGATACCCATGCAGACACAGAAACATGCAAACTCCACACAGAAAGGTCTGCATGGTCTGGGAAAAGAACCCAGGTCTACTTGCTGTGAGAACAAGAGTGCTAACCGCTCAGCCACTGTGCTGCCAAGATTATATTATATTAGATTAGATTAGATTAAGTTAGATTAAATTAGATTAGATTAGATTAGATTAGATTAGATTAGATTAGATTAGATTAGATTAGATTAGATTAGATTAGATTAGATTAGATTAGATTAGGTTAGGTTAGGTTAGGTTAGGTTAGATTAGATTAGATTAGATTAGATTAGATTAGATTAGGTTAGGTTAGATTAGATTAGATTAGATTAGATTAGATTAGATTAGATTAGATTAGATTAGATTAGAGTAGTTTAGATTAGGTTAGGTTAGATTAGATTAGATTAGATTAGATTAGATTAGATTAGATTAGATTAGATTAGATTAGATTAGATTAGATTAGATTAGATTAGATTAGGTTAGGTTAGGTTAGGTTAGGTTAGATTAGATTAGATTAGATTAGATTAGATTAGATTAGATTAGATTAGATTAGATTAGATTAGATTAGATTAGATTAGATTAGATTAGGTTAGGTTAGGTTAGGTTAGGTTAGGTTAGGTTAGGTTAGGTTAGATTAGATTAAAAATGCATGGAATTTAATTGTGATTAATTGAAATTAATCCACAGGAACCCTATGATTAATCTGATTAAACATTTGAGAGCACTACATTAAATGTATTGAACCATGGTGTTTATTATATAAAGTATTTACAGTTTAACACATGCTCAGGCTGGACTTGTATCTGATAATAAACGCATCCTGTCGCTGTAGGTGGACACGCGTATGAAGAGGCTGCAGCTTATATCCAGTGTCAATTTGAGGACTTGAATAAACGAAAGGACACCAAGGAGATCTACACCCACTTCACCTGTGCCACAGACACCAAGAATGTGCAGTTTGTGTTTGACGCCGTTACTGACGTCATCATCAAGTTCAACCTGAGGGAGATTGGCCTTTACTGAAGCTTCAGGCTCTGTGGGTGAGTCCACAGAACCTGCTTTAATTCTACTTTTACATTCTTATTTCCCAAACTGTAGAACACCGTATACCCACAGCGGTCCACACTTAATGGAGCAGTTGGAAATTTTGGCTCCAGATTGGCACCTATATTTTAGTTGAAATACTTGAAAATGGTTGGAAATTATGTAAAAAAAAAAAAAAAAAGATTTGTTCCATTACCATAAATAACAGTACTGGAAAAATGTATCACTTTTACATATAAGTATTTTAATAAAGATTAGATCAATTACAATAAATACATTTTTAAAAGTATTATGTTTTACTGCATATCACACTCTTTATGGCATTTCATTCACCCCTGCATCAGTTGACTGAAACTGTGTGAATGTGGTGCAAAAAAGAAGTACATTTTATTGGTTAAAGATGATGGAAATTTGATTGAATTTTAAATAATGCAAATGTACTGTATGTTATACTGCTTACATTCTCAGAGTACAGTTAAATGGGTCTTTTCCCATGCCCAGACCCTTATAAACTTTTTTTTTTTTTTTTTTTTTACACATCCCAGACATTTTTGTGGGTTACCTGTTATGCACCTGACCCAGACAGAAACGTTTATGATTTTGCTTGGTTAAATACGTATTGTTTCACTCATTGCAAAAAAAAAATAATTTAATTTTACTTTTGAACTTTATTACAATTGAGAAGTTGTACTTTTTTTCACACAAGTAGCTGTACTTCTATTATAGCACAGAATGGGAGTACTTCTGCACCTGTGGTAAAATCTTTAGTGTAATTTTTTCACTTTGTAAATTCCCTCCTGCAGGCCAGAGTAGAACCTTTGGAGGGCCAGTATTGACCCCTGAGCCACACGTTTGACACCCATGGTCTAAATTAAACCATGTCAGGGCCAGAGGTGGTTAAAGTACTCACATTCTGTACTTAAGTAGAAGTGGAAAAAAGTACAGATTCAACACATTTTGTGCACTAGCATGGTCAAGGTCAAAAGTGTCCTGGTCACAGTATATTAATGAGGTGTTTTTTTTTTTTTTTTTACACTGCAGGTGTCAGAGGTACTACAGGACTTCTGGGCTGGTACATCTTGTCTGCAGAGAGCGATTTGGAAAGTAGGTTTTGTCAAAGACTGAACCAGTGGTCGTGCAGCAGTTTGACAACTTGCTACTGTCATGACTTTTGTCTTTACTAGATTTTTTTTTTTTTTTGAATGCAGAGCATACTGGGGAGAGGTAAATAGTGTTTCAGGCTTGTCCAATGATCACTGTGAGCTCAGCTGGAGTCCTTGTCATATTTAAGATATTTACATAATTTAAGGGCTAGCTGGTAAAAGCCCTCAGCTGATATCATTTCACATAAGTCACATGCACAAGAACAAACTGCCCTTTCATCAAACTCATTTCACATTTAATATGTATTTGCATTCACTTTTTGTGTTACTCTCGTCTTAGCTGCAAGTCTGTATCACATTTCAACTGAACATTTGCTTTATTATATTTTATTCTGTTGTTTGCAGTAATGTAGTTTTTCCACTTCCAGTGTGTGAATTAATTAACTTATGTACAGGAAACAGTTTGTATCGACAGTGTAATGTATATAACATTACTTTAAGTTAGTAGCAACACGGCTCTCTATGTTATTGTTCTAATTTTAATTAGACCACATTGTACTGAGCAATATTTTTATACTTGAGACACATCACTGCAGATCAGTTGTGAAGGGAGATCTTTCTTTTTTTTTTTTTTTTTATTGTAATTATTAACTCTTCCATAGGAGTTATTATTATTCCCAGTCAGTGGAGGCCAATATAGATGCTGATTCTTTTAATCCTATGGATATTTATGAAAAATATAAAAACACCAAACATGAAATTCTGGGATGGTATGATGTAGTTATCATGAAATACTGATATTTTCTCAGAAGTACTTTGCTAATATATATCAGTGCACATTTTGAGTCAGATTGTTCCCCTCATCCACAGTTTGTCAACTTTCCTCTAAGTATTTTTATGTCCTGCTCACTCTTTTTTTTTTTTTTTCTCTAGCTGTATTTCATTTTAACATAATTAAATGATGGCACAAATTCATGTTTGTTTGTTTCTGGTTCATTCATTACATCAGAGACTTTTTTTATGCGGAACAAGTTATAAATAAGGAAACATCCACAAAACCACCTCTACTGCTGATTTGATGGTAAATAAAATTCATTTAACAAAACTGAGTATTAATTAATTATTCTGCATATGGCTAACAGATGGAAAATATGATTATAATAACTATCTGAACATGGAGGTCACTTTAAATGGGACAGACATGATCAGTATAAGCTGTTTCCATTGTATTAAAACTGTATTATAGACACAATTAACAGTTATTTTCCATTGTGAAGCTTGTGGTCCTTTGATCCTTTTCGTCTTGGGAAACAAAGAGTTCACTCAAACTCTGCAGGAAAGGCGTCCATGCAGATGTTTTAGACCATGGTGACACATTTGTACACTTATGTTGTATCCAGGTTGTTCCAGCTGCTGCACAATATACATATCAATGCAACAGTTAGTTTATGAATAGTTATATATGTAAGCAGGGCTGCAAGTAATATTTAGAGCTTTCAAAGGTTAAAGGCTTTAACCTTTCACATAGAAAGGACAGAATTTAAGGGAGGGGGGTCCATTCTGCACAGTAAATTTTGCAGTGTTAAATCAACACTTAGAGAGTTTATTTAACTTCTTCTAGAGTGTATTTGGTCCCATTGTCTCCAAATTAACACTGCAAAATCTACAGTGTGTTTACTTCAGAAGTGGCTGACCCTGGTCCTTAAGAACCACAATCCCGCATGTTTTAGATGTTTCCCTGACAGCCGTTATCAGGCTTCTGCAGAATCAGGTGTGTTGGAAGAGGGATATGTCTAAAACATGCAGGACGGGGGTTCTGGAGGACCAGGGTTTGACACCTCTGGTCTATTTGTAAAAAAAAAAATTAAAAAAAATAAAAAAATAGACACTGGACCTAAAAAACAACCTTCTTACTGGAGTTTCTTCACATCTAAAACACAGGTATCAGGCAATCTACAGTTGAAGTCAATGGAAAATGATCAATTGTAGTGATCTCACTAACACTGGTCTACAAGTAAAATGCTTCTGGAATAAAAGTAATGACACATGTGTGTTACTGATAAACAAAACTCTAGTCTTAAATGCTGATTGGCTCAAGTTTCCAAGATAAGTCTTAAGGTCAAAATGTGAAATTCTTAGAATTAACAAGAGAATATGTTTTAGTTCAAAGGAATATTGGTCTCAGATCTACTTTAAAACACTGTCTGCACATTATGATCCATTCACTTTACAGGTTCTGTCTAGTTGAATATTTACTAATCCATTTTATACATGTACATAAAACAGCATATATGTGGAATAACACACCATCATATATATTAAAACATGAGCTAAAAAGCACTTTTGTCATTTGTTTTCTGATTCATCTTATTAAAGTATTTAAGGTTTAGTACATTTAATGTCTGAAGCAGATACTTAAAAAAAAAAAAAGTAGACCGGTGTAATAAAAAAAAAATAACTGACCAATTTATTTAAACTGCCCACAATGTTTCTTTACAATTTAACTGATGAAATACATTTGTTAATCACATTTATTCTGTAGTCCGTGGTTGTGAAAGGTTTTAATGACATTGTTGGGTCATGTACAATTAAATTATCGGTCCTTTTTTTTTCAATACGAGAGCAATTACTGCTAATATGTACCCTGACCTTTTGACTGAATATATATCACCACAACTGGATGACAATCAATCAACCATCATTTTTCAGGTAGATGGTAGATGAACTGCATGTTGGTAAGTTCCTAAATCAAACTTGTCCAGAACAGTGGATTGGAAGAGATAGTTCAATTCCCTGGACACCTCAGTATATAACTGAGGGACTTTACATGGTAACATAGTTGACATTTTTATTGTTTCCAAGCTAAAAATCAACATAGCCTTAACACCACATAACATTTTTACAGATTCGTAATGTGATTCATATCATATATTTATATTACAATTGACTAAAACTTAAATTGGTACTTATTTCTAAAGATAGAATATTAACACTGGTAAACACAGACTTGACTCATACACTACTTTAAATGAAATAACTACAGTAAGAAACAGCAAATAATAATAATTTAAAGTTGTGTCAGTGCTTTTGTTCCAGAGAATATGACATCATATGGAGCAGGAATTAACACACTTCCTTCAGAGGTGTTTTTGTGATGAGTAACTTAGATTAAAGTGATTTCTCACACACAGATACAATTATTTTTTTTTTTTTTCAAATAAAATGTGATATATATTGCCAAAAAAACAAACAAATACCAATCACGATCATATCATCTTAACAAAACAAAACAAAATAACCTCATTTTATTTGGTTATTATTAAATGAGGATGGTTATTTAGTTGACATTTTAGTATATTTAGTCATGTATGATTTATTTATTAATAACTAATTGGTTCCATATTAAATAATGATGGAATTGTGTCATTTTTAAAGATTGATCCCTTCTAGACGTATAGTCCAACAAGTGTCTTTTTCTGACAATATTAATGAGCTACATATTTTTCCTACTACAAAACCCTCATCATTTAGGTCTGGCTTTTACAAATCCATTTGTGGTCCATCCAAGAACAGACCAAAACCAAATAAAATCTGAATTTAACAAGGAACAAAAGGTCTCAGAAGGACAGATGGACACTTATTCATTCTTTGGACTTTTCAGGTTGAATCATGATGTGCAGATGAAGATGTCAAATGAATCACGACAGGAAATATGTCAGGTTTTGATGCTAGGACACTCTGTACTCAGCTGCAAAATATTCCATTTTAAACCCACAAGAACATAATAAGCTTCAAAGTCCACTCCACTCAGATCAAGTGATGCGACTAGTGTGGGCTCCAGATAATGTTTACACAACTCGGTTCATCTCTACTTCCTGTCAAACCTCATGCATCTCTTTCCATGTAATATCACATCTTGACTCAGACTAATTACTGTTCTAATTTGTTCTGCACTCTCAATGGCTTTATTGTTAATGAACTTCCATATGCAGTTATTTCCCTTTTGGCTGAAATAGGGAACTTACATAACAGCATCATTGTCCCCAACATTTACAGCTTAAGACTGTCCTTCACTGTCTCACACACTGATTGGATACACTCTAATTGAATGATGATTCTGCAGCACAAACACAAAGACACACATTAAGTTAATGCATCTTTATTTCATGCCTCTACATTTCATAAGAAAGGACAAACTCAGCAGATTTTCACTCCCGTTTCATAATAAAGCATCATCCCTCTAGTGGTTCCATGAGTAATTTATCTTTCAAAATATAATGAATTATCTACTCTTATGTACAAAGATCCTCTACCTTGTTTGACCTTATGAAATTTATCCATCACATTAAAATGTTAAGTGAATTGCACACATTAATACTATTTAGATTACATACATGTACAATTTGGTTTGTAATCTGGATATACTGTACTGCAAGCACTGGGAATATCGGTGATATTTGCACAGTAACTTTTTACAATTTAAATATCAAGACCACAGAGACTACTGTACTCATAAACAAAAACAAGCATGCAATGTTGCTAAAAATAGTTATATTTTCCCCAAGTTTTATTGCCTTTATTTTATTTATTTTACAGACCTTATTTTATTTTATTTTTTTAATAGTAAAGATTACTCATACCAAAGTATTCAAAGGAAGCAGTGAGGATGGAGTGAGCGACTATGTCTTCTTTGTACCTTCAAACACGCAGCTTCTGCATGTGCATCCACAGTGAGAATATGGTGACGTTCTAGATGTTCCAATCCTGCTGGATGTTCTCTGTGCTGCAGGGATGTACTGTTCAGAGATGGTGATGTGTGAGGAGCAATCATTAAGGGCTAGGACTTGGCATGGAAGTGATAGCATAAACCCAAAAGACTCAGGATCCTCTTGCGCCCTGTCAGTACACTTCTTAGTTAATGCCAATATGTGAGGGGTTAAGGTAGGAAAGGAAGTTCTGCAAAAGAGGAAGAAAATAAGTATTCAGACATATATACATATTCTGCTACTATATTATATTATATTATATTATATTATATTATATTATATTATATTATATTATATTATATTATATTATATTATATTATATTATATTATATTATATTATATTATAGTATAGTATAGTATAGTATAGTATAGTATAGTATAGTATAGTATAGTATAGTATAGTATAGTATATTATAGTATAGTATAGTATAGTATAGTATAGTATAGTATAGTATAGTATAGTATAGTATAGTATAGTATAGTATAGTATAGTATAGTATAGTATAGTATAGTTAACAGTGGGCAACATTCATAGCTTTAACGTGACATGGAGTAGGACAGTGAGTTGCTTGTCTCACTGAGTACCATTGTGAATACATTTTATACAGCGCATCATGGGTTATTTAGCATTGATATTACTTAACTAATGAATTAAGTATTAACTTGTGTGTTTTTTCATAGACACTGTGACTTCTTCCATTTGTCATTGAAGTGACCATATGTGGGTAAAATAGGCAAAGCTACAGGAACACAGCGTGATCTAGCGTATATATTTTTTAAATTTCTAGTTTAATTTTATTATTTAGTTTTATGATTATTTGCACTGTTATTTGCACTGCTTTACTTCCTTTTTGCACCTTTTTTGTACTTTTTGCACCTCACTGTATGTTTCTGTGAGCTCCTGTAACAGTGAATTTATCTTATCTTATCTTATCTTATCTTATCTTATCTTATCTTATCTTATCTTATCTTATCTTATCTTATCTTATCTTATCTTATCTTATCTTATCTTATCTTATCTTATCTTATCTTATCTTATCTTATCTTATCTTATCTTATCTTATCTTATCTTATCTTATCTTATCTTATCTTATCTTATCTTATCTTATCTTATCTTATCTTATCTTATCTTATCTTATCTTATCTTATCTTATCTTATCTTATCTTATCTTATCTTATCTTATCTTATTTATCAGTGTGTAGTGTATTTGTTATAGGCTGTCTGTCAGAAATAAACATGTTTTATTCAACAAACAGAAGGTAGAGCAATCGAACAAAACCTTGGACGTCTATGTATATCAGTGTATTTTGAAGCGACTGTGGTCATGATAAGTACACAGTGGTTTGACTTGGCTGCTGTAGACCAAAGGGCTGTACGTCCTTTAACCAGCACATGAAAGTTTGAGCAGATTTCACCAATTTTAGCTTCATTCCACTTGTTTCCAATCCATTTTAGAATTCATTTTAAAGTGCCTTTATTTGCTTTTAAATGTTTTGAATGTTTTCTGTTGCAGCTTCAAAACTATGGAATGAAGTGTTGCTGCACATTAGACAGGCTTCCTCATTGTTTAATTTTAAAATGTTTCTTAAATCCTACCTCTTTTCTTTGGCTCTTCACAATGCGTAGGTTGTTGAATTTATGTGGATGGATATTTTATCTGGGGTGATCAGTTTATTTATTTATTATATTTCCTTTTACTTTTATCTTTGTATTTTATCTTTTTATTCTTTTTTTTTTTTTATTATTGTACCTATGTTACTCTACATCACTTTGGAAACATTTGTGTTTATTTAAAAAAAAAAAAAAGGGTATTGGGTTGGACTGGACTGGACTGGATTGGATGTGATGCACAGAAAAAAAAAAACAATGTGATGCAGGAATCACAATGTTTGTAGCTATTATATATATTTTTAACACTAACATTTTAAGAAGTGGATTTAAAGAACAGAGCGAATAAAGTGAAATAAGTGGAAAAATGGCACAAGGGGTGCTTAGATTCTTTTTCTCCCCATTTGTAGAAAACGTTTAATTCCAGTCATTCTATTGAATTATTATCAATATGTTTATTTTTTATATATATTCTCTATAGTGTAAAGGACTATAAATATTCAGGTAGTTTTCATTGACCTGCTGGTGTTTTTATGACACTGTTTTTTCAGACTTGTATGGATTACAATGGATAATTTAACTCACCTCAGAGAAAAAAAACTAGATATTCATATGTTTCATATATCATTATTCAAAGTAAAGGATATCACAATGTTTGTTATTTGTGGCTATGACATAATCAGCAGGTTGCAATGTTGAATAATGTATATTTCAGATTTTTACTAAATAAATTCACTCTATATCTTTAGGTTTCACTGGTTTGACACATTAATTATAAAATGGCTCAAGGAAATGCTTCATGCTTCTTATTATCTTCCTCATGGTCACCCATCCCTAAGAATGTGAGTATGGTTTGAGTTTGCTTCTCAGTAATTACAGGAGGCCAGATATGACTCTGTGTGTGAGGTTTCAATTGAATTGCTCCAGGCCGGGTCGCATCTGGCCCTTATTACTCTGTATCAACAAACTCCCTGGGACTGATGTGATGTGATGTGATGTCATGTGACGTGATGTGGTCAGCACTCACCTTTGTTCTCTCTGGAGCTGCTTAGAAGAGACCGCAATCTTTAAGGTTTTCTTTGATGATGATGTCTGTCACAGCATTGAACACAATCTCCACGTTCTTTGTGTCTGTGGCACAGGTCAAGTGAGAGTAGATTTCTTTCACACCCTTCTTCATGTTCAGGTCCAAGAACTGTGTCTTGATGTAGTTGCTGGCGTCGTCGTACGTGTTGGGTCCTGGGTGAAAATAACAGCATGTTTGTCAAAGAGAATTATGGATCGAAGTACAGTTACTCCCATTTTCTTTATAATCTTTTTTTTTTTTAATTAATTCATTTATCTACTTGACTTTTTTTTTTTTTTGTGCTTGCCTCTGAAACTGCATTTGAGTTTGTTAACCCATACAGACACAAACATCCACTGATGAACAAAACTATGTACTTATTTAAAATAACACCTGTCCTATTCATTTATGTATAATTAGTGTAAAATACAGTTTTATCATATTTTCATCAGATATGATCCATTTAGACGTTAAAAGGCTCCGTAGTAAATGTGGAACAATCTATAATATTGATTCACCAGTAAAATCCATGGATTGACAAATTTGTTTTATGTTCAGTTAATGATAGATTCTACAGAAAAAGAAATGATTTTCTTCAGTTTTTTTCTGTTTCTGATATAATGACCTTCGATTTTAATCTGAGCTTTTATGAACGTTCATATAATCAGTGACTTAAAGTAAAATATGTTTTTGGTCAAATGTATTAATATATACAGAGGGTAATATTAATTACGTATTAATAAATATTATAATAATATTAATTCATGAAAAATTAATTTGAGAATGGCCACAAAAGTATAGGTCTTTATGGGTTAAGTATTGTTTTAGGTCTTTTGTTGGAGGTTGATGTTGCTAAACCTGCTTTTTCTCTAGAAAATTGCTGTAGCTACACAGGTTCACAAATCATTCATTCATTCATTCATTCATTCATTCAAACACTCTCTGAGACCCCCCCTCTTATCCACCTCAGCCTGTTGACTGGACACTATTGTCCTTTATTCTTAATTTATTATTTTTTATTCTATTCGGTTTCCACATACTGTGCAGCAGCTATGATTATTTCTTCTTCTTAATTTATAATAAATAAAACCACTTCTAAATTAATATATATTTTAAAATAAATAGTCATACAATAATAACAATGGTATATGCAATTGTATTGTCTGAATTTATCTTTGCTTAGTTTTCTTTTCATTATCATTCATTTCTTCTATGGACATTCCTATTATGGATCTATTTCAGTCAATACTTGAGTGTTTGTTAGTAGATCTTTCTTATTTGTGACAGATCTGGTCTCCAGGTCTGAAAATGTATCCTATTTAAGGTCATTGTACAATACAATAAAATATAATAAAATACAATGTACTTTATTGTCTCACTCAGGGAAATTTGTCTTGGATTCAACAACTGTGCCATAAATGCCTTGACAGACACAGATTATAGATAGATCATAGATCATCTGTGTGTCTTTTAACATCTGCCAAAATAACTCCAAACATTTCAAAGCAGTATTGTTTAGTCTCACCGTCGTAATCTGGGAAACAGATGCTCAGGTGGACTTTCTTGATCTTCTCTTCGAAGAGATCCTTCTTGTTGAGGAAAAGCACGATGGAGGTCAGTGCAAAGAATCTGTGGTTGCAAATACTGTTGAATAGATGGAGAGACTCGTGCATGCGGTTCTGAAAAACACACAGAAGAACAGGTGAGACAACTGCTGATCCCTCTTTATGTTATTAAACCATGGAAATGCAATGGGATCGAAACTCACCACTTCATCGTCCTCTACCAGCACCATGTCATATGCACTGAGAGCTCCGCAGAAGATGATACAGGTCACACCCTCGAAACAATGGATCCACTTCTTTCTTTCTGACCTCTGTCCACCCACGTCAAACATCCTGTTCAACGACATTCACATCATAGTCAGAGAGGGGAAGTTGACCTCGCAGTGCTGTACAAACTGGGGTCAGACTTTGATTTGAGGCCTTTGTCGTCACTAACCTGAAGTGTAACTCTTTGCAGGAGAACTGTTCTTCGATGATACCAGTTGTTTTGACTCGAGATCGCAGTACATCCTGTTCAGTAGGAAGGTAGTCTGGCTTGCAGATTCTCTCCATTTCATTGAGGTAGCTGTTGAGAAAGTTTAATACTATTAATAAAAATGACAAAAAATTTTATGAAGCAAAATTTGTTATTTAGTAATTTAGCAAAAAACTTTTGCTTATTCCAATGTGCCTGGGTGTGATGCAGTTTTGACAAATGTTATTTAAAAATGCATGTGCAGACTGAATTGTTCTCAAAATGGTGTCATTGAATGTCCAGTAAATCCAAATAAGAGCTCTGTGAGGTTCCTCTCTAAGCTTAAACCACACTGGAGATTATATATATGATTGTTGTATATATATATATATATATATATATATATATATATATATATATATATATATATATATATATAGGGTTTTTTTTCAGATTTTTAATTATCTTGATCTCTTTTGTAGGCCCTGATATGGACCATGTATTTCTGACGTAAATAAATAATTGAATTGAATTATGACTATGAAGAGGATTTAGCTTTGCAAAAAAGAAAGATAGCTAAACTGAAGGTAAACTGAAGTAAACCAAATTAACAGTGAAAATGTATGTATTTTTTCTCTTTATCTTTAAAATCATAACATAAGACTCATGTGTTTTGTGTGTTTATGAAATGTCAGTAAATGACAGGACATCATGAATATAACACTCATGTCTGACATCATGGCAGCAAAAGACAAGTGAAAGTGTCAAAGTCCCTTAGTTTGATTACACTGAAAATGATCTAATAATACAAATAAAAACACAAAACTCGAAAGTAAAAGTAAGCCTTTTTGAAAACCCTACAAGTATAACCTTGTTGTGGAAGTTAAACTATGTCAAACTGCATGTGAGATGAAAACCAACACTTTAACCTCTGATGCCAACTGCTGCTGTTTTATCAAATGTGGACTCACTATCCAGCAGAGTCGTTCAGTTGGTACTCAGCAGCTCTCTCAAAGCCGGCCTGCACACCAGAGTCAGCCCACAGCTTCTTGATAACGTCAGCCAGCTCAGAAGGCATCGTACCTTCCTCAATAGAGTCCGACAAGTTCTGCAGCTTCTGTGCATCCTCCTGTGGTTTCAGAACAAATATGGGTCAACACCATCTGACTGTAGTACTATTTATAGCGTATGTTTATTGAGTTAAGTGTCTGGTGTTCATCTTTGAGGTGTAATGTGATACCTGTCCAGAGGATGCGCCGAAATCAATGCCCAACATCTCCATGCCTCTGATGATGGCCAGAGCAGACTGCAGGATGTTTCCGTAGATGATTGCTCTAAACTCCAATTGTTCCTCTTTTGTGTAACCACCTTGATGCAGAATCCTGAACAAAAAGAGTAGAAGAACAGACCAAGGTCAAAAAAAGTGTCAAACATCGCCACATCAAAAGCCTGATATTTTAACCTATCCAGAAAATAAGTCAAAATAATCCAAACAGGGGGCAAATAAAGTTGATCTCATATGTAGGATTTAATTCCTATTTCTGCTAAATAGTTATTAGTTTATGTGAAGATTAGACCTACAGAAGGATTTCTTTGTTTGAAATGTAACTATTTAAAATAAATTGTCACATGTATACATTGGTTCTTTAATATCTTCCTTCTTTTAATACATGACATGTGATGAATAAAGGTTTTATTATTTTAACGCAAGCTAACATTTACATTTATTGGTTTTGTTTGTACATCTTGATAAATTACAAAGAAGTCCTGAAACATTTAAGGTGATAAATGAATATTATTAATAATATTTTATGGAAAGGCGATGAGATTAAATAAATTGCACTTTTTTTCACCCCAATTTCAGGCATGTAAATAAAACTATTTAACTGTTCTTCTGTTTGATTGTCATGATTGTTGATATTTGTATTATTAATTATGTTGTGTTTGCTCATATATTTTATCATTGTATGCTCAGAATAAATCACTAAATCGTTTATTCTCTGTATATGAAGTCACTTCATAAAATGTTGTCATGCTTTTATACTGAAGCTCCAGAACAGCCTGCTCACAGTGCCACCCTGTGGTGTGTTTCTGCACACAGTCATACTTGTTCTCCCCTGTCAGAGTGCAACTGTCTGCACAAAATAAGTGCTGACAAATCAGAGGAAGCGGACGTTTACCCCATTGACCTTTGCAAGAGGCTTCAGTAAAAGTGAAACTGACAGAAGAAAATTTTAAACGACTGTCAGCTCCTCTGTGACTCCCCTCATTACTGACAACATCCGCTTTATCATCATTGTTATTAGTTTGTGTCACTTATTTTTGTTGAATCCATTCCATCCCAAAGCACTTACTTCATCTGTTTGACGATGGTGCTCTTCCCTGACTCACCAGCGCCTGTGAAGAGAAAAAATTGGTAAAGCTGTTTCACATCAAGAAGACACATCATTTATTTTATCATGTAATTCAGTTAAGATAGCAATTTATTTAAAAAACAAAACCACAGTGTTATGTTAAATCATAATTTCCTCTATATGTTTATTTTCTGAAGACATAATTCATATGAGAATAGTGGGAGATGGTTTTTTTTTTTGTTTTTTTTTTACACCTATCACTAAATATGAGCTATTTCAACCCCATTTTATTAATTAATCAGATAGTATAACTCTCTGGGCTTGAATTAAGTTTAAATACTGAACTATTTATTTCTTAAAACAAATGGAAACTCTTGCAGTGTTGAATCTTAACTTATTTTATGTTATTTTATTGCTCCTTAATGCGTTGATTCAATTTATTCACTGTGTTTTTAGTATTTTGTACAGCATTTCAGTCCATTGTGGCCTTTTTTTAAAGTGTTGTATACATAAATCTGGATTGGATTGGTACATGGTGCAGCATCCATACTGTCATAAAACAAGAACCACAACTATGAAAAATAAAAGTGCAACTAGAGGCCAGTGACACAATAAAATACAACTACAGATGTACTGTGAAGGTGAAATCTAACTTTATGAGTAAAGAATACAAAACATAGTAGTGTTGTCTATAGTCTTTCAAAAGCATAATTTGTCCTGTTAAGAGTCTGTGAAAGTAGTGAAAACTTTTTTTTTTCATGGTGTGTGTTCTGACACTTGACTCCATGTGATGTTTTTAATAAAGTATTAGTGGAAAATGAAAGTGCTGTATCTAGAACACGAGTCCCCTCACTAAAACAAGGGCAATTAAACTATTTTTATTTCTCTGTGAAGAGTTAAACAGAGCCTCTTTTTTTTTTGTTTGAATTTCAGCATATTACAACATTTTACTTAAAAACACTGAGGTCACTGTGTCTGTGAGGAAATCAGTGTTTTAGGTAAACAATCAGACTGTAAAGCGTCCATGCCTTAAAAGTGGGACAGTCGGATGTGCTTAAGAAAAGCCTGCAGGCAGATCAGGCTCTCTGCACTCAGGCCGCAAGGAATTTATCACGTCACAGACAAACCAAAGTGGAGGCACATTAAGCTCCATCCTCAGACTTACTGCCTGAGCGGTTAACGACTTCAAGCTTCCTCTTCTGTGGCCTCATCCATCCCTCTCAGGAGGGAGGAAAAAATGTCTCCTCTAGCTGTGCTAAGTCAGTGTGTTGTAAATATGGCCTCATCAATGACTTCTGGTTGGTTTTTCATGGTTTGATGATGCTTCTGAATCACTCCCTCAACTCGTGCTCCTGAGTGAATGTGCTTATTCATATTAAAACTTTGCTTTGAATGAAAGTGAAATGTAAGTTTTATATTAACATTTGTTCTGCAAAAGCCCCAAATTGAAACAAACAAACAAAAAAAATGCAAAGTTAATTTCAGAGTCAGCATAATATGTTTGTGCAGAATGTATATATCAGCGACATTTCTTAAAGATTTAATTGTTTACAGCTAAAAAAATTGACGATATTTTTAATAAAACATGTAAGAAAACGCATCATCTGTTGTTACCAAATATATATAGTATTATTTGGTATATTTTGAGATCTTCCAAAAATGATTGTGATTGTGTTCATTCACACAGAAAGTAATCTGTTTTCTTTCCAGCATGTGCTCAGGGTAGCACATTTTGACATGTTTGCACATTTTGACATGTTTCAGGGTTCATTCATACAGTTTAATCTCTGTTGTTGAATTATGCTGAAAATCAAATGACAGTTCCGTTTATTTCACTGTTAGGCTTTAGAGGCAGATATCCTGTGTTTCCACTTATGATGAATTTATCAACGTCACGAGGAACTGTGAGTTTTTCCTGACATTACAACTCCAAATTTTTTGTATTTTTGTTAGAATCAATCATGGCATGAATATGCAGCATTGAGAGTACATCCCAAATCATTGTAAATTCTAAATAATTTCAATACTTTACATTTACACAAACTCCAACATCAACAACTCTGCCATTAATCCCCTCTTTGAACATTTTACAACAGATTTTCACATTGTCATACAGTGAGAACTACAGTTACACTGATATTGACAATATAGTAAATTCTACAGTTTATGTGTGAGTTGAAGGATCAACAAGTAGCTCACCAAGTGGATCTACACTAAACCAGTTAGCTAATCGGATTGACATATTGCTGCTAGGCTCTGATTCATTTAGACCAAAGGCTGTGATCTTTTAAGCACCAATGTCCTTTCATCAGAATTGAAAAGTCACCCTTTATTTGACGATACAGCAGTAAATATATATTTTGTGCACTTTCTAACATCTTCTGAATAGAGTTTTGTGTATTTAAAATAATGCTGTTGTACTTAATGTTAGAAGCTTTCAGTATGTTTTGATGTTTTATAGCATATGTCATTGTTACAGTGCAGTGTCTTTGGATTCTGCATCAGTCAAACTCTAATACCACTGACTTTAGCCAAATGATAGGGCTCGACCATATGAAATAATAGCTTTTTTTTATTTTATTTTACAAAAATGATCAAACTTTTAAAAATCTGTTCTCACTGTGTCCTCGTTCTTCCCTCTTCTCTTACTTATCTCTGACTAAAGCCCTATCAATTCAGCTTAACAACCCCACCACCACCTTTTTAATAAACTAATGTAATGTATAATCCAGAAACATTTTATCTGCACAGCATGTAAATCCTTTAAGCATACGCTATCTTACATCAGACTAAGCAGTGAGCAGATGTGTCAAAGCTACTTTACATGGCTCATATCCAAGATTGAAACAATATCATGTATTGATATTAATTATATTTATATTATATTGATATTATTGATAAATGCACAATGAGACATTCACCATTAACCTATGAATAAAAGGTTAGTGAGAGTTTTAATTTAGTTTAACAATGCTGGAACATAAATCAAATTAAACTGATCAGTTGACTTTTCGTGCTTCATTAAACAGCTTTTCACAGCAGTTATGTCCAAGTTGTTTTTATTGTGTCTGCAGTTCCACCTGTTGACTGACTGCAAGACCCCTCTATTCTGCACACATCCACCTGTGCAGGTAGTTCAACTTAGTCACATTTAAATGCACAAGTCAGACCCATAAAATGCAGAATGTTCCAGCTTTAACCTGTAGATTTGAGCACCTTTACATCACCTGCAACTGTCAAATAATAATAATAATTTTTAAAAAAAACAACATCACTTACCAAGCAGTAATAGCTTGACTGTTTTAGAATCCTTATCAGCATCTTCCTGAAGTTGTTTTTCCAACTCCTTGGACTTTTTGTCCTCCGCACTAGCTCCTGCACCCATACCTTCTGCCTCTGCAAACTCGAGGTCTTCGATGATAGAAATTTTGACAGTTGTCTGTGAGGAGCTGCAAGAGAATCTAGGTGAAGCACTAATCGTCCTGAAAGGCGATTTCGAGCGGAAGGAGATTGGAGAGGAGGTGCTTGGACCTGTCTTGACTTGGATAGCCCTTTTCAATTAGATGATCAGTTACAACCGCCCTCAAAGTTCACATCAATTCAGCACCCACCCATTGCTTTAAATCCCTCTCTGCTTAAACCCATGACTTAGGAGGTGCCTCTTCCTGATTGGCCATTCAATCCAATTAGTCAAAACAGGCCAATAGGGAATGAAGTAAAGAAAAGGAGAATATAAGCATCAGGGAGAGTAAGTGATAGCTCTCCCATGATTCAGTGATTTGATTTGCATTTGTACGTGGTCTCATAATATTCAGATGTATACAGTTAATACATGAAAAATGTGCACTGTAGAAATCTGTCACTTTGTCTTCATCCAAAACAGTGAATGCACTCACATTGATAAACCTGATGTGTTTTCTTGCTCCCACTGCGTCCTGTTAGACTCTTGACTTCAGTGTCAGTCACATGGATGAAGCAGGGAGGGCATTAAGGGCCCATAAACTTCTTACAGCTAAGACGGTTAAATCCCAGGTGGTGTGTTACCAGCTAAATAAAGCAAGCGTCACTGTACCGACGCTCTTCAATGGGGTCTCAGTATTAACATGAGTTACACAACCTGCATGTGCTTGAGTGGGAACGATTACACCTGAAATTATCTAAAAATGTGTTGTTTTATACAGAGCTTTGTGTTTTGTGTCATCATCAGAAGTGTGTTGCCACAGGTGTTTATTTTGCAGCATTTGATCCATGAGCAGGGCAGCCATGTTGGGCTGATGTGTGGAGGTCAGTGGGCTTCAGGGGCCGTTTACACGAGGATGATTGCTGTTGAATATATGACAGCATATTTTATCAGAAGTGCCTTTCGTTTACACGGTTCCTGCGCCGTTGGGGTGTTAATACCAGTGCTGGGAATAACGGCATTAGAGCATAATGGCATTACCATTACTTGGGAAATAATGTGACATGTTACAATTTGATGAATTGGGGTGCAAGTGTGTCCCAGGTACAGACAACAACTTGGAGTTTTAATAACACATTAGTGCCGCATATGTCTGCACCAAGCTGGCAATCGGTGTCGAACGAAAGAAAAAGAAATCGAAAGAAAGAAATCGATCATGATTTACTAAGAAGTTGGATAGGCGGAGTCTCAACTGTCCTGTTCACACACACACACACACACACACACACACACACACAAGTCAAATACACACGCAGATGATGGCAGCATAAAGCCACAAGGTCGCATTTCAGCTCTGTTTGTTAAAAATAACAATTGCACTATTAATATTAACTTTTCTCTTTGCTAATTTCTTTTCAAAGCAAGTTTCTGTGCCTTAATATAAAGGGTGTATACACTTCAAATGATTGTAACATAAGTTGTTGTTGATGAGAATTCAGTAGATAAATGTATAATAGAAGAAGAATATACAAACAATATTGTATTGTTTTTCCACTAATAATAGTAGAATAATAATTTACAGACATCATTATTTCATCACTACCTGTTCACCTGTATACTTAAATGCAAAGTTAAAGAATATTAACATTTTTGAACAAATTGAACAAATTCAAGTAACTTTCAACAAATATTATTTTTTTATTTTATCTATTTCCTATTATTGCTAGTCTATTGCAGGTTGCTTAACTTTTACCATTGATAATAGGTCATAAAGATCTTTGATAGTGTTTTTAAGGAAGCATCTTAAATCACATCCAAAGTAACATCACAGAACAAGGATGAATACCCTGTTTAACTGTTTTTTCATTTCTTTGACATTTTTTAAACATTAAAAAAAGGAATGCAAAAATACTTTTCTTGGTAACTAATTACTTTGCTTGTGGAGTAACGCAGTTAGTAACACAATTACTTTTTTGGGGAAGGAACTAGTAATTGTAATTAATTACTTTTTCAAAGTAACTTACCCTGCACTGGTGAATACATACAAATATGAAGACTCCTGCCAGAGTGAGGTGTATTGAAGACAACCTAGGACACGTCAACAGTCTACCACAGTACCACATAACCGGCCTGGCATGACTATCCAATTGTATTTCGCCTACTGTTGCGTCTTCGTAGAAACAAGGATTTCTACTGAATACACTTGTCTAAACGTGGGTGAAAAACTGAAGACGAGATGCCACTTTTGCATCATCTGTTTTCATCGTCTCTGCATAAACATACTGTAACCTTAGATTCTGGACTTTTTCATTTACGTCCTGCATGTTGGAGCACTGGGCGGCACGGTGGTGCAGTGGTTAGCACTCGTGCCTCACAGCAAGAAGGACCCTGGTTCGAATCCCACCCCAGACCTTTCTGTGTGGAGTTTGCATGTCCTCCCCGTGTCCGCGTGGGTTTTCGCCGGGCACTCCGGTTTCCTCCCACCATCCAAAGACATGCACTGATAGGTTAATTGGTTAATCTAAAATTGGCCATAGGTGTGAATGTGAGAGTGATTGTTTGTCTATGTATGTCAGCCCTGCGATGAACTGGCGTCTCATACAGGGTGTACCCCGCCTTCGCCCATTGTAGCTGGATTAGGCCCCCAGTGACCCCCGTGACCCTAGTGAGGATAAAGCAGGTTCAGATAATGAATGAATGAATGTTGGAGCACTTATGATTAAGGAGACCGATTCATATTTTTTAACTAACAAGTTGCAATGCAATATTTACAGTGTGAAATTAGATGTAGTTTATCAACCCCCCCCCCTCCGCCCGCAAAAAGAAAAGTGATTCACAACACAACACCAATTCTCAATTTTTTGACTCTTCGTTTATGGATAGGTCTGGTATTTCTAACTATTTTTTTATTCGTTCATTTATTTTCCAAATCAGTGAAGGTGGGCTACACCCTAGATGTGTAACCAGTTCATATCAGGGTTAAAATATACAGACAAACAATAAATTACTCTCACATCCTCATCACATCACTTGGGTAATTTAGACTGATCAATTAACTTGTGTGAGGCTCATAAAACACTCATTTTTATTCTATGTGTTCTTATAAGTCAAGACCACACAGATAAAGTGTATGTAGCAAAATTAAATTAGGTTTACTTTCAGGTCATTGAGCAAAATATTGCATATTAGTCATTGGTAATCATTAACATGTGTGTCAACAGCACATTTGCTGATATTAATTTCATTTAATATTCAAATGTTTAAAATTTTTTAGACAAAGATGGCACAGGACTTTAGCTTATTCATGTTTCACAATTTTCTAACAATTTATGGATCAAATAACACATTAAACGAATGAACTACTGAGATTAACTAACAATGAAAATAATTGTTTCATTTAAATGTTGACATATGAGCAGGATTCATGTTATAGCCAGTCATGATTCAACTGACACAGGTATAACATGAAAACATAAGTAATACTAGTCCACTTCATACAGAGAATGCTCTGTAATGAAGTGTGGTCAGTGTGTTTCCACCTTCTGTTCACTGGTTGGACTGGACGTCAGTACGACAGAGCTGTGTGTTAATCATGGTGGAGCCACTCCCAGCAGCTGTGGGTCAGCACTGTCAGCCAAAGAGCAGCTAAAGCTACTCATAGTCAGTGAACAATTATTTTAACCTAATTACTATACTGTATGTCTACATTTAACACAACTTGGTAGTAGGTGCATATTTTTTAAGTACATACCTACCTCTCTCTCTCTCTCTCTCTCAATACACTAGCATATTTTCTAAGTGTTTGCTAACTACTGTTAGAAATAATTACACTTTATTACTGGATACTTTTTACAGGTTTTTGCTGTATATAAATCACACCAATGTGTTGTTCTTTTATATTAGAAACAATCATTTATTGTATTTTTGTGTTCTGTTTAGTTTTTAGTTTTGACTGTTCTCGTTGGAGTGTAGCCATGCTAATGGAGCCAGGACTAACAAGGCTAATCAATAGACATGCTAACGATTAGCATTTTCTGGTTAATTTATGACTTTTAATGTATTTTTATCCAACAACAAAGGTTCACATCAGAGACATTTTTTGCTATGAATTATTACAATTATAGGAAAAAGGATACTTACATCCATACGTTTTCCTGGCCATACAAACAGAATAGAAAAAAACATGTTAGTTCGGTTCCAACTGAACTGCTATGGGAACAGCGGAAGTACAAACCACGTTACTGCACTTAATCTGACCACTAGAGGGCTCCCTTTGCCTGCTTTTAAAAGTCTCATTCAGCTGAAAACCACTTTTACACGCTCCTTTTGGAATCTGATGGATTACAGCGAGTTACCAACACATTCATAGAAAACAACACAGAGAAACGAGTGACTCAGAAAAATCCTGTCTGCATTATGTCACCCATGAAATGCAGGTAACACTCCCCCAGCCCATCCCTCATTCCAGCGAATCAGAAGTAGGATTAGCATTAGCATCTACAAAAGAAGACGGCACCACAGTAGCTGCTGCACAAACTTGAAAATAAATGGCGGAGCAAACTCGTTCATGCGCTCCTTGTGGAAATAAAGGGTTGTTTTTTTTCCCTGCAAGTTTTCAAAACAAGCATGGCACGAAACCTAGCTGGATGCTACTCTCTGATGGTAAACATAGATCGAGAGGGGAGGGGGGAGTGTTCACACGTTCATTCTCTGAGAAGGAGGAAGTACCAGTAAACTCTGGCTGGGTCTGAAATTACTCACTCACTCCCAACACAGAGAAATAAATGTAGTGTGCTACATAGTGAACTCAATCAAAAACTGTTTGGGCTCTACTACAGTGCTGTTTAATCACATTATCACTGTCAAACAATTGAAACGTCCCACTGCCGTCTCTCACAAAATTAAAAGTTTTTTTTTTTTTGTTTTTTTTTTTACTGTCTGTGCAATAAAATAAAACATACCAATTTTACTGTTATTAACTGTAATCAACTCTTGTCTCGTGCCTGTCATCCAACAGGCAGAGTTCATGTTTACCATTACTTAACAGCTGTAGCTCTGCCGGTATCCTGTCCAATCTCAGTCTGTCCGTGTTTCTTTTCATAAATTCATAAATCTCCTCATCCTTCGGCCATTTTTCGATTTCTGCAATGCATGATGGGATACAGTGCTTTGGTTAGTGATCATCGATATCCACTACATTTCTTGGTGGATTGTGGGATACATTGAGTGGCCTATATAGTGCTTATAAATAGTTCACTAAAGAGTCCGACACCCCTACAAAATGGTATGGTCCCTATATAGTGCACTATATAGGGGTTAGGGAGTGGTTTCGGACACAATCCGGACGTTTTTTACAATAGAAACAACGCACAATACATTCAACAACAATGGTGAACACAGCAATATTAATGAAATAATGAATGGAATGACACCTTTAACAACAGAACATCACATACAGTATGCATTACTCCACACTGTGTAAGATATAAAATTACTTTGAAGTGACGACGCACAACCAGAATGAATCTCTCTGGATTATAAAATGCACTATTCTTTTTTGATAAAATTAAAGGATTTTAAGTGTGCCTTATAGCCCAGATAGAATAATAATAATAATAATAATAATAATGTCATTTGTATCATCTATCTATCTATCTATCTATCTATCTATCTATCTATCTATCTATCTATCTATCTATCTATCTATCTATCTATCTATCTATCTATCTATCTATCTATCTATCTATCTATCTATCTATCTATCTATCTATCTATCTATCTATCTATCTATCTATCTATCTATCTATCTATCTATCTATCTATCTATCTAACAACTTTATTTACTTCTATGCTCTTCATGTACCTTCAGAACCATCCCCAAATGTCTGTATTATTTTTGGTGAACTGAAGGATGACTTGTTCATTTATGGGTTGAGAAAATCCTCAATCTAAACAACCAGTGGATTCACTGGAAAGCTGAAAAGCTGAAAACTCATGTGCTAACTTAAATATCAAACTTCAAGAGCAGCAAAATGTATGCATTTACACAACTGTAAAATGAGTCCAATGACAGGCACCATTTTACACCACACTGCCTACTATAAAACTCTTAGTACATTATATTGAAAATACTTTGGATACAGAGCTTTTACTTGTGTCGTTTCAGTACTTTTATTCAAATATAGAACGTCTGAAGATTTACTTATGTCACCTCTTCTTACTGTTTTTTTTTTTTAATGTTCCCATTGATTGGTCCTTCACTTTTCCACTTTCTCTGTGTTTATGACATATTGAGCAGATTAGTTGGCCTATCCTTCAGGTAGCCAGACAGCCCCAGATCCCATTTAGTGACGTCAGGGTCAAATAGGCTCAGCAGGCATCTAGAGGATTGACAGATATGGACCTCTGACCAGAAGTGGACAGACATATGAATAGTAAAAAGAGGTCAGAAACATTTTCACTTAAGTTTGTAAATGATGTCTAATACCTGTGTTAAATATTAGGTTTAAAAAGAGAATATGTCAAATGTTTTTCCAAAGTTTTTTTTTTTCCTAAAATTAAATTTTTATCAAATATCGTTATATGAATATTAATTACTAATTGTCTTTATAAAGCAGAAAAAAATAGAAAAGATCTCTTTTCACTAGCTCTATCAGTGCATCAGAAAGCATGCCACTCTTGTTTTCACAGCCTCTCCTCTGCAGCAAATCAGAGCCCTTTTCTTTCCTGGGCATTACACTCACGTCACTCTGCCCTAAGCATGTAGTGCTAATTGCCTGGGGCAGCGTGCTTCAGGCCTAAATCCCCAACACTTTCAAGCAGGCTAATTGAGATAGTACATGGCGATGGTGTCCAATCCCATTAGCCCGTGGAAGGCGTAGCTCTGCCCTGCACTCAGTCCCTGTGCCTCTGATCTGTTGATGAGATTACAAACAGAGCCTCAGATCAACCCAAGAGGCAGGGGCTTAACATATTGTGGGCGCCTTATTGGGGTGGTTCAATGGAGAGACACTGAATATATTTTCATTTGCTACTGCTACTGTCGTGAGAAGCACACATGCAGTTTATTTATTTAATGTTGTGTCTTTAAAGTAGGTCAAACTAGAGGTGCATTGATGTTCCTTCAACAACAACGTAGTAAAAAAAACATAATCACTTTATTCTTTTTCTCTCTCATGTGTCCCCTATATTCCTATATCACCCCCAAACAGAAAGCAGACACAGCCGTTAATGAGAAAATGGAGTGTAACTTCAGTTTTTTTTTAACTAACTGAAAGGCACAGGTTCATTCATTCATTGCAAGAAAACATTCAAACGTACATAAATACAACAGTATAAACACATAATGTAATAATCTGATTTAGAAAAGCTTCTCTTTTTCTATGTCTTATGCTTCTATTCTCCCACTGACCTACAAAATAAATTGTAAAGTGTAGTCCCACTCATGACACACTAAAAAAAAAAAACTTGGTGACACCACAGTAACTTTCCCACTCAATGTTGTGATACTGTGTTAATCCTCTTAAACAAACCAACTTGGACCTACGTCACCTGCCTGCGTATGGCCAGGAATTATGTTAAGAAGTCTCCATTCACTCATTATCTTTTTCTATTAACACCTGTTTAATCATGATATATTAATACTGTAATATTATACTGTTATTAATGGGTCTGTTAGTGTATTGGTTTTTCTGAATGTGATGTTTGATGTCACTGCAGTCTTAAAAATGAATGTTAACTCCATTAACTTCATTCTACTTTTCTAAGTGATTTTTCATCTTTTTATTGATTTATTGATTTATTTATTCATGCGTTTGGCAGACACGTTTTTCCAAAGTGACTTACAAGGGTAAGCAAAGTGAGCAGTCATCAATCGATCAATCTCTTATTATATCCCATGAAATTTGGATCTTTTAGTGACAATTAAATGTGTCGTATATTGAATTCAGTGGCCATGTAGATGTTCATGAAAATTAAAAGGTCATAAATAGCAAATACTAAAGAATAGTGATACTGTACATCATTAAATAAACATAAAAACAAGTGTCTACAACCACTTTCTTTTGTCATACTGCATGAGATTTACAGTCTCTGGGTCCAAACGGGTCATATTTTACACCACTGAAAAGCTGAGAAACTGCATTTTACCTGAATTATTGTATTTATTGATAGGATTAGTAGTTTAATGGTTATTATACATATTGGATTTGCTTTTTGTTTATTTGTTTGTTTATTATTTATTTCAGACCCTCATTAGTTACTGCCTCAGCAGCAATTACAGTATGATGCAAACATGATGCACTTTTATAGATGATGTCATGTTTATTTTTTTAAGTTTTTAGTGAATAGCTCAAGGTTGTATTGTATAATGTAAGTTAATACATCTAAACAGAATATACAGGGATGACAAAACCTGAACAGACCACGTGTTGTGTTTTAGAAAGACCAGACCTGGTCCAACATCCAGCTGGTGGATCTGATTTAATTTTAGATCAATTAAATGGGAAAAAAAAAAAAAAACTGTAATGTGTGCAGCACAGTCACATGCAAAACCAGATCAAATACTTTATATAAGAACATGATAAAATGTTAAGTAAATCTAAACTAAACATTTAGATTGTACAGATTGATGAATCTTTAATTCACTTCCAAACAGTTGAATCATTGTACTGTGCTGTGAATAATCTGAAGATTTCTTTACAGTTAAAACACAGGTGTCAAACATCAGGCCCGGGGTCCAAATCCAGGCTGCCAAAGGGTGCAGTCTGACCCTTGGGATGAATTTGTGAAATACAAAAAATAGATATTAAAATTGTGATAAACACTTTAATTCAAGTTTCACATTCATGGGTCAGAACCAGTCTGTAAATACAACACTCACAAATGTTTCTCTTTTCAAATTTTCAAACTAAAACAAAGTATAATTTCACAAGAAAATTCAATAATCTGAACAAATACACTGAACATGTTAAAAGACAAGTACAGTTTTAACAACATTCTGCCTTATATTAAACATTTAGTGTGTGTATTTGATTCACTATGATCTGCCACTTATAATGAACATGTGGAAAATGAGAAACGGAAGCAGAACATTATTGAAATTATACTGTTTCTCTCAGTTTATTCATGTTAATCACATTGTCTGAAAGGATAATTTATCAATGTGTTTTTTTCATTGTTTAATTTTCACTTTTTCACTCTAAAAGCATAGAGAAAACTTTGGAGTTGACATTATTTATGAATTACTATGTTATTATTTCAAAGGTTTGGCCCACGTCAGTCAAATTTAGCTGATTGTGGCCCCTGAGCTAAACATGATTTTGACACCCTCTGAGTTAAAACATCCTCGCACAGTTTTGAGCCATTCTATAATCAACTATTTTCAACTTGTGAATTGAACTGGGATTTCAGTTTCGGTTTTATCAGAGTGAATAAGAACAGGTCTTACATGAAAAATGAGTGAACAGTCAGTAAAATGACAGTATATTCTCAGTTCTGGACCATCTTCAAAACAACTACTTTTACTGTAAAAACACGAAAAATGTCAAAAAGTGATGTGATTCAAATGTATAATCCGGGTCCAGATAGAGTCAGAGGTGTACAGATCGACCCCTCACAAGTGTATCCTAACTTAAATATTACACATATACAGTAGATGTATTTCAGGGGGATTCAGTGTTTACATGTACAATAAATACAGGAGGGGGAAATAATAATATTAATAATAATAATAATAATGCTTTACATTAGTGAAAAAATCATAAACGTAGTACACAGAGGACAATTACATGACACAGGACAGAACGTGACGACACTACATGACACGGCACATTAATCACACATTAAAAGCATAATCCATCATCATCCTCATCCTCATTTATTATGATGATTATGATTATGATTATGATTCATCTGTCTGTCTGTTAGATGTATCATGTAAATCTAAATACAACTTTGCAGTTTGTTTTGTAGTTGCTGTTATTTTTCTTACAAAATTAATGAAAGGTTGTGGCATTCAAACAATTATTTTTCTTTGACTTTTTAAAATTAAAATATTGTTTTGAGTTAAAGCAACAATTTTTTTAAATTGAATAATAAGCACACATTTCAAAGACACTTCAAACAAAGGAAACACACAATTAATGTGTAACTATAGTTTGTGGTTTTATTACATGGTGTTGACAACAAACTCATGGAGGAGATTTATATATATATACATCTATAAACCTTTTGGAACTAAAGTCCATGGTTTAATTATTTTGTCTTGGTTAAAAACCAAACCAAAATATATTACAATTATACACTACAAACAAAAGGATTGTTTTTGCTTAATTAGTATGTATGTAACTAAGTAAAGCCAGGTTTAGTTATCTATTTTCATTAGTTTGATTGTTTATTTGGTTTCATTTAGCTTTTTTATGTTGTTTTTTTTATATATCTTATATATTATTATTATTATTATTATTATTATTATTATTATTATTATTATTATTATTATTATTATTATTATTATTATTATTATTATTATTATTATTATTATTATTATTATTATTTATTTATTTATTTATTTATTTATTTTATGACTTTTGTATGGTGGGACCTCAGGAAGAATACAGTAATATTAACACAATAATAATGACTTTCAGTTTTGTACCAGACTCTTTTCTTGTGTGGTTACAGCTTTGTCCACATAGGGGCGCTCATACAATCTGATTCACACATTCACACCATGCTCAGTCCATTCAAAACAAAGTATCTCACTACTGAACAGATTGTTTGCTGTTCATTATGCACAGATACCTTTACCTGTGTGCCTTATTTTAGAGCATTTTGTTAAACCACATCTTAATATTTATCCTGGACAGAGAATATTAGATTAAAAATTAAAGTATGGAATCCATACTACTATGGATTCCAGACAATCTTTCTAAATATCTGTATCTCTTCTCATGTCAACTAGAATCTCACCACCTTCCACTTCCACTCAGGGCCGTATTACAGACCAGGCCAGGGGGCCCAAAGGTCCAGCAGCCTGGTGGGACAAAGCGATGTAGATGCTAATGCTAATGGTTGATGTCAGAGGGCCTCTATTCTCTTGGCTGTTATGATTATTACCTCCACCAAGGACTTTGTTTGTCTGTCAACAAGATTATACAAAAAAGTTTCTGAACAGATTTTGATTAAACTTTCCTGAATGATAGATAATGGGTCAAGGAAGAACCCATTAGATTTTGAGCAATGAAGGTCAAAGGTCAAGGTCACAGTAAAGGTCAAGAGCTAAAACACATAAGTGGTAATATCTGAGGAGGATTCAGACATGATAGAATCTCATGTTTTTTGCTTTACATCATCTCACCATCAGACATCAATTCAATTTTATTTATAGAGCCCCAAATCACAACAACGTCATCCTACAGGTCCTTACAGGAGAGAGAAATCAATCACAGAAATAGATAAAGTCCCAAGCATCCCCTGTCCTTAGACCCTCCTTCTCAGCAAGAAAAAACTCCAAAACCCAGTGGGAAAAAAAGACGAAATCTTGGGGAGAACCACAGTGAAGGACAGATCCACTCCCATAGACGGACAGGCTATAGATCAGGGGTCCCCAAAATCTTTCCTGTGAGGGCCACATAACTGTTCCCTTCTCTGATGAGGGGCCGGGGTCAGTTTGTAACAGAAAAGTGTGACGATTGCATTAGTGCCTAAATGTAAAAATGTATTGTTTTCCAGAAAGCCACAATCAAATACCCCTCTCTGGGTTCTTCACAGAAAAAAAAGTCCATTGAACATAAACTTCTTTGTCTTAATAGGTCCAAGTTTAGCTTAGTTGTCAGAGCAGAATCTCCGACTTAAATGACTCATATGAGCAGTCTCTCAAAGTTCTTGTGTTAAACTAGTCACTAACTAATAGTTAATAATGAAAATAGTTAAAAACTCAGGAATATTTTATTGCAAAAGTCCAACTTTATTATCAAATACAAATACACATATATGACCAAAAAAAAATCTAAATGCTCTCTGGTATTGTTCAGGGGCCGCAGTTTGGGGACCACTCCTATAGATGAAGATCAATTTGTAGATGAAAGGGAGGGGGGTGGGTGGGCCATCAGACAGGTGAGGGTGAAGGAGGAGCTCTGGGGTCACAGGTCAGCACAGGACACAGGTGAGTCACTGCAGATCCTGTTGTCTATGGTTCCTTATGTGGATACTGCTGAGAGAGTTGCCACCTCCCCCAGACGAAGGAGTGGAGAAAGGGGACACCGGGTCACTAGTCATGACCAGACTTGGTATGTAAGTAACATCAGATTGGGTTGACACCTGTGGCTCAACCACGTCACGTTTTGATGTCATATGATGCCATATCAAGCCTTGGCGGAGGTCTGCTGTGTCTGACTGGCTTGTTCACATTGTTATAGGACATATCTGAAGAGAACTGAGAGAGAAGGGTGATATGAATTGGCCAGGGGGACAGGGACAGCAGTCAGAGGGCTGGCCCTGCTGTAGTGCCTCTTGTGAATACTCCTAAGGGAGCCTTAACCTTTACCAACTAGGGTTTCAAGGAAGTAGGGGGGAATGATTTCAGAGAACCCTATGATTATGAAAGCTACTGCTAAGGGTTGTGACTTCTGGCTATGTGGGGGCAACAGTATGCTCTCCCATTATAGCCTTAATGGGAGAGCATTCCAAACACACCATCATATAGCATGAGCTAACCAGCACTTTTGTACATAAGATAACATCATAAATGACCAGGGGTTATAACAGTATGTTGTTTTGCTTTATTATATATACATTTATTATATATACCATACATATATAATTAAAAGTAAATTAAATATATTTTGCATGCATGTTTTGTGTTGATCCCATTCAAAAGGCTTCAAACTACAAAACTTTTTATCATATTATTATTATTTTAAATATGATTTTGACATTTATATCCTGGGGACAGAAAAGTTACCAATATCTAGGAATGACAGAGTGGAGGTTTATATAATTAGAGCAGAACAGCCTGTGCAAATATTTACAAAGCTGTAAATCAATGACTGCAAATGGGCATGCACTATATGTTTCTCACACTAGGTTAACTATCTCTGTAAATAATGTTAAAAGCCCTCAACAGTGAATTTCCACTCAGGGATCAATAAGGTTTTATATTACCAATTAAGTGTCAAACATTAAGATCAAAGGTCCAAAGTGGACGAAAGAAGCCATGAGTTGAACAAAGTCCGTGTTTGAGGAAGTGAACATGTTAGAGCAATGATGAACAAGCAAGGATTAGACATTTAAAGCTTAGGTCTCAACCTGAAGGAGTGAGACTAGGGTGAAAGTGGAAAGGACTGAGGATCATCCTATACACTGTAAGTCACACCATAACTATACTATAACTTTGCTGTTCGTGCAGTCATAACTTAGGGTGTAAATCAATTGCTGAATGTTAGATTGTAATTAACAATTTCTGTTTTGTTTTTAACTATTTTGTTGTAGTGTTTTGCATATTATCTCCATGAAGTAAGTGTTAAAAAAATGACAAAACATCAGAATAGCTGCATTGAAAACTTTAGAATTTAATAGTTTTCACACAGTACTATCGGTAAGCTGAATACATGTTTCTTTGCTTCAAAATTTAAACACATTAGTATCCATCTCAGTGGATATTTTCACAATTCCATGAAAAGTAGGTTAATAAAGAAATAATTAAATTGCATTGTGCTTTCATACCTAAAGAGGAGTAAAAATTGTTTGAAATGTTGTTGTTTTTTTTTAAATCCTAATTAAGTTTCTAATAATTCATCCATGAAAGGGTTAAATATGCAGTGTACATTTAGTTTTAGTACATTTTGCTGGAGGTTTAAGACACATCTGCCTGGGTATTATTTAGTTTATTTAGTTTATTTGAAAGGGGACAATGCAATTTAATAAAACACACGATTACACATGGTTTAAAAAAAAATTTAAAAAAAAATAGAATGAGCCAGAAGCCTAGAATAAGTCTGTATTCCCATGGACATGATTAAAAAAAAAGGGAAAAAAGAATTAAAATAAAACACACCTACAAGAGAAACATGTATAGACCATAAATCTAACCAATGACACACAAACATACTATTAAAAGAGCATATAGTACAGAATACCCAAACAATGTAATACAAGATTCATTTTCAAGCACTTGCTATGCAGTTTAAGAAAAGAAAGAAAATAAATAAGACATCACAACATGCTTGTGCTTTACTGCTGTCATCTATAGGTCTATTATGTAACTGAAGTCTGACCTTGGGCTGTTTCTTCTACCCAGTGAATGTTGCTCTGCTCATGCATATGTTGGTGTGTTGTGTTTTCACTCTATGAACAGAGTAATTTTTTTTTTGTAAGTTGCTTTCCACTCTCAACCTTGAACCACAGCTCAGACAGCATTCAGAGCGGCTCCTGGTGGTGTTCTTGAATATAACAGCTAGTCAGTTCCTCTTACATCATCAAATGTCTAACTGCTTGAAATCTGAGCTCATGAGCAGAGCGAGCAGAGTCATAAGAAGTAAAAAAAAAACAAAAAAAAAAACAAGGAAGAAGAAGCTGACTGTACACAGTGTATAGGACAATGTGTTCTGGTCTTCTGTGAGATCATTCATGCGTGTAAATCATGATTGGCTTTATTATTATGGAGTATCCAGACTTGTTTTTTTAGGTTAGGAGACTCTACATGATTATTCTGTTGTGAGCTCCTTGTAAAGTTCAAAGGTTACTTGTGTTCAGAGAGCACTGAATATTGAGAGGTAAGACATGCACCCTTCACCAAAACGTCTCATTATGGTGTTGTTAGTCTGCATTGGCTGAAAATTACTTTTTGTCAAATAACATATTTTATCCCTTGTGTGAGAAATACGTATATGTCCTGTAGCGTTTACTTTCTGGGTTCTTATCTTTTCCTGTTGTATGTAAACATGACATGTTAGAGAAAAGAGAAACACAAATGTACTTTTCTATTCCATGGAGCACTTTGGTATATTTTCTTTTTTTCTTGATGCCTCAAAGCTAAGACCATAACTTTGAGAATTATATAGTATATATACTATATTACCAAAAGTATTCGCTCACCTGCCTTAAAATACACTCAAGTGGCATCCCATTCTTAATCTATGGAGTTTAATATGACATGTGTGTATTCTGCGCATGTGCGTGTGTGTGTGTGTGTGTGAGAGAGAGACAGACAGAGAGGGGTAGACTTCGGATATTTTCATGCTGCTAAGTTTGTGGGAACAGTAGTGCATAAAGTAAGGTCCATAAAGACTTAGGTGACAGTTTGATGTGGATGAATGTGAGTGTCCTGAACAGAGTCCTGACCTCAACTCCACAGAACACTTTTAGGATGAATTAGAGCACACACTGAGAGCCAGTGTCTGATCTCACAAATGCTTCTGGGAGGAATGGTCCCATAAAAACACTCCTAAACCTTGTGGAAAACCTTCCCAGAAGAGTTGAAGTTGTTGTAGCTGCAAAGGGTGAACCCATATGACTGTATGGATTAAGAATGGGATGTCAAATTTATATGCAAGTCAAGGCAGGTGAGCCAATACTTTTGGTGATATAGTGTGAGTGTCTATATATATATATATATATATATATATATATATATATATATATATATATATATATATAGAGAGAGAGAGAGAGAGAGAGAGAGAGAGAGAGAGAGAGAGAGAGAGAGAGAGAGAGAGAGAGAGAGAGAGAGAGAGAGACAGAGACAGAGAGGGAGGTTAGTATGTATATGTTAGTATTTACAATGAACTGAAGTATTAGGGATTTCAGATCAGTCTAAAACTTAATATTATTTCATACTCCATAAGCTGGAACCTGTGTGATTTTTTTTTGGTGATAATTTTCTCAGAGGGTCATCTGGAACAGTTTGGATGCTTTGACACGGAGTCACCGATGTGTTGATATAACTTTCCAACAAAATAAATAAAGAGATATAAAAAAATTTAACAAGTTTGTTAAAGTGGCAAAAATACCAATAATAACATGTTGTGCCCACAACTAACCTCGCCCCTCTTGTACACATTTTACCTGAGTTACCCTGTGTGTTTTCATTTTGAAAACACATTTTTTTGTGACTGTAATGGTGACGTTTTGGTGAACTTAACCTTGGGCGGTGGGGTTACCTGACAGTTACCTAACAATACCAGTTAGGTAACTATTAATACTAGTCACTTATTTACTCATTTGAATTTTGACTACTGTTTCAACATCTTGTCACATACTTGGACTTTTGTAGGTTTAGACAAGACATTAAAGACAATCCTAATTTTACAGCCTCTTACCTCTTTCTTGGTAACAGATGGAGCACATCTTTTTTCCACCTTTGTCCCGTGTCGTTGTTTGCGGTGGCACCCATGGAAATGAACGGACAGGGGTGTGCATTGTGAGAGAAATGCAGAAACAGAAAATGGACAAGTTAGGATCTGTTTCTGTAACTGCCGTCCTGGCAAACCCACCGGCTGTTGATGTTTGCAGGAGATACATCGACACAGATCTGAACCGTTGCTTTGATGATGCTTCATTGAGGTAAATAAAAAAAAGAAAAAGAAATAAAAATATTCAAATTAAACAAACAGACAGGAAGACTGACTGGGGATGAAGGTTATAATAGTTTTAACTTTTTCATTCTAGCTTAGTTTTATTTAGTTTTGCCTTTTTCCCCCTTTCTAATTAAGTTAGTTTTTATTAGTTTTTAAGAGCAGTTTTGCTACTTTCTATTAGTTTTCCTTTTTTTCCTAAACGCTTAGTTTCAGTTTAATTTTCATATTAGTTGAAGTTAAGAATTTTGAATTTTCAGGTTGTTAATATTCATTCATGTCGTGCTGGGTGAGGTGAAAGGAAAGGACTCAGATGCCAGGTGCTGAAGGGAGAACAGTTTTAATTAAAAAAAAAAAAACAGAAGCAAAATGACAAACAGAGACAGAAAACGAAACCTGGGGAATAATCAGCCAGTGAATGAAATGTCCAGGTTATGGAGGTGACAAACTGAATGGTCCCACACCAGCAACTGCGAACCTCACTGCTTAAAAAGTTACAGATCAGCAACGACTTGCAGCTGCGTGGTTCGGGCCAGGTGAATTTGGAGTGAATCTGGGGAAAAGGTGACCGGTTGAGGCAGGTTGTAACAGTTCATGTTATGTTTAAGTACAGTTCGTAGATGTAAACATGTTCATGATGGAATTTTACTATTTTTGCTCAAAAACATAGAGAAAACTTTGGAGTTGATAATATTTATTTGTTTTTATCCTATAATTTTTTTATTATTTTAATGGTCCAGCCCACTTTATATCATTTTAGGGTGAATGTGGCCCCTGAATTAAAATGAGTTTGACACCCCTGCTCTAGAGGACCATAATTAGACACCCCTGGTCTAAACATGAGAACTGTCTGTAATATACTTTTATATCTTCTGGTCTCCAGTGCTTCATTAACAGACTCTTCTCCTTATGAGATGAGACGAGCTCAGGAGCTGAATGCCCAGTTTGGGCCTAAAGGAAGCGAAGAAGCTGTCGATGTGTTATGTGATCTCCATAACACCACTGCAAACATGGGTGTGACTGTCATCTTAACCTCCATAGACTGGATCACCCTACACATTTCTAAATATTTACAGGTAAAACTTTTTAGCCTCTCAGATAAACCCAAATGAGCTAGTATTTGTAAAAATAAATATGTGAAATCTGCCTTTTTTTTTTTTTTTCAGACCAACATCTCATCACCTGTCAGAATAATCTATGTGACTCAAGAGCCTTCTACAAATGTTTATCAAGACTCAGTGGCAAAACATGGATTTGGTAAGTTGGAAAGTCTCTCTGATAGGTTATTTATCTGAATTGTCTCAGTTTATTAAATTGTATTAAATTAAAGTAAATTAAATGTTTCTCCACAGCCATAGAAGTGGGTCCTCAACCTCATGGTGTAGTCAGAGCTGATATCTACAACATGATGAAGAAGGCAGTAGATCTCACATTAGAGTGGATTGAGAAGTTTAATGCTGGTAAGACACAACCCACAGTGTTTTACAGTTGGGGAAAGAATCATTAGACCATCAACATTCATCTTAAACAATAATTATGTCATTAAAACAAAGAGAAAACAAAACATGACATGACTAACGGCACTGTTTTTGTCAGTACAATGACATGGATATTGATATTAGAACTGATGTGATATTGATTATTATCAAGAAAACATAGACAATGGATAGATATCAGCTGTGACAATAAACTCTTATGAACTTTATTCAGATTTAGGGTTAGGGTTAGGGTTAGGTTAGGGTTTTTGATTATTATTATCATTATATTCATCCAAACAAATGTAGCTTTATTTGTACCAGGCTTTAAAATAAACAATAAATTGAAGAAAATAAGAGATGGTCCAGTTTTTTTTCCCATGAACCTTTTTATTTCAGTGATATCTCATCGTGAAAATATGTTTAATTTTGTTTTATTTGAGATTTTTGCCTCGCCAACACAGTACTGAAATACTGAATAAGAGGCAAAAATCTGAAAGTCTGATCACGTAAAGAAACAATAGTGTCAGTTGTTACATATTCCACAGGTAGAATGAAAGTAATTACACTTTTAACTATATCGTCACTCACAAAAACACATTTAACCTTTCTGTTTTGTTTAATTTGACCCAAAGCATGTTTGATTCTTTAAAACATGTCTGAAACAATACAAAAAAATCCAAACAAGCACTGCTAATATTTCATTACTAACTATTCTATCAATATGTAGTGCAGTGGTGTTCCTTATCTCCTCAATTAGGATACTTTACAAATTGTTCATAAAGTAGTAAATACTTTATTACTTTTGAAACACCAACATATAAAACATTAAAATATAACATAATATATCTCACAGTTGTAAAGAAAGTAAGAGTCTGACATTTCTGACACACTTTTACCTCCAGTTTGACTGCTGGGTTAAACTGACCCCAACAGTATCTATGTGATATAAACATGAAGGGGGTGATGTGTGACATGAACCATTTTCATATTCGATATTGGCTACACTCATTAAGGCTAGCAGAACAAGTTCCCTACTGAAAAAAATACTTGTAACCATTTTTTTTTAATGTTCAAACTTTAAAATGGGTCAATTTAACCAGTAACATAAAAGGAAACACATCTTCCATCATTGGATGTCATGTTAAAATCATTCAGTACGTTTCGAAAGCTCATTGAGATTGTTCTTTTCCTACAGGAAGTACATTTGAGGGGGGTGAGGTGGAAGTGTTCACTAGGAAAAGGTTGATTGACTATCCAAGGGATCCAACGACTGGTGAAATTACTGCAGCCATACACCCTCAGCTGCAGGTAATGTACAAACACAAACACATATATCCAGTGTTTAACTGGCCTCTTCTGCACACAGTGGCAGGAAAAATGGCATATTGAATATTAAATTTACATCGAAAGGAGGATCAGCTACTTTAACCCTTTGGTGCACGAATTACGAGATCCTTAGTCAAGATTTTTTTCCTGAGCACTTTTATTTTTCTTTAGGCATGAAGAACACAATGTGTTTGACTTTTTTTTTATTAACCTATTTTTCCAGCAATTAGAAAGAAAGTAAATTTTTTTTTAATCATTCAGCTAATCTGATGTTTTTTTCATATTTTAACAAACTCTAATAGTAGTTATTACATTAGTTATTACTTCATGGAGATAATATGCAATAAATAAATAAATAAAATATATTATTTTGTCCATCAAGAACAGCAAAGTTACAGTAATGGTATGAATTACATGGTATTGGATGATGCAAAATTCACAAAAGCTGTGGAATAACTGTCTACTGTAGTGGCCAGTATTGTATAAGTTAATCACCTGTTAATGTTTGTCACTCTCCAGGATAATGACTTCAAGCTTCTGCAGCCAGGGGATCCTGTATTCATGTCATTTTTTCAGGAGACGGTCAAGTACAAGGGAGAAGCACTTTATCCTTTCTTTGTGAACGAATGTGCCTACTATGAGAAGAAAATTGCTTTCCAATTGGCTGAGAGGAAAAGTTTGTCCATCCCAACTATAAGTGTAAACAAAAAGGACTGAAACCAAGACGAAGACAGTCACTGTCAACTCATAACTACGACTGTCAAATAATTACCATACAACTTTTAATCATTATCATTATTATTATTATTATTATTATTATTATTATTATTATTATTATTATTATTATTATTATTATTATTATTATTATTATTATTATTATTATTATTATTGTTATTATTATTATTATTATTATTATTATTCACAGGGTTGTTTTGGATTCATTTTGATTAATGATTATGGAATATTCATTCTTAGTGAATTTTTTCATGTAATTATTGTGTCCCACTTGACAGTCACATGACCTCGTAGTAAAATTCCCACAATGGTAGTTGCCCACAATTTTTGGGCAACTTCTACAGTACGCCCAACAGATTTTGAAAAGATGCTTTGGTTGATTTTTCATTAGTTTTGTGGTGAAGTTACTCAGGCTCCACGAATGTAAAAGTACCTCCCTCCAATAATGTGTTGACCATTTGTAGACGGTCCCTAACGCACACGACAGCCACGGAATGAAGAAAGGAGCTTAGTGAGTAGATTGTTTGCCTATGAATCAATAATTACCGTTATATTTTCCATTGTTTTGTTAGAGTGACATTAACGAGTTGCACTTTAATTAATCTAGATCAAGTTATTCAGGCAAAATGCTTGTTTGGGTCTTCATGTGGAAACGTTAAAAATTGAGCTGTCTGAGGGAGCCACATTTTAGATGTTTCCCTCTTCCAGTACACCTGATGGTCATTATCAGGCTGCTGCAAAACTTCATGATAGGTTTAGTAAGGGATAATGCATTGCCCACGCGCTACTATAAGAAAAATATTTCTCGACGGGGCCAAACAGCACCCCAACGCCAAAGTAGGAGGTATTTTATTCCACCCCGAAGGTAAATATTTTTTGATTTTTCACACGTGAGAAATACATCATCCCGCTCATTCTACGGGTTATTACAGTTTATTACTGTTACTACTCTAAAAGATTGGATAAAGTAGTCATTACAACGTAGCGAGTATTTACTTTCAAAGTAGCCGAACTACTTGCGGAGTGATATGGTACAATGAATCTGAAGTGACAAAACACATTGCCATTGGCAGCAGATGTTAATGGCACAGCGGGCGGTTATCAGAAAAAAAATCCGAGGGATATATCTAAAACATGCAGGATTGTGGCTCTCAAGGACCACCCCTGCATTAGCCTAGTGTGAGCAGAATCCCAGACTAATGTATGTTTCACATTATTGTGGTATTTTTTAGCTCAAAGTGCTTCAGTGACAAGAAAACTTATTTTTTGTACTAAAATTGCCCACAAAATACACAAAAATACACTAAGAAACACACAAAAATGCAGGGGAAAATATATATATATATATATATATATATATAAAAAAAACAGGTGAAGATCCACAAAAATTCATGAAAATTATGAAATATCCAAAACATATTCCAAAACTTCTGAAATACAGAAAAAAGAAACCAGGCGATAAATATATCTAAAAGGTGCAAAAATATGAATAGTATATGCAATTAACATGTTTATACAACACCTTCAACAGTAAACAACAACTGTAAACAATACAATTTTAATCAGATGAATCATGATGATGGATTAATTCACATTAATTTGTTAATATTGGAAGGCATATTCATTACATAAGCATTTTTACTGAATTATACATGGTTGTAAAATATGCAAATACAAAGCATATTATGATTTATAACAATGAAGGACAAGATTAATGCAAAAGCTCTATTTCTGTGAATTTAAGAGTGAATGTATCTTAAACAAATGTTCAATGATCTTATAATTGTCAGCATTAAATTGTTGTACAAATCCTTTCTCCCACTATTGAAATTGTGAATAACACATGTTTTATAAATAAAGCCATAGAACATTGTGAACTAAACCTTTGTAAAATGTATTAATCCAGTAACAAATACACTTTGGAATACACAGAAACTTTCACAAAACATGACAAAGTGTACTTTCAAATACACAAGTCATTTTAGAATTTGACACAAAAATGTAGCAGGTTCATCCATTTTTAATATGTATGTAAATATATGGAAATACACAAGTTCAAAGAAACTTCCACTCACAAATACTTTGTAAATGTCTGTTTATGTCCAAAATATGAGTCTGTCTCTAGGTTTGTGGGTGATTGGTCAAGAACAGAACTGACTGAAAGCAGTAGGGACGTGAAATATAGAATAAACAATTGGAAAGTGATCTGGGTTTATACTCAGCCCCCACTTCCTTAAAATTGAGTGGAAACAGTCACGTTTGTTTGTGCCTCGTTTGTGTTTGTTTGTGCCATTTCAATTATTATTTATCGTTTAAAATAATTTCTACGGCCCAGAATATGCTAGTTGTGTGACTTGTGTGACAACTGCACATACAGTACTTACAAAACCAAAATGGAAAAAAAAAAAAACGGATAACAATGTGGCTTTTCAGTTTTCCTTTTTGTGTTTAAATAAATAATAGAAAAAATGGATAACAGCCGTTTCCCATTTTTTCAATTTGAGTAAACCGGAAATGAGCGTGACCCACAGTGACAGAGATGTAAACCTATGTCCTATTTGGGGAAACTAAGAGGGTCACCCTAAGACCTGAAGATATGACCACGGAAAAAATTGGTGTCATATTATACCATAATGATCTTCAAGTCCGGTGGACATGTTTCCTTGGGTTGTTAATATTCATTTCTGGTTTACGCAACTTGCTTCGGGTCAAAATTGGATAAAACAGGAAACTATTATTCATTTAAACACAAAAAGAAAAACTGAAAAAACGCATCGGTATCATTTTTTTTTTTTCATTTTGGTTTTCGAAAAACAAATAATGAAGAAAAAAGTTGTTTTTTTGTTGTCTTATTTTTTGTTTTATTTTGAAAAATTCATGAACTAATGATCCACAGATTGAAAATAAGTTTAATGGGTTTTTTTTTTTGTTTTTAACAAAATGTACTTTCTTTTACTCGTAGCATACTATTCAACTTTTGTAAGCTAAAATGTTGGTCACTTTTCCATCATTATTACTACATAAAATCTACCTTTGTTTTGTGATTGTCATAATTTACGGTACTTTCTATACTCACATTTATTTTTCTATGTCTTTGCTGCTTTAACCACAACTTCCCTCCCCATTGGATCTTACTGAGACACAGATTTGTGGTTGTCATGGCAACAGTACAGGCAGGAGCTACGTGTGCTGCGGTGTGTGTGTGCATGTGTGTGTGTGTGTGTATGTTTGGTATTCTGTGTGTGTGCATATGTGTGTGTGTGTGTGTGTGTGTGTGTGTGTGTGTGTGTGTGTGTGGGTGTGTATGTGTGTGTATGTGTGTAGTGGGCAGGGAAGCCTATCCTCTCCATCAGGGCTGCAGCTCAGGCAGTTGGGGGGTGTTTCATGGAGGCGGGGCCTGTTTCGCTGCAGAGGCATACTCTGCAGCCTCATGCTGGACTCAACACTCTGGAAATCCCTCCTCACAGACACGTAGCACTCACACACAATTACAAAGACAGACTGCGGTCAAACCTCCTCAGCATCTGGGCCACGTTCCTCCTTTCATTCCCCCTCCTTTCTCTTTTTTTCTCACCTCCACCCCCTTGTCCCCCTCCTCCTTCACCATCCTCTAGCTGTCCAACGCTTCTTTCACTGCAGCTCTGACTCACTCATCTATTCCTTTCCCATCAACGCTGAGCTGAACTGCTCGACCTGGAAACATGTCCTCCAACTTGCCACCTGGGACCACTACAGGGACTGCTAAAAGCAAGCCCCTCTCCCCTTTCAGGAAGAGAGGCAGCCTGCAGTATGCAACCAGCACAGGTGGGTTTGATAACCTGGGGTCAGAAGAGAAGGTCAGTTTGAGCATGTCGATCTGGTAACAGATGGTGAAAATTCACCTGAAGTGAGCTGGTGTTACAGTCAAACAGAACTGTGAATCCACTTACATTCTGTTTATTGAATTGTAATGAATTTACATGTATGTGTCAAAAGAGCTTACTGTGCAAGATACTTTTTGTCTGAAATAGTTTGGAGAAATTCAAACCTGTTGATCTGGTAGGCAGAGTACGCTCTTGTTTTTGGTTGCTGCCATTCATATGCTGCATTTTTATGGGAGTGATTGCTTCTAGATCTGAACAACTTAGAAATCTAATTATTGTAATAGTCCAATATTGAATGAGTCACAGTGAGAACCCAAATTTCTGTTTCTCGATTTCTTGTACCGGTACACATTATAATAATATAGTATTTGCTGTGGTCTGTAGCAAACAAACATATTCCTTATGCTTGGAGAATTTTTCTGCAGTAGCGCTTCACTAATAGTGGTTTGTTGCAAAACATTTTACCTTAAAACATAAACTGCAGCTGCTGATATTTTTGGATGTTGTACTTGGTCATAATGCAAGTTTGGTAATATTTCAGTTGATTATGCTGCCCTACTTCCTCCCTCACCAGTTTTGATTACACAAATGAGGCAACATACATGCATATAATCCACAGAATTATAATAACAGTAGGAATGTAATCATATTACTAATATATATTGCATAACGCCTAGCATGATATATGCATGATATATGCATGATACCCTTTACATTTAACTCAAGGAAGGAATAGCAATGTGTATACATACATATATATATATATATATATATATATATATATATATATATATATATATATATATATATATATATATATATATATATATATATATATATATCAGTCAGTTTGCAAGCTCAACCTAAAGAACAGGTTTTTATTTTTGATGTTCATAGGAAGTGATGTGCAGTTTAAATAAATGTGACAACAGTGCGCTGGGATGGCAGTACAGTACATGTGGCCAACAGAGAATATGTAGGATAGAAGCTCAGGAGTTGATCCTACTGCTGAATGAGAGGATTAGTTTGCACTCTGATGTATGGAAACACCAATCAGTCTTTCATCCAAAATACAAAGGGTAGAATGAAGAATGATCCCATGATGCAATACCAGCCACCTCTCTTGATCTAAATGTGTGTTTTTGTTTTTATTTTCAGAGCAGGTTGCTTTAAAAAAAAAAAAAAAAAAAAACAAGCAAACTGATTAACCCATGTTTAATTGGCTTAAGCAATTATAAAAAGTGAATGAATGACAGAATATGTGGCAGCAGTGCATCATTAGTATTGAGCAGTCATATGCATATTGAGCTCCCAACGGGCAGGGGCCGAGGCTTTAAAATGAAGCCTGTGCAGAAGCATCATGAAGTGTGGCAGAGAACCACTGTTGGCCACTAGGCACCAGCTCGACAAATCCCTGTCAGCCATTGGCTTGCTCTGAACCTCTTTCTAAATATGTTAAATCCATTTTTCAGGAATCTGGTCTCACACTTACCCTGACAAGATGCAGATGTTTGATGAAGATTTGCTGCCTAATCTCTGGGAGTCAGTATATGGCTTCATTCTGCATGTTTTACTGTGCCAACCCTCTGCTCTCCTATAGCTCCGCCCCTTTGTAGACACATGGTTGTTGGTGGCACATAGTGTCAGTCAAAATGCAACCAATGGGATATGTAATAACAGTAATTTAACAGTAGCTCCCTCTCCTTTTTTTTCCATCTGTGAGTATTCTGTAGTTGCTCCAATTAAATACTGATAAGTTGCATCAATACATTTGATTTCTAAGTAAAAAAAAAAAAAAAAAAAATCCAACATTTGCTGGTTTCAGCTTCTTAACAGTGAAGATTAAAACATAGCTAGTTACATACTGTATTATTCCAAATATATTTTACATGTGTCCATAGATTCCCTATATATGTTGTTCATAGTCGAGCCATTGCAAAGTGAGCATGTGAAATAATCACATCCCAGTCAATGTGCATCACTGTTGTATTCATATTTAACTTTGAGGAAAAAACAAATTAAAAATAATTGTTGCTCTTTGTTTCTGTATGAGCCACCTATTTTAAAATAAGACAGATAATCTAATCTTTCTTTTTTTGTATTGTAAACAAGTGATATAATTCCCTGCATTAGCATATTATAAAAACAGGATCCTTGCATAATGCCCAGTGTTTCTTTAAAAACACTGTAGAGGACACTACTGAGGACGTGCTGGGCCGACTGTTGTCATGTTGTGACGCTGTGATGACTGTCAGTGTAGTCAGAGTGATTTTTACCCCAACAATAAGTCCAACAGTCGGGAGTCTGAATGATTCACCATGCACCCTCTATTATTAGGTCTTTCTCTGTGATTACCCTCATTTACTGTTCGTATTTGAAAGTGGTTATTACAAAAATGGCTCCGGAGTCAGAATCATCCTTGGCTTTTATATTCGATGGTAACAGATTTTTTTGTCATGATGTAGAGGAGAAGCAGACTGTGCACAGATTCAGATCTGAAGCCTCCAGGGTTTGATTTAGTAGGAGTCTACTGAAGCACATGACGATAACATCACATTATATGTTGTAAAAAAAATAAAAAATGTCCAGGGACACGTCTGAGTAAGCAAAGATGACATTTAGGTGACTCATCTTTTGTGTTTTCAAAACGCCATTAAGATAGTTTAGTGCACAGCCTGTGTAAACACAAGTAAAACATGGCTGCAGAGTCATAATGAATTGATTGTTTTGCACCAGTTCATTTTAAATTCTGAATATTAAATAAGGTGATTGCTCTTCTTCAATCTGTTAGAGCTTCTCATAACAGGGTCATAAATTATGGACTGTCAGACGCATCCATATCACTTCTTTTCTTAATGATTGGTGAAATTGACTCTAATTAGGCTGGTGGAGCGTCAGCCTGATAGATTATGTCAGTCAGAGGCCAAACCTTTAATTTAATGAGCACATCGACCAGAGTGGAAACATCCACAGCAGTTTATCTTTCTTCAATGCTTACTTACCACACTGTACATGTTGTGCCTTTGGAACAGCCTCTTGCTCTTCTTACAGTTATTTTGTGATGCGATGAGGTGCGGTTCTGTCCATATTAAGCGTATTACTGCAGGGTTTGTGGATTGAACTCATCGACGGGTGAATCACTTTTCTAACTGTTGAAAGGGTAGTTCTGAGAATAGTGTGCCTCCCACCCACTCACCAGTTATCCCACTCCATGCCTCATGCTGGGTTTGCACTTGCTGAACCACTTAAAATCAACACAAATGAGGACACTAGTTTAATCTAGCAGCACTAGTTGCATTTAGAAAAGACTGAACTGAAACCCAAGAATCAATGAATTAAATAAAAGGCTTTTGTAAGAAGTAGAAATACTAAAACAAAAACAACAAAAAAAAACCATTATAGCAAGAATATAACAATGGACTTTTCAACAGCAACATCAATAATAATGAAGATTAGATAACTACTGAGAAAGCACTGCTTGTTTATTTATCATTTGTATTTATTTTTCTAATTCAGCCTTGATTAATTAACAATTCTTCATTTATGACAGACAAATGTGTGTCTCCATGTACATATCAATATGTAACCACACTACTACTGCTCAAAGAACACCCTGTTCTTTTCAGTTTTTCATAGAAATTCAGGCATTTATCTAATTAATCTAATGAATATTTATGAATGTTAAAGCAGCCTGTTTCCTGTTAGTGCTGTGTTATGGTTTAGACCATCACTGGATTGTTCATCATTGAACAGTTTTTCATAATTTCAAGTATTTTGTTTTAACATAGTTGCGGCAAAAATGATCAGCCCATCAAAACACATCAAAAACAATAGCTGTGCAATTAACTTCTGTATGCATCATGGGACTAAAATAGACAAAAGAAAACATGGAATGTCCAAAAGCACTGTTTTTTTTGTCAGTACAATGACACAGATATTGATGAAGAACTGAAGTGGTTTTGGTTATTATCAAGGAAACCATGGGAAATAAATAGATATCAACTCTTAAACTCTTATGAGATATTTTGTTGTTATTAATATATTTGTCCAAACCTTCCATACCTTTAGTTACACCAGGTGATGAACAACAAATTGAAGGAAACAATGGGTGATTTAATAAGTTTTTTTGCACAACTGTTTCATATCTTTTTGTTCATTCTTTTAACATTGTGACATTTTTTTTTTTGCACAATAGAGAATCTTTTATTTATTAAATCACATTCTCTGGAGTCAAGCATTCACACACTTTCTCAATATTTGCCTTTTTTTAGGTTTACTTTTTCTCTATTAAATTAAGGTCTGAGTTTTGGGATGACAATGCAAGAAGTTCAGTTTGTCCTTTAACAGCCTGTACGTTTATAGAAGCTGATTTCATGAGTTTCCTTATTTCAGTTTGGTGAGTGGCCTTTAGGTGGCAGTGTGGAAAAATCTAATGAATGTCTGGGAAAAACAAAGACTTTAGATAATGAACTTCTATAAGCCTCTTTTTTTCTTTGGTAGAGGTAGAAAGTTCATCAGCATGAATGATAGAATGGAGAAGCATTGAAAAGACTTGAACTGACTGTAACAAATGGATGTGTATTAGTATAGAATATTCACAAACATCCTGGGACAATAGGTGTCAAACTCCAGTCCTCAAGGGCTAGTGTCCTGCACGTTTTACATGTTTCCCTCTTCCATGATTCAGTTTAACTCTTTAACTCCTGAGACTTTAACAGTTTTCCACAGTAAAAAAAAAAAAAAAGAATAAAATGAGCAACAAAATTAACAAAAATGGCCAAAGTCATCAATAAAATGAGCAAAAATTAAAAATAAACTAACAAAATAATTAGTATCATGAACAAAGTAAGAAACAAATGGAACAAAGTTCAAGAAAAAAAAAATCTAAAATAAAAAACAAATGTAGAAAAATAAACAAAAAATGAGCAAATAATGAACAAAAACTACTAAATATTTTCTAAATTATAAAATAACACAGACAAATGTGCACCAAAAAAATCACTAAAAAAAAGAGAATTAGTATTGAAATGTTGTCCCAGCACTTTTAATTTTTTATTTTATTTTATTATTATTAAATGTCTTTTGACATCTATTCCATGAGCAAAACTAAATAAAAACAGTGGAGAAAAAAAAGGAAACTAAACCATTCGGAATGTGTCAGCGCTGACACTTATGAGGTAATAATCATTATCTCTGCAGAAGACAATGGTTTCGTGGTGTGATGGAAGAAGCAAATATCTAAAACATACAGGACACCAGCCCTCGAGGACTGGAGTTTGACACCGCTGTCCTAGGACAACAGGTGCAGAAGATGTTTACAGTGAAAAGAGAGCCATAAAGACTGTTTCACAAGGCTCTATTTAAGGTGCAAAAACAGAAAAAGGAAAGTTGTCTTTCTTGTGGAGTAAATTTCACTGGTCATATGAGACTAATACTGAGCTGTTGTAAACTGGTGATAATGATTAGTGTTAATGTGTAGAAAAAGAAGGTTAAGTCTGTAAGAATACCAACCCAAACATGAAGCATGGAGGTAGGTTGTACACTAGGACTAGTACTAGTGCACATTATAAAAAAGATAACGCAAAAGGTTAAGAACATGACGTACAACTGCAGGAACCAAAATCACAGGGTGGAAAAACTAGAATTTTAAAATACACACTGTCTCCAGTTAAGAACTTAGTGTTCAAATCGAAAGACTAAAGATAAGAGGTAATGTAATTTATTTTATGCTGTTATGGAAAAGTAAACCCACTTTCCTAACTTCTATGTTTAGTCACAGAGTCGAGTACATTTGGGCTTTAGGAAGCTAAGTTACAGTACGACAGCAAAAGTTCACAGAATTTGTAAACATTCGGCCCCTGAGAATTAGAAAATGTCCTCACCAGAATGCATTTAACCAAGGTGCATGTAAATTCTAATCCTCAAATTTAAAGGGGACATATCATGCAAAATACAGCTTTTAATATTTTAAAACACAAATATGTGTTGTCTGTGTGTGAGGAGACCCTTAAATTATGAACAAATACATCCGCTCTCCTTTTCTCTTGATCCATTTCTTGTTGGAGGGGGATGAAAATGCTCCATTTTGGACTTTCTATGCTTTGTATGTCACATGCATAGATTAATTTGGATACCCCACCCCATCCCACCCCTCCAGCTCCGTTAACCCCACCTACTTGTCACAACGACCTCTGCTCGTGACTCACAGATCCACCAGTATTCTGTATCGGTAGTCTCTGTGTTGGTGTCTGGTACGGGCTGGTCCATGGGCGGCACCGCGACTGTGGTGTCGTGTAGCCAGCCTGGGTCCAGACCAACTGGACCTGTTAATGGACCAGGACCTGAAGGTACCAGGGCTATAAAACTCAGCACTCGGTCCACTTTGATTATCTCCAGCTGATTTTATTTCATCTGTCTTTGTCTCTTTTTCTCTGCCTCAACTTTTTCAGGTAACATTTCTTTCTTCTCTTCCTCTTGGTAGAATGTGGAAGAGAGGGGCGGAGTCAGCTGTGGCTCATTTGCATGAAAGCATGAAGCACTAAAACAGAATGTTTTTAAAAGGGCTGTTTCTCCAGATTGAAGAGGCTGCTGTGTCTCTTCATTAATGTGGTATCTTGACCAAAGCATGTGACAGACATCATGACACTGAGACACCAGAGAACTGTGTTAACTTGTGGAAAATGGGCATGATATGACCCCTTTAATGTAATTAAATAGTAATAGTAGAGAAGTAAGAGATTGTACAATGGTTCTTATAACTATATGGAAAAATGTCAAAAATGTGGAAACTCCTAACTTTAGCCAAAACACTATGTATGAGCAAAATCAGGTAATATACAGAAATGACTGTTTCTGTGATCACAGTATCCTCGTGCTGATCAGCATCTTTTATCAGAGGAAAAGAAATCCAACACCAACACACTGTTGCAGTTTTGCTCTGAAGAAACGTATTTCATTAATGCACCCAGTTAGATGTTACTCATGTGATGACACAGTATTTGATGGAAGTGGTCACCACTTGAATTTCTATGAGGAAAACCTCACACTTATGAAACATACAGTTACGGCCTGTTTATTCATACATGGCGATCATTTAGGTTACGCAAGAGGCTGCTGATGATGAACCTTTGACACATTGCCGGCTCACGCCTCCTCGGGCTGTGTCACACCCTGTCATCTTTACATGTCAGGGTCTGTGTCATGTTCAAATACAGTAAAGACAGAGGAAGCAGACCCTTCAGGTTAAATTTTAAGCCATGTCACTCCCGTAGTAATGCAATTTGTACAGGTAATTCCTCCATTTGTAATTAATCATTGATGGGGCATTAGGAATAGCACACATCTGCAGCTTGACACACCTTTGTCTGATAACCTTCAGTCACTCCCTGCTCCATTACATTCACTCTTTGTGCTAGTATTTATGGGTGTGTATCCCATGTATCTGTGTCATTCATGTGAGCCACACGCTATAACCTGTTAGTGGTTGTGGACTTGAGCCCTGTGGGTGGAGCAAAAGCTTTGTTGTTTTATATCTAAAACCACCTGTAGTGGTGATGGAGAAGACACATCAGTCTGAATCCAATACCATTTTCCACCTGCAGCATAAACCCGTGAAGAATCAGAGACTCTTTGAAGGTATAGAGCTGTTTTTCAACCATTTATATGTACATTAATTACATGAAAGATGATATAGTACTTTATTTAATGTTATTATATCTTATTAAGTGTACTAGTGGTTTTTCAGCTACTTCATGTATATTTAACTCTTGATTTACTAGGAACGAAATGGGTCTCTGGGGTTTGTGAAATCAAAAACCCACTCCATCACCAACAGGGGTGAGCAGTAGTTTCACATTTCAGTCGTATTTAAATTTTTATAAATTAGTTTATGATTTTGCATCACACATACCCTATCAAGACAATGTTAATACATGCATTTTAACCTCGCACTCAAACATATTAATTTATTTACACAGAAAATATGTTAAAAGACTACTAATTAATTAAATAAATAAATAAATAAGAATAATAAAACCACTTCACATCATGATGAGGGGCCTCCCTCTATATGTGATATAGTACTTGACCATCAGAGGGAGATGGATGGTCTGGTCTAATGTGCTCCTCTTGAGGATGTTTCATTAGTTCATCTCAAAGCCTCAAAGGACGATGCTACAGTATGTATCACTGAGTGGTAGAATAAGAACAAGTGTCATATTTTAAGACAATAGGGATTTCAGTTTTTCTCTTCAGGTTAAAATATAGTTTTGTTTAGTGTTTAGTGTTTTCCCTGTCGTACAGCAGTGGCAGTGGACAAAATAAGGTGGGGAAAAAATACCAGAATTTGAAAATACACACTGTTCTCTGGCAGCGTCATTGGAAAATTGAAGAAACTTTTTCATATTTTGGTTTGGTTTTGACCCATGGAATAGAGCAGTAGATTCACTACTGAAGAATTATAAGCAATTATAGTTGTCAATCACATACACCATTTCCATGAAGTTGGAATTAAATATGATTGTCTCTTGTGAAATAATTGTGACAATGTGATAGATAAAGTCCTTCTGAGACTCAGTGTGTAATCATTGCACATAATCAAATACATGAATGAATGAATAAATACGTAAATAAATAAATAAATAAATAAATACATAGGCATGAAACAAGGAATGTGTCTGAAAAAATATTTCACCTTCATGGTCAACAGTGTATTTAACCACATCACAAAATATTTAAGAGATATGCAAATCATTTCTGACAGGTTAGATTTTCAATAAAAGGCATAGAATTGTTCAATCCTGCCAGACTGCTTGAAATACAATATGGTTACAATGAATTATAGACTTTATACCCCATGATGAGTTAATGAAAATAATGAGATCAGTGTTAGGGTTGTATATTTTGTGTGATCACAAAAATACATGACTGTTTTCCCAAAATTTCTGAATAAAATAACTACACAACTGCATCTATTTATCACAACTGCATGTTAGGGGGAAAAAAAAGTTTTTCAGTTCCATTTTAAGAAACTTGAGTTGAACTCTCGATGGTGTTGAGCAAAAAAAGATAAGATAGGAAACAAAAGTATGTTATGCCAACAGCTTCTTTTGTATGAAGTTAATAGAATTAGTATAACTCTTAGGTAACAGCAGATTTAATCAACATGGCTTTCCACTGTGACGGTTATGATACTTTACACAAGTCACTAATGTACTGACGTTTTACATCTGCAAAAGTATTACCGTCACACTGTTAAAATACCACATGAAAAGTACAAGTTTATCAGTAAAAGAAAACATAATACAAACATACATATTTTTCTGTGTATGTTTTTTTAAAGAGTTAATTAGTTCAAGAAAGAGCAGTTTTTCAACCTTCAGTTTATTATAATTGTCAGACATCAATACATTTAAAGAAACTTGATTTTCACTTGGCATTAAAAGCATGAGTAGTAATGGATAAAGTAAAGGAAACAAACAAATGTAAAAGTTGAAGGATAAAGTAAAATGGAAATATACTAAGTACTTGTGGTTAAATGTAACAGATGCCTAAAAGTATGTAGATTCTGTCCACCACTAGTTAACAAAAATATTTTTATCATTTGCTTCATCCTTTATCATAGAAAAATGTCTTCAACTACAGTACAGGACAGAAAGTAGTTAAGAATAAAAGTCAAATAAAACTTCTAATGACAAACGTGATTTACAGAGCCTGGTTATTGTTACCATAATCTAATCCAAACCCTAACCTAGCTCCTGTAAAGTCATTATGTTAGACTGGTGTACTTCCCCAATAGAAACTATAGCTTTTAACCACATTATATTCACACCTGTAGTCTGTTTTTGTACATCAATAAATACCATAGGCCATCCTTCAGATCTTTCTAGACTTTTGAAGGTCAGAAGAACTTGTTTGAAGTTAGAAGTAGCAGCTAAATGTCACGCTGTCTTCTGTCTTTTCTTTCTCTTGGGCTTCAATTGAAATTCATGCAGAGTAGTTTGATCCAAAACACAAGTGAAAAGCTGTCAACTGTAATACTTTTTGCTAATTTATGCATGCAGTCTTTACTGTTATCCAGAGCAAATATACATTGACTGTACAAATGCACAGAGGTACGACTGCTTTACACACAGCTGACACAATACAAGGAGGTCACACACTGAATAGTCTTTAGTTTTACATCATATAATTGCATCACTTCACTGTAAGTAAAGTGAAAAAAAAAACCTCTGTCCGCAATGTAAGGACTCTTGTGTTTATAGCATGGGAAAGCGTTTTCGACAAAATGACTGCAGCAGTCATAATGGGGACAACGTGCTGGCCCTTTAATTTCATTCATGTGAGGGGAGATGGAGGCTCGGTCTCATTTAGTAGACAGTCCCTCAGACTGTTGCTATTCAGCTGCTGAAAAAAGACTGTGACATCTCAAACCTTAGTGCTGAGACAGCAGCATTTAATTCACACACACACACACACACACAGATAAACACAAACATCCTGAACACATGGTCCCATCAGCAAAACATAACCAAGAGCGTAAAGTGGACTGGAGGGGTGCTGTTGGAGAAACTGTCAGCAGGCTTCACTGTAGAGGAGACGCATTGACTGGTCACCCCCCCCCCCCTCCTCTGCTTCCTGTGGTACTTTCCAGATAGATGTCAGAGGCATTTAAATGAGGAGGATCAGCTCCAGAGGCAGCTAGTGCAGCGACAGCTGGCCTGAACCAGGAGCAGACATAACAGAGGGGGGTCACACACTGGGATGTGAGGGGGGAGTTCATGGATCTGCTGGACCAGCCGTATGTATGACAGGGACAGATTTACTGACAAGTGCACATGATAGTTTTGTGTGTATGTGTGTATGTGTGTGTGTTTATGTTTGCAGTTTGTATCATTGACTGAGTCTTTGAAGTGTTTTCTTTCTTGTTTCCTTCTCTCTGCATCCTTCTTCCCTCCTTGTCATCATGTTTTAACCCATCTTGAAAAGGACAGCAGACGCCATCCTGGGCCATTTGCTGTTTGGTCATGCTCCGTCTCCCTGCTGGGACAGCCTCTCTCACCCTTCTCTGTATGTCTTTCCTCTGTCTGCCCTGCTAGCTGCTGGTTAACGCAGGCTCTGAGGAGACAGGTACGCTCACGACCCTCATTCAGGGCAAAAGCACAAACAACCCTCTCCTCTCTCCCCTCCAACCCTCCTCCTCCTCCTCCTCCTCTCTTTCCCTCTTTCCCACTCACTGCAACTCTCCTCTGCTTGTCCCTTGACAGCTTTGTGTAATAGCCCTGAGCTCTGCTTTCTATAGTGAGAATGTGTGTCGATTGATTGCCCCACAAACCAGCTTTCTCTTGTCTTTTAAGATTGGTGTGAAGGTGCAACTGTGCACAAAGTAAGAGAACAGATCAATATAGTTTGCTACCTACACCTGCAACTGTGATATCTGACTGTAAACTAAGATCTGTGTGTATTTAACTTTAATATTTTGGTAACCTTTTATATGGATAGTTCACCTGCAGAGAGTTTATAGAATATTTCTACACTTCAACAATTTAGGAGAAAATGAAACAATTCAAGTGATTTGTGTCTGAAGATTCAGTGTTACATATAAAACTATGAATATATTGAACTATTTCATTACTTTTATGCATGAATTATGACAAAATTGCCCTTTTCAAATCTGTTTTGAATTATGTAAAGCTGCAGCAGTCTGTCAGTTAATCAATTTGTTGTCAGCTGTGAAATGAATCACCAATTATTTTAATGAATCTAAGTCATTTTAACAAGAATAATCACATTTCTTCTATTGCAGCTTCTTTTTTTTGTTTATTTACACCTATGGCTTGGATAAGTAACTAACTAACTAACTAACTAACTTGGATGAGGAACTATTATTTTTTTTTTAAATTTGTAATTTACACCAAGTGCGTAGTTGGAAAATGAATCAACAATATTTCACTTTAGTTTTTGAAATTTAACAAGTACTCTGAAAAGGTAGATTAACTAAAGCTAAAATGCAACCAATATTTCTCGTGATTATTTTCTTTATGTAAAAATTGACATCTGTAAAGACACGTGGGAAAGAGGTTTCCTGTAGAATACAAACAGCAGCCGACATGCATTTAGCTCATGCAGCTCCAGATACTAAAGCATCTGTGGGTATAGAAAGACATGATTATACATCTCCAGAGGAGTCAGCTGTGATGCAGCACAACAAGTGATGACAAATGATGGCTAGGTGCACAGGATCCTTTAGCACAGGAGGCTCTTTATTGTATTGTGTGTGTGTGAAGTATGTGTTTGTTATTTTGGACAAGAGACTGTGAGTAGAAAGCCTTCACTGCAGCTTTGAACATCTGCCACAAAAAAAAACACAAGAGACTGAAATGTGTTTTCAGTTCAGTTCAGTCATGTGTGATATCATAGGTCATCCTGTCTTGCTTTGTTTATGTTTGTGATTTTGAAAATGAAGTAAGACGAAAATGAAAACTATTACTAGCATCAATCAGCATCAGCTTTAATACTGCACGTTTTCTCCATACATATATAATATACTGGCCAAATTCTACTGGACTTGTTGGAAAATATGTTGCACTTCACCAGTGGAAGACATTTATCCATTGCATTGGTAGATTCACATACACTTTTTACATACTCCAGCAGAATTAAAAATGATTTGGCCAGTTTTCAGATAAAATGAATGATAATACAAAAAGCTTTTCTTTGGTTTGGAGAAGATATTAATTATAAAACAAATGTGTTTTCTCTTTGTAATCATACTGACAAAACGAAATATCCAAATGAACCCTATCATAAGTTTACATACCCCAGTTCTTCATCTTCTGTATTGGCTCCTTTAACATCAGTGACAGATGTTAGTCTTTGTAGTTGTGGATCAGACACTTTTTTTGCTCATATGGGAAAGCTGCCCATTATTATTGGCAAAACACTCTCAGTTCCTTTTAGATTTTTTTTTTTGCATGAACTGCACCACAGTAGATCAGGACACCCCTTCATCTTCAGTTTTTTTTTCTGCTGTACTCAATGACAGGTCAACTTGGCCTTATGCTTTGGGTCATTGTCATATTAAAACATCCAAGACTGTCACATGTGCATTCAGTCACACTGTAAACTTGAATAAGTTAGCAGAACTAAAAAAAATGTAAGGCAATCGATTGCCTTAAGTTTTATAAAACTTAAAAAATACAAGTTTCCAGAACTTACAATTTAGATGCTTATTAAAGTATACTTAAATTAAAACATTAATTATTAACTTAGTATTCTAAGGTTCTGTCAGTCCTACTGGGAGACTAAGTCAGGGTTCAGTGTCTTTGTCCAAGGACACTTGGACATGTGGACAGACAGAGCCTGGACTGAAGGGTCTACCAACTGAACCACAGGCTCTACATACACATAGACTTTTATGCTGAAAAGGTTATGAAAGCATAATTTTTTTTACTTGTAGTAGATTATACTCTGTGTTCATGTGTGATTTTACCTTTCCATGAAACAAAAGGGAAAATAATTATAAATAAATAAATAAATAAATAAATAAATAAATAAATAAATAAATAAATAAATAAATAAATAAATAAATAAATAAATAAATAAATAAATTATTGTATTATATTAACCAATAATAAGTTGAATGTATTCCGAGCATCCAGTTATCAGAAATGTCTGGGAAGAGTTAACTTTTAACTTTTTTCTTTTATTGTTTATTACCTAATATTAAAGCTACATGACACAAAAATGTAGAACAAAATGTAGAACATGAATATACAAAAAAAAAAGTAGTATAAATCTCGAAAACCAGGCATCATTTAATTTCATGTCGTTGAAATGGAAGCTTTATTACATTATTACATCCAAGTCATGTCTGAAGGAATCAGATCAGTACATAGTAATAACAGCGATCAGGCCCTACCTGTCTGACATCAGAAACATTCAGTTTGTTCTTTTCTACACCCTGAAAACACAAACCAGAAGTATCTGCATTAGTCTCATATCCTCTCAGACTGCTAATTACAATATACTGAAAGGCCTTTATGGGATTGTTGCACACACTAAAAATATCCATCACTGCAGTTTTTAATAATCAGACATTAAATATTAAATACTGACTTCAAATATTAAATAAAAATAATTCTGCCCACTAACATACTCTGCAGTATATTATAAAGCACTAAATATTTAGTTTGGGTGTAAGTACAAAAACCCAAATTTTTGTTTATCCTCATTTCAAGGGGATTTTCATTCAACTTTGTCATTTATAGCTTCAAGAAATAAACTCTGAAATTATTATGACGCTAAAGAGTTTTTTTGCTTTTATTCTATTTTGTGTCCTATTAGTTTAAATACATTAATAAAAAGGAATTTACTTTTTTTCAAAGTCCCCAAAGTAACAGCAACTTTTGATAAAACATAGCAGATAAATATCATCCACTGTGTCCTATGATTGTCTTCTTACTATATATGCCAACAGACTGATATCAGCTCCTCCTGATAAATGACTGCTATATTAGTAGGTTCTTATTATATGCATACCTACTGTATATAATAATTATCATAATAATTTTATATATTTAAATATATAATATACCAGATAATAATGATTAATACTGTCTCCTCAATGACAGAAAATGAGGTAAAGTCAAAGATCATATACAATTATAGTAATAACAATGACAATTATGTCTAACATGAATTCAAAGACCTTCATCAATCTTCTGCTAAAGTAGTGCAATGTTTCTGTCTTTATTCTCTCAGAGCCATGCATCCATAAGGCTTTCACAGTGAAATATTTGCCACAGCGGCTGTGAGTCACTGGTTCTTTTTTTTGGTGACTGAAAGACTAATGTGCACAGTCCATGTAAGCAGGTACTGTGGGTGATGCATGACACAAATAGAGAGGGAATCTCTGGGTGTTTATGTAATTATTTGGTATTTACACACAGTAAATACACTGTTTTTCAGAAGGTGGTTCTTGTTTGACTTTTCTCACAAATTTGAGAAGAAAAGTGTGACTGTAAATAAATAAATTTCCCAGGATGTGTTTTGACCTCCAACGTTGTGCTTCGCTTTGGCCTTTGGTTTTGGATGACTTACCGGTTGTCATGTCATCCCTGCGGACTTTTTAGACCACAGCATCCGGGTCAATGGAAGAGTCTGCAAACTGTTTTGTTGCTGAAATATGCATAGAGTGAAAATCAGTTGGCAAGCTGATACTATTTGACCTCCTTTTGAGGCTTAGTGGAAAACATGGAAAGATGAGCTTTATGAGATAATGTGTTGCTACATGTATTTGTTTACCACGCTGAAGCTTAGAGCTGAAACGGCAGATCTATGAAACATCAGACACCGAAATTATTCCATATACATTCAAGGGAAACGTATCTGAGTTTAATTTCTGAGTGGTTTGTGCTCCAGCAGTGGGGGGATGAGCTGTTATGTAACCATAGATGCAACTGATCCAAATATAGCAGCCATTAGGGGATTAGCTCAGGGTCCGGTAGGCTTGGCTCTTCAGTGGCCGACATGGATGTCTTTGCCGCCGGTTGCATCCTGCCCTCCACACCAGTGTCTGCTGTTATCAACGCAAATTGACATGGCCCAAACCGACAGCTGAGATAGCATCTTAGCTGACCCTACATTACACAGATGCACCCGTTCTTGTCAGCAGACGAGCATCTTTCTGCTGTTCAACTTTCATGGGCCTGAATGAATTCCATATTTTTGCTTTACATTTAAGATGTCTTTCTATCAGTCTTGCTTTGATGAGAGAGAAGCTCTTTGTAATTTAGGGAATTTTCACCATGCTTCATTTGCAAACATTCATCAGAAACTAAACATGAATGATGGGAATTGACAGATGCTAAATGGTGCATTTAGGATCTGTCAATACCCTACCCTAACCAGCAACAAATTCACAAATCTTAATATTAATCAAATCAATCATCTGATCTATTGATCTTAATATTATATTATAATGTGACCTTTGCACATGGGCACACCACAGTGATAATGCTGAAATTATATGTTGTGCTTCCTTACCACATGTTTTGCATATTTTGCTTTTCTAAGCAAGCAAAATCTGATTTATCACCTCGTACTAACCTCTGATATCCATTAATTAATTCATGCACTTTATTTTAAAATGTTTTTTTTTCTTCTGTGAATTTTATAGGCTATCACCAAATAATAGCGCTTTCGTAATCATGTGTACAAGTATAGCTAATTAGCACAGAGCCTTTTCTGTGAGCTAATGTCTCCTTTTGTTTCATTTTATGCTTTAGAGTGGTCATTATTTTCTACACAAACCAGCTTTTCATGTGTTTTAAGGATGGAGTAATGTTGTAACTAGAACCCGACTGATTCATCGGCCAGCCAATTAATTGGGCCGATTATAGGGTATTGCCAAATAATCGAAATTATATCTATGTAGCCAATTTATTAGCACTTTTTTGCTGCAGATTCTGTTACTCACTGCTCCTGTGCACATGTTTGCACTGCCTGTAGAGTTAGAGAAAGGGTAAATCCTGTCAGTTCTGCTTTTACTTCTGCTCAGCCTATCACTCCTACATACAGGACTGTTTCTTGTTATATGCAGACTATGCAATTGCGTAGGGCCCCACAAAGTCAGTCGAAGGCCCCCAGAACTGCTGTAGGCAACAGCCTCATTTGAGAATCAAAACCATTGTCTATATTGTATGTGGCATCCAATACTTTTTCCAAAACATTTTCAAAAATGTTAAAATAGCATGAATATTCTGGTTTTAGAGATACATTGTTGTTGTTTTTTTTAACTTATGCCTGTTGGGCTGGACAGTAGTGTGATTTATTGTGCTATGCTGATTTTCGCCAGATGGAGAGGCTAGGTTACACCCTTCTACTTCCGGTCCATGGGTGCTTAGCTCGCAAAAAATTTGAATGGGAGTGAATAGAGCCAGTCAAGCTAATTCTGATTCTGTTTGAAGAGTGCTCTGAAATTCACATATGATAGTGGTTAATAAGAAATATTTGATGTGGCATAGGCAGACCACCCATTTTTGATAGGAAGCAAACGTGACGTTAGGTTTTATGTGGGCTTAGTAAGAGACAACAATGCGTGGAGTATGTGACGTCACACTCCACCCAGCTGTGGTGTGGAGTCTGTGGTGATGTCACATGTGCGCCAGGCGTGTAGGCTAACTTATTAAAGCTGTTTGTTAACAGAAGCAGTTGAAATGCACATCAATACTTATCATTCATTATGATGTACAACATGTGTGTGATTCAGGACACATGACAAACCAGATATGATTTTAGCATTTTATTTCCCATTGAATACCATTCATTAATTTTCCCATCTCAGGCCCCATGAGCCTCCCGGAAGGGCGGAGGACCTTAGCATTAGCATTAACATTAGCATTAGCCGTATTCACTGAGCTAGAGATGCCCGCAGCCAGTACAGATCCACCTTGAATCGGGTGGATGATGTGACAACACAATGTTTAAATGCGGGTGGGTTGCGGTTGAAGCACTGAAATTTAAAAAAAAAATGTAAAAATTAATATTTTCCATATTATTCCAAAGGTAAACAAACGAACGAAAATGACACAAAATACTTTTTAATCAGGCAGTAGGCTCCAGTGGCTGATTAGTTTAGACAGAACACAGGTGGTAGCGGCAGAGAAGTCATTGCGAGGTTCATCACAGCTGGACTAAAGCAGAGCAGCACCTTAGCAAGTTTCTTCCGTCGTGACCCCAAGACAGTCCCACAAGAGGTAAAAATCTAAGTTAACTGATGCATGTGTGGACCTGTGCTGTCGTGGTCTGTACGTGATATATTTAAGTATTGCTTTTATCCAAAGTGACTTTTACAAGGGAAAGTGAGCAACCATGCTGCATGACCAATAAAATACAAGAAATTAAAAAATATATAATAATAATAATTTAAAAAAAATGCAAAGCAGGGAATAAAAAGCGCAGTAGATAAAAACAATAATAAAAGCAGATGTGCAAGTACAAAAAAAAGTATCAGGTGAAAAAACATGTTTATTTAACAGGGACAGCACACATTAATGAATATTTCTGTAAATGTGTCAGTATTAGTATAAAAATGCTAGTTTTCAACCGTTGCCCCCGGGTCAGGTGTAATATGCCAGCATTCATAAAATTAAAACATTTCAAAAGATAAGGTTTTACCTGCTTGTGTTCACGTTGTGTGGTGAGTGGTAATTTTGTAAATTAAGAGATGTTTTTTCAACCAATTAAGGCTCCAGATTACTGGCAAGATATATGCTACTGTGAACTACACTGTTTGAAAAAGACAATCGACATAGTCCTAATAGTCGAGGCATCTTCATGAAAACTAATCGGCGGATGGCGAGCTGGTTCGGTTCTGAAAACTGGGGGGGGGGGGGGGGGGGGGGTCGTTCATGCTAATGGTGTGTTGACCCAAGTTTTACATCTTAAATGTTTATGTTCTTTTTGGTACAAGTAAAAAAGCTGACTTTGGCACAGAAACAAGGGATATAAGTTTCTAGTGGACTCCATGTAACCTGCATGTTCTACTACTTAAACCTATGTAAGTTTGTTTGTTGTTAAATTTCACATTATTCTCAGGCATTAGAAAGTAAATAATTGAAATTAATATACTCATTAAAGAGGTAAGCAGAATGTCCTGAAGTAACACTTCATATTTCCACCTAGTATAAAATGTAGTAATTGAAATACTATTTTAAAAAAAGACTGCAAGTTGCTTTTTTTTGTTGTAGATTTTTTTTAATGAACTCACTTCAGTTCTAAACACTGGTGGAGGTTAAGACTTTGGTCTAGGAGTGAGCAATGAGCACAAAGTTAGGTTTCAGTACTGACATCATCTGAGTATTTTTGGATGTTGTAATGTGTGTTTTGATGAAGCAGCCATTTGGTGGAAACAAATTTGTTCACGTTTTTGAGTAGGATGTGTTGATTGGGCTGTGTTGAGCAGAAGGTGTTATAAACACGTGCTGAGTTATACCATTTAATCTCTTTATAGCCACTTTTTTTTCCTTTGGCACAATGTTTTTATCTTTGTGCACATTTAAAGTTTTTGGTCTGCCTTGTCAGTCTCATTTACTGGTGTTAATAATACTGTTAATTTACTTACCCAGGAAAAAGATCCCATTGTGATTAAGAACCTTTTCGAAGGGAGTCCTGGCCAAGAGGTGTGTACTGTTACAACATACAGTTGAAACATAGACTAATTTACAGAACATTTCAAATTATGAAAAACCATGCATGTCATTGAGTTAATCTCTACTACTTTGAGTTTTGATTTAAAAGCATTCAAGGAGATCATTCAGTTTTTTTGCAACATATTCTATATTTGAGGAGTAGAGTAGATGAATGCCCTTTTAACCAGCTCTGTGTGGGTGAAGGGTAGAGAAAGGAACAAAAATTAAATGATAAACACATTTGGAAATAACACAATTGTTTGATAAAATGTCATGTTTTCATGTGCTGTCAGTGACCTCTGTGTGTAAACAAGTGAAGTCATGGTCTATAAATACTGTCAGACAACAGGCCGGCTGTCATTCTAGCACACATACTGGATAAAATATTTATCAAGATGATAAATATTTCAGTGGCAGGTTCGTGGTTTCAAGGGAAAGATTAATATCATTGCAGACACACTGCTAAATATTCACTGTGGTGGTGAAACCACTCAACATTTTTGTTGAAAGTCCACTCACATTTGTCCTTGCCTTAAGTCCATCTCAAAGACTTTCATCTTGTTTTTCCCCTTCTCGCCTTTCCACGACAACTGGGTTTGTATAAACTTGTCATGCAGTGTGACAATAGAGGGTATTAGCTGGTGTATGTGCTGATGGCTCTCCACCTGAATGCTCCATTGTTGTTTTGAGACACAAACAGCAGCTGAGCTCAGACCTCCAAAGACAGGCTTCTGCACACTGTTCTGGTCACTATGAATTCATTAGATGTTGGAGGAATAAAAAAAAAAAAAAAAGATACACTTGAAGCTAATGGTGGTGGTTTATATATATGTCTACCTCACTTTTTCCATGAGTTAAGTGGGGAGATATTTTCTCTGCTCTGTAGCAGCTGGAACTCAATTTTTCCAATCAAAATTGAATTATCATTGTATTTATCAAATACTTTTCAGTATCTGAAATGCAGAGTAGACTGAATGGTAAATGTATTCTCCCACTTAACATCAAAATATTTCAAATGAAATTTCTTATCACACAACAGAATCAGATTTTTCCTTCTTATTGTGATTTATTTTTCTTTACTTTTTCTTCACCTTTAGCAGTAGCTGACCTTCGTGGTAAACGCCATCTCCTCACCTCCCAGCATTCGCTCCCTGGGATCCCAGTGGCACTGAAACAGTCCATCGACCTGCGTACATCCATGGACGGGAAATACAAGGAGATTGCAGAGGTTAGTGTTCAGTGTAAACCAACTGAATAATTAAGAAACTTAAAGGTGTCATTTGAAACAATGTGATGGAGTGGGTGTGTGGGAAATGCCTCCAATGTGTGAACAGACCTTTAACATAACTTAAAACGAACACATTCCCTGATTATTCTCATGGACTGATGTTCATGCTTACTCCAGCATCTCTGCCTTCGGTTTCTCTATAGTAGAAACGACACTACCTGCTCTGACCTTAGTCAGCTAACGTCAACAGACTCCAACACAAACTTCACATAAGCACAGCAGCAACATAGAACACTCACTGTTAATGACCAGTGTCATTAATGCATATTTTTCTTAACATTACACAAGTTATCTTTAACTTTGTGTCAATCAAGACACATTATACTGGACTTTTACTTTTACTTCTGTGGTGTTGTGTTTGTGTGAAGGAGTTATTCTCTCGCAGTCTGGCTGAGAGTGAGATGCGTAGCGCCCCATATGAGTTCCCAGAAGACAGCCCCATCGAACAGCTGGAGGAGAGACGTCAGCGCCTCGAACGACAAATCAGCCAAGATGTGAAGTGAGTGTCCGAGCTGTGGACTTAGACTCTTAATGAGAAGCATATATGGTGAGTTTTGCTCTCACACTGGGGGCTTTCCAATGCACTCTGTGTTTGTATTCAGGTTTGAACCCGATATCCTCCTGAGAGCCAAGCAGGAGTTCATGAAAACCGACAGTGCCACAGATCTAGAGTAAGTACAGTTATCTAGTTGGTCTGTTGTGTCCTAAGGGCAAGACACTTCACCCTCCTTGCCTCCAGTGCCACTCAAACTGGTGTATGAATGTTTGGTGGTGGTAAGCGTACATATGTAATTTACCACCACCAGATGGTGCATGTGAGAGTGAATGAATAATGGGTCGCTAATGTGAAGCGCGCTGAGTGGCCAAAAATGCACTATATAAATCCAAGCCATTATCTCATTACCCTTTTTTGTCACTAAACTGGTAGAAAAAAAAAGGCCATTTTGTTTGTTGTTTTGTTTGTTAGATACATGAAGGAGCAGAGTCAAGTTCCTGACCTACAGGAAAGGGAAGTAATTCCAGAGAGAGAGTACCAGAGAGTCACTATTTCTGGAGAGGAGAAATGTGGGGTAAGTCACAGCAGCAGTAATAGGAGAAGAATTAATAGAAGGCAAGTACAAACAGAACAGATTTTCCTCTAATCACGCCTACACGCTCATGAACAGTGGCAGAATAAAACCAAGGAACTCATGTACTGTGATTTTATTTGAATATGTCCTTTTTTGTTCATCTCTACAAGTACTCACCAACATCTCAGAGGCAAATGTTTTACTTTTTACCCCACTACATTCCTTCCTTTTTGAAGAAAACAATGTGTATAGGTTATGGTAAAACATGTTCGATTAATTGGAAAATCAATTCTTAGAGTAAAGAGATAATAGAGAAAAGAGATAATGTTATTTTACCAGGACAGTAACACTACAAACATGCAATGATCTTATAGAATATGATGCATGGCTGTAGGTTTAAGTACACAACAGTACATGAAGCATAACAGATGAGCAGCTTTTGTTCTTTACTTACAGCCCACTGTTCTTGTATGTAGGTTCCTTTCACAGATCTGCTGGATGCTGCCAAATGCGTGGTGAAGGCTTTGTTCATAAGACAGAAGTACATGGGTCTGTCACTGCAGAGCTTCTACAGAACCACAGCTCGCTACCTCCAGGAGCTCAGTGAGAGACCACTGGACCTGGATGTGTACGAGGAGGAGATCCCTGAGACCACAGTCACTGCAGGTGGACACATGTTACACACAGTACATGTAATATGAAGTCATGACAGTGGATTGGTTTTTAGTATTTTCTCTAAAATTGTACTTGAATGTAGGGATCTTTTACTTTCACATGAGTGTAAATTGAATTAATTATAGTCTTAGGGTGTTTATTCTGGCAAAATGAGAACAAAATGCAGACAAATTAGGGGAAAAAAATTTGTTACATAATTTCCTATCTGCTCATTTGTTGTTGTTGGTTTTTTTGTTCTGTTTTGTTTTTTTGTATATATGTATATGTTTAGTACTTCAATTATTTATTATTGTTATTGTTGTTATTTTTAGTATTATCATTAATTTTCTGCTATGCACTCTATTGCTATAAGATGAATTCAGGTTATTGGGGAAGTGAAGAAGGGGTAGGATTAAATAAGCTTATGCTTCATCCTACTCCTTTTCGGACATGTCATTGTGTATTATTATTATTATTGTTGTTGTATTGATTAAGCATTGAAATAAAATAAAAATTAAAAAAATAAATAAGGGATTTTAAGAATGTGATTAAAGACATGTGACTTACAGACCCAGTGTGTTAGTTTATTGATCTATATATTAAAGCCTTGTTTTGCTGCTGTATTTCAGCTTGCTGTTGTCCCATGTCTGCGTTCTGTAAATCCTTTATAAGTCAGACCTCTATTCATTTTTTGTTTTGATAGAATTCTGTCAGTTTTCAGTATTATTTATGCCTCCCTTTTTCCTATTGTGAAATTGGAGAAGTCTTATTACTACATAGCATTCATTATATGTTAGATTTTATTATATATTCACATTTAGGCCAACATTTTATTTGCAACTACAGATGCAATTTATTTATTTATTGTTACTGTTTAATATTGTGCACATCTATATTCTAATAATTTTCATGCTTAATTGTAACTTTTCATATGTCTAAGATATGAAGAATTATATTTTGCCTGTTACTTTTATAATTCAAAGTTTAATTAAACAAAGAAATAGGCCTTGTCTTGATTTTATAAAAAAATATTTACAGTACTCATTGAATCTACAGTGTAATGTTATCTCTATGAAATGACATCTCTCAGGATATGAGACTTTTTCTCATCCCACATCTCTTTTTAAGAAGTCATATGTCATGTCCTGGGTCACATTAAGACACAACAGGGTGCACCCACCACTTTCACAACCCATCTGCTGCACGCCCCTGAACAGACTCATAACGCACAGGCTGCATGGACCTCCATACTGATCAAAGGTGTCACACGTTGCAACATTCTGTCTTCTCTCAGATGCCACAGTGCACCCACCTGTTTCTGAAACACACCCCTATGAGAACCAGGACCCTGCCAGCATGCCCCCCGACATGGAGTATGGGTGCAAAATGGTGAACGGTGTCATGCATGTTTACACTACAAGGAGCACAATGGACAAGTGAGACATATATGAATCACCTTACACACGCATGTTTTGTCCTTGATGTCGTGATCTGCTCACATATTTTACAGACTGAAGTTTTTCATTCATTTGCTAATAGGAGCACAGAGTTGGACCTGCCATATCCAGATCTACAGGACTACATCGCTGATATGAATGTCATGATGGCACTCATTATTAACGGACCAGTGTAGGTTTTATGTCATTTATTTTGATGTGTTAGTATTTCTGTTCTGTATTTTAGATTTAAGATTAAATAGAGATGCATAACATATGATTCTGGGGCTCAGATTCAAATTGTTTTATCTCTTTCCTCTGAAACACTTCTTAAAAACTGTATGGTTTTGCCACAGAAAGTCGTTCTGCTACCGTCGCCTGCAGTACCTCAGCTCCAAGTTCCAGATGCACATCCTGCTGAATGAGATGAAAGAGCTCGCAGCACAGAAAAAAGTCCCACATCGTGACTTCTACAATATCCGTAAGGTGAACTCAGGAGCTGTTTCTACTTCTTCAACATTTTGTTTCTACTTCTTATAAATTTTCAAAATGACCCATCATTACCAACACACATATGTCATGCTTCCTTGTGTCTGTGTTGTTTAACAGGTCGACACACACATCCACGCGTCTTCTTGCATGAATCAAAAACATCTGCTGCGTTTTATCAAAAGAGCCATGAAGAAGTATCCAGCAGAGATCGTACATGTGGAAAGAGGAAAAGGTCAAACACTTATGGAGGTGTTTGAGAGCATGAACCTCACAGCCTTTGACCTGAGTGTGGACACTCTGGACATGCACGCAGTAAGTGACCTGCAGGGACAGTAATGGAACAGAAACCATAGAGACCAGCATGTTTTAAAGCATACATGATTCTGGTTTTTGTTTGGAGTATTTTGATTATTATTATTATTATTATTGTTGTTGTTATTAGTATTAATAGTAATTGTAGTAGTAGTATCTACCCCTACCATTTAACATGAACATAAACACTATCTTGAGTGTTTAAGGTAAGAGGTTCTTTTCTGTTCTGGATTAAGAAAATATCAGTCTAATATGTAGTACGCATCGTTATTCAAAATTATTAAGATCAGAGAAAAGTTTAAGTGAAAAAACAAGGGGAATTAATTAATGTTACAGCTCCAATGGACTGCATTTATTACACAAATTCAGAAAGTTGGTCAAAATAACAGTGTCTTATAATCTTGACATGCTCATTCAGATAGTAGTTTACATTATAACTCCACTGTGATCATCTATGTGTAGTTGTGAAAGAAAAAGCAATATTTCCACTCTTTTTTTTTTTCTTTTTTTGTTGTTGTTGTTGATTGTAAAAGTAGTTTCTAATTCTCATCTGTCAGCTCTTATTTTCTAACACTTGGACCAAAAACCATTACCATTATTTTTCAACAACAACAGCAGAGTGATTCACTGTTCTCTCTTTTGGTCATTTCTATGTTTTTCCCCTGCAATACTGTTACTTTGGCAACCGTTGTGTCTTAAAACTCATTTAAAAAATTCCAGAAATCCTATTTTTTTAACACTATTTTAAAGTATAAATTCTACATGTGCTCTCTTTAACCTTGTTTAATCCATAAGAAGGATGCATAATGTGTTGTTTGGCCAAAGTCTTTATCATCATGCTAAACAGATTCACCCAGACAGCTGCATAAGTATGTGAATTACATTAACAGGCTCTGATTTTTTTCCTCAGGACCGAAACACTTTCCATCGCTTTGACAAGTTCAACGCCAAATACAATCCCATTGGCGAGTCCATTTTGAGGGAGATCTTCATCAAAACAGACAACCACATTGAGGGGAAATACTTTGGCCATATTATTAAGGTGCTCTATGAATACATGAATAATCCCTGGCAGGCTTCAGTACCTGCAGACTGACTTTGTGAAGCACTTCCGCCCTCTGCTGATGCTTCTGGGTCACTGCATTTATAATTTTTCAGGAGGTGATGGCAGATCTGGAGGAGAGCAAGTACCAGAATGTTGAGCTCAGGCTGTCGATCTACGGCCGATCCAGAAACGAGTGGGACAAACTGGCAAAGTGGGCTGTCAAACATCAGGTCTACTCTAATAACGTGCGCTGGCTTGTGCAAGTGCCACGACTCTTGTGAGTAACTGAGATCTATGAAGTGACCCCAACTTCACGCCTTTACGGTCTGCTTATATTCAAGTCCAAGTTTTTTGAAAATGATTTTTTTGATTATATATGTTTGCAGCTGTAGTTTATGGGAATGGAATCATACCTGACATAGTAAATGAGAGTTACTGAATACGGTATTGTTAGGTCGTGAGTATTAAGGGATCCTTGAAAAGTCTTAAAAGGCATTGAATTCATTGTTCTAAAAATAAGGCCTTAATTGGCGTCAAAATGTCTTAAATCGAATTTTCAAAAGTCTTAAATTTGGACACATAGGTAAGATTTATGTTAGCTTGAAATAAAACGTATTTGGTAACATTTAGGCTGTCTATATTACTAAAAGAAGTTAGGGTGAGTAGAAAATGAAGGCACATCATTCTGTGGGTGGAGTATTCCTTTGGCTGTACTTACTTTTTTGCAAGTGTGTGTTTATATGGTGTGTGTGTGTGTGTGTGTGTGTTATATATCAAAGTTATGCTTCTTGATGCAAATGGTTCATCAATGTAGCGGCAACTGGACCAAAAAGTCATGTTCTATTTAGAATAAAAAGTTGGGTAAAACTGCCCCCCAGGTTTTTTTTTTTTCTTTTCAATTTTGGTTCATTGTCGGCTTGGCCTTAAATTTAATTTCAAACTGCATTAAAAAAAGTATTGATTTAAACTTGCCCTGAGCTGTCGGAACCCTGGTATTACAAAGGACCCAAAAGCAGACTGACATAATATGGTTTAAGCTCTTTATTTGAGACAGGCAAAACAAGACAGAGGCAAAATAAAGTTAACAGCAACACTATAACGAACTGTAACGAGACAAAGTCTTTAATCCCCCGGAAGAGTCCTGAGTAGGGACCAGAGCCAGTGAGTATCTGGTCATCTGGAAGGGCTGTGGTCGTCCAGGAGGGAGACAGGAAAGACAGTGCAACAACCTGACAAGGGGAGAAGGAAGGAAGAGAACTTGTATAGTGTGAGGTGATGAGGAACAAATAAGAAACAGGAAGAGTGATGCAGTAGAAGCACATGCAAGAACAGACATGTTTTTGCAAGGTACCCCAGCCCAATATCCTTAGGTTTACATAAAAGTTGATTATGATACTGTTTTTTTTTCTTTAATGATTGACCTATGTATCCTAAAAAAAACCTCAATAATTGAATGTCAGGGAAATTTACACCCACTACTCTTATAAACATCACAATTTAGGATTGTATATTATGTGATTATGCACTAACAGAGGACTGGAGTTGGATGGATAAGCAGTGGTTTCTTCCTACTCTCTTTTAGTTTCAGACAACAGTTGTTTCTTTTTCTATGATTCCACTTTTCTTTATTTTTTTGTTTGTTTTCCTTATGTTTTGGGTTATAATTGTGTCTGAAATTAACTAAACTAAATATGTATTAAATGGACCTAATGGGAAATGATCATGAGAATGATGGCTGTGTGACTAATTCATTTATGTTTATGTCTCTCTAAAGTGATGTTTACCACACAAAGAAACAGCTGTCCAACTTCCAGGAGATGCTGGAGAACATCTTCATGCCTCTGTTTGAAGTGACAGTCGATCCCAGCAGCCATCCAGAGCTGCACCTTTTCCTGCAACATGTATGAACCCTGCACTGTACAACATTTCCATCATTTACATGTACATACATACCCAGGCCTCACCAGAGGTGGAAAGTAACTAAGTAAAAATACTTCATTACTGTACTTAAGTATATTTCTTTAGGTATCTGTACTTTACTTGAGTATTTATTTTTCTGGCAACTTTTTACTTTTAGTTCCTACATTTTTGTATAAATATCTGTACTTTTTACTCTTCACATTCTCAGAATAGATGTTACTTTTTCAAACTAAACAGATGTGACTAAGATGTGAATAAGTCACTTTAGAGAGAAAATCAGTGGAGGAGAGAAACTGACTTTATATATTATAGTTATGTGACTATTATCTCACAATTTTGACTTTTAATTTCACAATTTTAGCATTTTATCTTAAACTTCTGCATTTTTAATCTCATATATAAAACTTTTTTTTTTAAATCTCGTGAATTTTTATCTCAATTGTGACTTTTAAAATGTTTTTACATTTTTCCTAAATTTCATGCCCATACCCACAAAACGGAGTACCTGATCAAACACCGTAACTCACTTTTAAAGGGTTTAATTTCGATACTTTTGAAACTTTTATGATTTTTTTTTCCTGGTATTATTGAATTCATGGCAAAAAAAATTTTGTTTTACTTTTACAATTGAGAAATTGTACTTTTTTACTTTTACTTAAGTAGAGGAGTTGAATCAGTACTTCTACTTTTACCAGAGTATTGTTTTCACATAAGTAACTGTACTTTTAACACCTCTGGACCTGACATGGATCTACATGGTCTTGGTTTGTCTCTCAGGTCGTAGGTTTTGACAGTGTAGATGATGAATCGAAACCAGAACAGCACATCTTCAACCTGGACAGTCCACTGCCAGTCAACTGGACAGAAGAGGACAACCCACCCTATTCCTACTACCTCTACTATATGTATGCAAACATGACTGTGCTGAATCACCTGCGCAGGTATGGAAACACACCACATTCTTGGATTAATGCCTGTTTATCTACACCTTGAGTAATGTAAAACAAGAATTAAACACTTATCAATCAGTGAATCAAAGGTTACATGATGAACTGGGTTTTACACAGTGGGAGCAACCATGGAGTGTTACGTGTTAAGTGTTAGCTTCAGCATAATTACTGAAGTTCTGTTTTATTTTCGGCTCAATTCTGATATCTGTATAACTTCACTCTTCTAACACTGCTGTGTCATTTGTCATCATAAGCTGTGGCCCGAAAAAAATATGACTTGGCAGTTATACTATAAGGCTAATGGAGGCTATTGAATTGCTTTAAACTGTTTGACTCATTAATAAACTGTTAATGCTGATTTTGGACTAACGACACATGGTAATATTGAACTATCCTCCTATCAAATTAGTGCGTTCTCTAAGATCAATGAAACTCATACTAGACGAAAATAATAATACTGTGACTTGTTTTCACCAAATATATCTAAACTTTTTGTCATAGTTCACTATATGACCTTAAAATAGTCATTCTGGGCCAAGTTAGGTATATGTTTAGATTTGAAACGGTATCATCGATTATAGTTAGACACTACATTTCAAGCCTTTTTTTAGTAATCACTAATATCCTCTGATAGTAAATTCTAAAATGTTCCATGTAACAGCTAAACAATTGTTTCAAGTTGTCCACAACCTCTTAAAACCTGGTGAAAGTACTGAGGTCATAGGTCATTTTGGACATGTTCTAATTGTAAAATGTTCCTCAGGCAGGACTGTGCTCCCTGAGGTGTTTCAGATTATTCTAAAGTAAGATACATTTACATGTAGCATTATGTACTTGGTCATAACAGAACTGTGGTTTTCAGGGTTTTTTCACTAACATTCTGTATTTTCAAACAAAAAATGGCAAAACAGTATCTGAAGGCACACCTGCATTCATAGTTTATGTTAAAAACATACAGACATAAGCAGTGACCAGTTAAAATGAAAATTCAGCAGATTTATTGGCCAAATTTTTAAAAAGCCTTAATGTAATCGCAGACTCGAGAAAGTAAATTTTATTTATAAAGCACTTTTCATAGACAGGGAGTCACAAAGTACTTCACAGTACAGAATATGATTAAAATACAATACGATTTGAAAATGCAATAAATACATTAACCATCTATGGGACTACATCATTTATAAATGCCACTTAAAAAACAGCATTAAAAAACAAACAAACAAAAGCTTCTCTCAAATGATATTGTACCATAAACTTGTCATCTAAAATACTGTCTAACCAATAAAATAAAAAATAAAAAATATTTAAAATCCTGATGTCATGTGCTGCAACAAAGGACGGGAGACAAGAGCACATGTTGGGTGACATGTATGAGTAGTGTCATGGTAAGTCCATTATTAAACTATAAAACATACATAAGTCACCAATTAAAAAAATACTAAGTGTAAGTAGGTGTTTTTGACTATTTTAGTGTATTTTAGTCTTTCATATGAAGAAACTAAATCCCTTTTTAAAACAGTTTAAAAAAAGAAAATCCTACTTCACTCAGAAAATAACTCCACTTAATTGTAGCCTCTTGAACCACATTTCATTTGTAGTCGTCCATTTGGCGTTATGTTCATCAACTTTTCAGAATTCATAGTTATCATGAATATTTTTATGTATTTTTATGATTTTGGAATCATTTGGAAACTAAATGTGTTTTTCAATCAAATATGTTCATGGTCCATGTCATTATCCACGAATCATGGATGATGAAGCTGTTGTTCTTTCATCAATTGCTTTTTAAATTAAGAATTAATGAAAAAATATATATTCTAATGGGACAAAGTCATAATAAATGACGGTATCTTAAAATAATGGTCAATGGTCAATTTTGTAAAGTGGGCATAGGAAATTTATTTTAGGCCTTAATACATTTAAAATCAAAGGTCATTCTTTTTTTTTTTCAATTAATTTCCTTAAAGTCCCATAGAGGGTTAAATGTGATCAGTTGGAGCCGCCATGAGGCTGTTTGAATTTTAAATGCCTGCTTGAACAGGAGTGTCTTAAGGTGTTTGTTTTGGGGGGTTTTTAAACAAAAAGAAAGCAATAAACTGTTTTTAAACTGATTTACTCATGATTTAATCAGAATTCTAATTAATGAATGCCACAATATTAAACTGTACATCTTTAATTGCCTCCGTAATGTGTCTCTTACACCACTTAGGACATTTTATATCATGTGATATGTCATTTGGTTAGACTATTAAAATGTATGAAATTTAGAAACACTGTCTGAAGGTTCTATAGAAACAAGAGTGTTCACATTGCCAAAGATTGCTTTGTAAGTTACTGAGCAACTGGTTGTTGACATAACACCGCAAGCAATAAAACTCAATACTTCAAAGGCCTCACTTTAAGATGTTGAACCTCTTCTCTCAGGCAGCGGGGGTTTCACACACTTGTACTTCGGCCTCATTGTGGAGAGGCAGGACCCATCCATCACCTGGTGTCCGGTTTCATGCTGTCAGAGAATATCTCCCATGGTCTGCTGCTCAGAAAGGTGTGACCTCAATATCAGCTGCTCCTTAATACAGACAGAAATGAACGTCGACCTTCATCAGTCTTTGTCAAATGATGAATGTATAAAACGCTCAGGCTCTGATGGTTCATAGTCTGCATTTCATCCCTCCAGGCTCCTGTGCTCCAGTATCTGTACTACTTGGCCCAAATAGGCATTGCCATGTCCCCCCTCAGTAATAACAGCCTGTTCCTCAGCTACCATCGCAACCCTCTGCCAGAATATCTGTCCAGAGGCCTCATGGTTTCTCTGTCCACAGACGATCCACTGCAGTTTCACTTCACCAAGGTCAGAGCACAAACACAACAGGTCTGATATGTTTGACTTGATTTGGAAAAACTGTACACGTTGGACAGGAAATATTCTGTTAAACTCTAAGGTAGCTTTACACACCTGCAAAGACCCTGAGATTGTTTTTCAGTATGATTCTGAGGTACACTGGAGCACTGTTACAAGCTCTACATAGGTTATAAAGAGGTTTGACAAATAAATCATATTTAGGCAAGAATGCATTTCAGTCATTCTCATAAATTTGGTCATCAGTGTATTTATAACTATACTTGAATATAGTTAAAATTATATGCAAAAAATATAATTAAATTCTAACATAGGACATTCTTTTGATCTGTATTTCTGCATTACAGCTGTTTTTTTTAAATGCACCATATTTGCTTATCTAAATAACACGACAGTAAATGTTCACTTCAATGAAAACTAAATAATCTAATGAAATATGAGAGCATGAAACTGTTTTTTTTTGCACCACTATTTTTATGTAAATGTCTGAATAATTTAAAATTATAAATATGGATTTTGAGAAAGCACACTTTTACCACACATTATATCCACATGTTCACAAAATAGGTTCTAGTCTTAGGTTGAGGTAACTGTTTTCCCCTCATTAAAACAGGATGTAAACTAGTCTTCAGAGTCAGTTTTATCATGTGGTAACCCAATTAAAATCTGCAATCCAGTCTTTAGTATTGGCCAGTATGCTTTCCAACTTATATTAGTGTTTTCTGTGCAGGAACCCTTGATGGAAGAATACAGTATTGCAGCTCAAGTGTGGAAACTTAGCTCATGCGATATGTGTGAGTTGGCGAGAAACAGCGTGCTAATGAGTGGCTTTTCCCATCAGGTATGACAGCTTTTCCCTTTAGACGGCACCTGTATCGAACACCTTTAATGCCACTGCAGTCAGTTTAATTATTTCCCTCCTGGTTTTCCATCAGGTAAAGAGTTACTGGCTCGGCCCGAACTACATTAAAGAGGGACAAGAGAGCAATGACATCAGGCGCACTAATGTTCCAGACATCCGTGTGGCCTACCGTTATGAGACCATGTGTGAGGAGCTGAATTTAATCACACAGGCCATCCGTACAGATGAGCTGGAGACCATCGAGGAGGAGGGCAGTCTGTGCATGGGGGCTGTGCAGGCAGAGAAGTGAAGCCGCTGCACAGGAATGAACCTTCTACATTCCCTGTTTACACTCTGCAACTCTGTACAGATTTACATATCAACATATCACACCTACGGAACGAGAGAAACTTTTTTACAAAGAGACTACTAGAGAATATGAGAGAGGACCTAAAATCTCTTCAAAGTTTGCCTATATTTTTCGCATCTTCTGATCTATTTATTTCCATATAATTACATTTCCACGGGCTCCTGACGTCAGTGTGTGTGTGTGTAGCGTATGTGTTTCCTGTAGCGACCCTTCAATAACACAATATTTACATGAAAAATTAAACGTGTAATAATGATTGATAATCTAATAAACTCAGACACTGGATATAACAATGACAAATTAAGCCAATTTTTGTCAATAACTGCTGAAGACACTTCAGTCTGTCCATTATGTTCACATTATCAAGTAAGAGTAGATTCATGTTCATGTTTCCGTGATTAAATGTTGACATCTTTATGGATGACAAACATGACAAAATAAGGAAATGAGCATGAAGCATGATTATCAAATATCATTTAAACCTTTACTGGAAGGTAAACAGTAATTAATCTCATACTTATTTAGCCTATTTTTAATATCAAGTCATACTGAGATAGACGCATCAACACAGTGTAGCAGAGAACTACACGAAAAAGGTGCTAAAACAATAAAAAGGAAAGAATAAAACCTAAAAACTAAGGAAATTAATTATTACAAGAAGCCCATGTGACACAAATGCAGCAATTAAACAATAAAAAATAATTAAAGCACAGTAAATATATCCTAGGTCCAAAAATAAATGAAACTAAGCTTTCTTTTTAGTCTGTGGGTACTCAAATATAATGTCCTAAGGTTTTTCACATGAAGGATTTCTGTAAACTGGTGGACTCTGTGGAAGACTGAAGATCTTAGTAAGTTTTCTGATTTCTTCAAAGGTGGATTTCTTAGAGTATTGGAATACAAATGCAGCAGAAAAGGTCAGTGTAGTTAGTTTTGGGAAAAGTAGGAAGATTTAACTTATGACATCAGTGTTACAAAGACCCTGGATATTCACAGCTACAAGCAAAAACTATTAAAAATGACAGGTTTAAAAACACTGCACTTATACTGTCTGTACTGTTGACATGTTTACTGTGATGGCCCACAATCATACCTCATAAATCTGCTGTCTCTCTTTTACAACTTTTGTTCCTGCTGCATCTTCTGTGTGATGCTATTAACTGCACATTTCCACCTGCTGCTCCTTGTGACACTTCTAATGTTTTTGACAGTATTCACAGTGAATCTGTAGGGCTGCATGAAGGCATGTTTTCTTCTGGTGTGAAGTAATGCTACAAACACATAGCATCTGATTATGCTTACTCTTGTTTTGTGACAGTTTCTTCTAGCAGACTAAGATTTAACTTTTATTTACTACTGATTTACCACCTTTGCAAACAAACTGTGTCTTGGTATCAGTGCAGTGAATGATGCATGAATTGTTCGTTCACTGTGTTTTTGTTTTTGTTTTTTTCAATCAGTGCCAAATACATGAATAAGCAAATGACAGTTGACTTTTTTTTTAACTCATGTCTTCGGAGTTTTCAATGGGGCTACATGTTGTCCTCTCAGAGAAATCTGTGTGATGTTTGTGTCTGAAAAATAAATATTGTCCTCAGTAGTGTGTTCATTTCCTGTTCATTTTAGGAGAATTTGAAAGAAAAAATATCTGTCATGTATTTTGGTAAATGAACAGAGAGGTCAGTGGTCATTCATAAGTAGGAGTGAAAATATGTGCACGAGAGAAGTGAAACAAAGAACACATTGTCTAATGTTCAGCTCATGACACGCCAACTTTTAATCACCCTGGACCAGCTTGTAAGTCTGATGTCACACACGAAACGTTTGCTCAAAATGACAGAGCCGGTAAAGATGAAATGGATTGAACTCATTAAACTCAAACTGTGTTATTAGTATCAGTGTGCTTAAGGGTGGCATCCTGGGCAAAGGAAAAAGCTCATGAAGTTGAGGTGAGCTAGTGTTAGCAGACATATAAAGCTTTACTGTCATTACATCAGCTGTGCAATGGAACTTCAGGTGGTCTCTACCAATGACAGTGTACTAAAAAATATGATATAGACATATTTAAAAATATATAATGTGGAATTGAAATATGTACAAATTAGAGATATACTGTATGAAAGGGTAAATATATATACATATGAAAATTTGCAAATGTACAACAATAAACAAAAATAAAGTTATTACTGTAAACTTAGTAGAACCTCTTATTAAATTGTAGCATTACATTAAGTCTTCACAAGTCCTGATGAGGGTGAAGTGTTTTGTACTGTGTGTGTGTTTGTGTGTGTGTGTGTGTGTGTGTGTTTGTGTTGTCTTGTCCTTGCAGTCTGTTTTATAACTGCTTATCACATGAAGTACCACATTCATATGACAAAAGCGATCACAGCAGAGATTAAAGCCTCAGTTTCATTTATAAATGCACACAACAGCATACACCAGTCAATAAATTAACACAAAATATGTGCAAAACAACTAAAAAAAAAAAAAAAAAGAGTGTAAAACATTCCTAGTCTTTGTTTCTGATTGTAGGTGTGTGGCTAAAACCATATTTTCTGGTCGTGGTCTAAAGAACCAGCCTGTGTTTTCTTTGCACCTATAAGATAAGGGCCCACAGTAAAAAGACACTTAAAAGAGCTTAAAATAACACAAATGTTACAAATAACAGTAAAAACACCCGGTGATGGATTAGTCATTTCCATACACTAAGAATATCAGATGCATTAAGGACTAAAATAAATAATAAATCAGTTAAATCTACAGCCATGTATATGTTTATCTCCTTCTTATATCCATTGCCACTAGTTAAATTCATTTTATAAGGTAAATAATCATTAACATTCTCCCGCAAACTGGGAAGCTGCATGCTAAAAATCAATGAAAAACATTTCTCTGTCCCCAGAAAATAAGTTGACATAAATTATCAAGACAGTTCAGGTGACAGAAAGCTGTCACAGCAACATAAAACTTTAATCTATGTTTATTAAGGCTCAAAGGATGAGCAGGTGCTGGGTTGGAGGTAAAAAAATAAAAAATTAAAACAATTCTGTAACCCCTCACATTTTGTGGGGGGTTTTGAGTGGCTCATCTTCTAACCCTTTAACCTAAAACAGTTAATTAATTTAAATTATGTTAGAAATATCATACACAATGTCCACAATCAGCATTAAGTCTTGAAGCCAATGAGTGGAAAATGTGATGAGGAGAGGGATAAACAGAGTAAATAAAAGCCCTGGGGAGAACCTCCCAGGGGGCACTTTTGCTGCAGTGATCTTTGTGCTGAGGTGATTCTGGTTAATAACAGACATAAGTATTCACCCACCAATTATCTGCCAAGGAAGGAGAAGAGAGGTTTCAAAAATGTTCTGATTCTGAATGAAATCAAGAAGATGCTGTAGTCTAAGTGAAAGCAGCGGATTAAAAAACATGAACAGACCTTGTTTTTTGTTGGTATGTCTGAGGGGTGATCATACTAACATGTGACGCAACAGAATAATAGAAATAAAGCAGAGTTCTTAAACCACGCTGGGATTATGGGAACCTGCACCCAGGGACACACCCAGGCTCAACTATCAGAACATTTCTATAGTAAAAAATTAACTGTCATATTGTTCCTGTTCCTTTTTCTATTGTGGAATATTCCGCAGCTGTAGAGCTGCCAAACAGACATGCTTGGGGACCCAGGTTATTGTCGAGCCCCCAAGGACCGATACTTTACTCCACAGCAGTGTTTCAATATGTGCTCACGGTGACACCACCTTAAAGGGACCCTGTCACTGATGTATATATATATATATATATATATATATATATATATAATTTTTTTAAAATCCTCCTAATGGGGACATTTTAGATACAATAATTTTTAGATTTCTTCAATTTCAACATTTGACCATTTGTGAGGAATAGTGTAGAAGTCTCTCCAAACAAAGAAATGGAAAATGGTTAAATGTACCTACTACAAAAAACATAATCACTCAACACAATGACATTAAAGTTTCTTATTTTCCTTATTTGATATCAGTAATTCAAAATCAACATAACAGAACATTTCATCATAATTCATCAAATTAAACAAATAGTACAAGGGATACAACAACAAGCCCTTTCAATAAATTTTAAATCCTTTAGTGCACTTTATTGCTTGTATTTATTTTTTATTTATTTATTTATTTTTGTGCAGGTTAGTGTATTGTTAGTGCATCAGGGATTATTTATAGTGCATGTTATTGTATTTTAGTGCAGTTTTAGTGTATTTTTATCTGTATCTTGGTTTAATTTGAGAACATTTTTACTGTTTTTTTAGTGCAGTTTTAGTGTATTTTTAGGTGTATCTTGGTTTAATCTTTGTGCTCTCATGTGTAGCTCTTCCCCTCACTTCTCCTCCCCCACCTTACCTCCTTCCTGCTACAACTAATTTGGAGCCCCTTGGGAATTTTAGGCTGTAAATGGTGTTTTAGGGTATATTTGTGTACCGGGAAGATAAAACTAATATTTAGGTATTAATATTTAATATACTTTTTTTATATTTAGAGAACCCAAAATACTGACAATAAGTGTTAATATTTTATTTTATCCTATTTTGTTTCTCAGTGGACTAATCTGACTAGGTTCGGGGTGTCAGTGTGACGGTCCGCTCACCCCGCCCTCCTCCTCCCTCCACTGTGGTTTGTGTACACCAGCGTCCCTCCCCTCACTTTCTCTCACTCCTTTTTCTCACCGTCCTTCAACGGCTCGGTCCTGATTCACTACTCTGTCTTTGAAAAGCACTTCAAAAATGACAATGAAACTGGCTTACTGGGACATTCGTGGGGTAAGTTTAACGGTTTTTGCAGCCCGTGAACCGACTCCTATTTGTGTATTTTTGTGTGACTCCGGGGGACTGTGATTCTTCACCGAAAAGCTACTGGATATCCATCAGAATATCAAACACTCATCGTGTCCACGTTTCTAAAGTTTGTGTTCCCGTATAAACATTGTGTATATGGGAGTGCAACAACTATATTTGAGTTATTTCTTATGTTCCCATGCATTTCCAGATGGAGCCTCTGTTAAAATGTTACGTAACGACGGAAGAAGAAAGGCTCGTGCACGTTTTCGAATTGTATTAGTGTGTAACCGTTTGCCGTTAGCTTAACATTATTATAAATGTCAGCTATATTTCCAAGTGGCGACACGGATAACATAGTGTGTTAAAATAAACCACGCTTCCGGCAGAACACAAGGGCACACTGTTGAACATTAAATAGTCGTCTCATTGTGCTCAATCGTCTCATTGTGCTCAAACGTATCAGGTTTTGTTAAAAGCCACAAACACGGTCAACTACAATGACACTTTCTTCATCTATGTGCGCGAGCTTGGTCCCAACTCGGAACCTTGAACTCGATGAACTCAACTTTCACCCGGAGTCGTTAACTCCACCTCTGATTCATCTGCTGCACCTGTATCTGAAACTACTGTACAGGCCAGAAAACTTTCCCACCACGGCAAATGTGACCCACATCCTACTGATTTGTATCTGACTGACTTGTCAAATTTAGATAAGACTAAGTGTAAAAATTATGTAAAGAGTGTAATTACACAAAAATCATGCCATATCTGTATCTGACTGACTTATCAGATACGATCTAAACGGCATACATCCGATTTTTTAAATCCGTCCCAGGCCACTTTCATATGTGGTACTTAGTACTATATTCAGGAATGCGACTTCAATCTGAACGGTCATGTCGTTTTTATTAGACTTTTTTTTCAGTTACTCCCGTGATTGACACAACAAACGTAAAAGATCCAGAGGTAAGGTATTATGAGTTTCCGACCATGGGCGGAGAGAAGGGGTGGCTTTTGGGACTTAAGCCCCAGATCTCATGCCAAAAGCCCCGGATCATTTTTCATCTTGTAAAAAAAAAAAGGCAACCGTGTACTACGCTCCACACAACAGGTATTAAAGCTGATTTCTGGGCAGCAATCCTACATCAAAACCCAAATTTCCCTCGTTCTTAAAATGGTCTAATTTGACTAGAAAACATAGCATCCCACCAGCAGATACCACCCCGATCCATGTGTTCTAATTCTAAATGGTAATGTCTCCTGTGTAGAGTCTGTTAGTTTGTCAAGTCGTCAAGTACTACCATGGACATAAGGCATTTCTTAAGAAAAAAAAAATTTACTGGTTATAATCGTTAACGAAGATGAACGAAATGATGAAAAGTAAAATAAATTAAAAAAATTTTGTTAACTAAAATAAAAACTAGAATTAAAATGGAGAAACAATAACTCACTGAAACTGTAATGTGTGCTTACAAAACTAACTAAAATGTATGAAAAATTATTAATAATATTCCCTTCATTTTTGGCAATGTTGAATGGATATTGATATTGACTTTCAGCAGTCGTGGAGAAAATTATTACACCATCAATAGTCATCAAAAACAATGGTTATGTGAATTTATAGATCAAAATCACAATTTCTATTGATAAATAGAAGATAGGGAGATAGACATCCGAGTTCAATTTCAGGCATTGATATTTTTTGCTTGCACTTTTAAAAAATCTTCTTTGAACTTATTGACACAAATTAAACACCATACCGAGCTGAAGCAATTTTTGTGGTGGTAATTTTTCCAAAAAACTTGTCAATCTTTGCAATTTCATAGCACAAAAACTATGGAACTTTTCCCAAAAGGGGGAGTTCATTAAAATATGACAAGAGTGAAAACCATGACTCAGCATTTTGGAAATTTCAATCCAAGAAGGTGGTCTTCCTGTTGCTTTATGGGTGTGACCATAGTAATGTTTTTGTTTATCTCCTCCTGATAGATATCTGTACTGGTTTTCATAGCTCTATGACAAACTTCACTTGGACATGGTCACCATTGGTCCAATGTATTTTGACTTTTCAAGCAGGCGCTGTAGACACATTTCTTACTGATATTTACATAACCTGTGTGGGTGTGGTGATAGTCGTTCCTGGCACATTCATCCATGTGCATTCACTGTGGACTCAATAGGCCTTGTGCCAACATGTTGCGGCTCAGGCCTAACCAGACTCAAATCAGATACAACAGAATATTTGGTTATATGACGTAAATTTACTTCGGTTTAATTCTGTCAGTTAAATGTCAAAGGAAATCACTGTGTTCTCATCAGTTTGATTGTACGACTGGTACTTTATTGTTACTAGGAACTTTATTTAACGAGGAAAAAAGATCATTGAGGTTTAGTTTGTTTTTCAAGAGTGTCCCGGCCAAGACAGTAGGCCTGAGCTATGTTCCCGCTTGGATTCTTTATTTCCTCTGGCCCTTTGAGCTCAAATTTTGACCCCCTGAGCATGCAGAAAAATTCACCAAATTTTGCACACTGCCAAAGTGTGAAAAATTGCGAGTAAATGTCGTTAAAGAAATTTGTCTACAGCACCCCCTTGAAAAGTCAAAATACATTGGGCCAATGGAAAGGATGTCCAAGTGAAGTTTGTTGTAGAGCTACAAAAATTGGTACACATATTCATCATCAGCAGACATGTTGCATCTTATTATTTCCAGTTTTGCAATTTCATTTGTCTACTTTCTGCTGTATGATATTATAAACCTCACAATCAAAATGTTTTGTCAAAGCTGAGTAAACTGTGCACCCCCTGTCTTTGTATAGCTTGCCCAACCCGCCCGCCTGCTTCTGGAATACACCAACACCAAATATGAGGAGGAGTTTTACAAATGTGGAGAAGGTAACATGCCTGTTCAGGTTAAAGAGCAACAATTCCGTAGTGTCAATTGTCATTTAATTACACTCTCTGTCACACAGCTCCCAACTATGACAAGAGCTGCTGGTTTGATAAGAAACCAACCCTTGGGATAGATTTCCCCAATGTGAGTGACTTGAACTTCTGACTGTTGATATTAATGTAAAAACGTGCATACTTCATCTAACATTTATGATCTATATCTCCCTGTAGCTACCCTACCTGGTAGATGGAGACAGGAAGATCACACAGAGCAATGCAATCATGAGATATATTGCTCGTAAGCACAAATTGTGTAAGTATCGTGTTTAGTATAGCCTATTGATTTTCACATTTGTCATGATGGCAGGTAGCGTGATTCTACAGACTGTAGTGAAACTGATTGGTGCCAAATTGATTTTTGACTAAAACAGATTGGGTACTGCATTTTGTGCAAATATACAAATACAAAATTACTTAAGGTTCAGTCTCTCATTTTCAGTGCAATGCCTCAAAGGTGTGTAACATGTGATCATATGACCAATCTGGAAATGTATCATTAGTGCGTGGATCATGCAGTGTTGCCAGTTATCATTTAATAGCAGTAATAGAACAGGGTCGAGCTGAAGAACTACAAAGTTCTTGTGGGACAAATCAAGGCTCATCTGATTATTGAGCTTGGAAATTAGTCACAGGTTTGGAGACTCTGTACCACGGCTTTTATCAGTTGGTAGAGTGATGTGTCCAGTAATTGAAGGGTTGGCAGTTTGAATCATGCTCTGTCCTAGTCAGGCCATTGTGTCCTTAGGCAAGATACTTTATCCTTCTTTCCTCCAGTGCACTCACTGGTGTATGAATGTTGGGTGGTGGTCAGAGGGTCCGTTTAATGCGAATTGGCAGTCATGTTTCTTTCAGTCTGTCCCAGGGCAGCTGTGGCTCCAAATGTACCGTAATTTCCGGACTATAGAGCGCACCTGATTATTAGCCGCACCCACCTCATTCTAAGAAGAAAACCGATTTTGTACATACACAAGCCGCACCTGTATATAAGCCGCATGTGCCCACATTAAAACATGTAACACAAACACAAAATTAACCCAAACCCGACTTCAAGTCCCGCGAATGAAACTAAATGTCCTTCATTAAAGTCCACAGTCCAAAAATCACAGCCGGCAAAATGAACGGAAAATGATACTTAAGGTTTGATGCAGGCCTGCAGAGTCCGGGTCCCGTTGAAAGTAATCCAAGGGGAAAAAGTGTATATTTCCAAAGGTAAGGGAGGGAAAAATATATATCCACTATTGTCCGCCACGTCCACAAACAGGTGGCTGGTCGCTGCCTCGCCTCATCTATCGCAGAGTCAGCGATAACTTTAATCTTTCGCAGAGAGTTCAGGTCAAACTCCTCCGTGCCAACGTGCAAAAATAATCCACAGGGTCTGGTCGAGCCTCTGTCTTCTCTCACACACCGCCGCGGGTTTTTCTTTAAGCAACTTTTTACCCCCTCTTCCACTGTCCGTCACCTTTACCGCTCCCACTTAAACCCGTCACCCCGCGTTTGTTCCGCCCCTCCTTTTTCATTCAGTCTTCCTCGACGCATATATTCCACCGGTCTAAATCTTACCTTTTCTACTCGAGCGCCTCTGGCGGCCGTTAGGAAAATTACATAAATTGGCCGCATCACTGAAAAAGCCGCAAGGTTGAAAGTTTGGGAAAGAAGTAGCGGCTTATAGACCGGAATTTACGGTAGTTTACCACCACCAGAAGAAGAATGTAAAAATGAATGACTGGGTAAAAATGGGAGTCATATCATGCTTTTCCCAAAGTGCCTAGAAAAGCACGATATGAATCCAATCCATTATTACTCTGGCAAGAAACAGCAGAGCTAGGTTTGTAACTGGAGTGGTGTTTATCTGTCGGTCTCTTTACCTGACTCACTGTTGGCCAGATAACTTCAAAAGTGATGGAGGGATTTGGCTGAAATTTTCAGGAAATATTGATACTGGTACAAAGATAAAATTATTACATTTTGGTAGAGTTGTGGGGGGAGGGGTTCCAGTTGGTTGGTTGGGGCTGAAGTGAAAGTGAAAGCACCTGCTCATTTTGGGGGGGTGGGGTCTGATCTGTCTTGGCAGAGTTGGTTTAGTTCTCCACTAAGATTTCAGTGTATCAAACATATAAAAACCTTTAGGCACCAGAAACTTTATCAAAAGTTTTTGGTCCACATATCATGGTTGAATAAGTGGCTAGTGATGAATCTACAGGAAGCTACAGCAAATCTGCGTCAAGGTTCCACAAAAAGAATTGGCCCAGGTAGTAGAACACCTGTACGTTCCATCACATGATGCAAATAGAAACATGAACATGAGGCCCACTTTTGCAAGTAAAAGGGCTTTACATTTCATGCTACAGAAATCTAAACCTTTTGGTATGGCCTACTTGGTAGGTAGGTAGATAATATCCATATATATATATATATATATATATATATATATATATATATATATATATATATATATATATATATATATATATATATATATATATATATATAATGGTTATGTTTTCTATTTGAACACTATATTGGCTCACCTTAAAAACACTAACTCTTTGATAAGATAAAATAAATCTCTCTTTTTATAACAGGTGGAGAGACGGAGGATGAGAAGGTCCGTGTTGACGTCCTGGAGAACCAGGCCATGGACTTCAGAAACGGTTTTGTGAGGTTGTGCTACATGGACTTTGTAAGTATTTTTAGAGGTTAACAGTAGTTAAATTGTACAACTGTGACTAACTATTAATGCTGTACTCGCATATCTGACATTAGGATAACATGAAGCCAGGTTACCTGAAGATGCTGCCAGACACACTGAAGCAGTTCTCAGACTTCTTGGGAGACAGGAAGTGGTTTGCTGGTGACAAGGTATTTCATCTTTATATAGAGCTTTAGCAAATGGACAAAATTAAATTAAAGAGGTAATACTTGGCTAAACCCCCTTGTATTAGTCTTTGGTTCATTTGTGTGTATTTGGGGACCCTAATAATTTCAAAAGTTTGGATTTGAACAGTGCTGCACAACTACTTATTATATTGACTTTGACAAACATTTGAGTGGATTTCTACAACCTCTTTTAATTCCTGCTTAATTTGTTACATTTATAGCCATTTACATCACAATATTTGCTTATTTAAGGTCAAGACTTCTGATGAACATTTCCCAGAGTATGACATAATTATTTATCAGAAGCAGAGGTTGTAGTCCATATTGAAAATCTATACAAAAGTCAAGTCAATTACCTAAAATGTTCAGTTTTTGGTTGAACTGGAAGGGGCAGGGCTTGAAGTGGCTCAATTGTATTCAAAGGCCCAGCGCTCAAACCACCTTTTTGGTGTCATTACCCAAACATAGGGTTGAAGACAGACCTGTGAAGATTTCAGACCCAAGTGTAGCATTTGCCGTTTTTGTAGTCCACAAGGAAATGTGTTAAAATGCAGAATTCCATTTTAAAAACAAGGAAAATGTCACTTCTTTAAGATGGATATTGCATACCAAATCCCTTCTCAAGTTTTTCCTTAATATAAATCTTCAACATTCTAAAGCAGTGCTTCTCCAATCCGATCTTCATGTTCCTCACATGTTTTAGCCATTTCCCTCTCTTATCACACCTAGTTCAATTATTGATCAGCTCTTCAGGCAACTGATAGTGATTTAAAGGCTTCTAGGTGTGATGGAAGATGAAGATTTTTTTTATATATTTTTTTTTGTATATATTAAAAACATTACATTTATTTTTGTAATTTATTTTTCACTTTTTAAAGTTTTTTTCTATTTTTTTAATGGCTTTTTTTTTAGTTTATTTTATATTTTTAATGGTTTTATTTTTTAAAAAAGAAGAAGAATGGGGGGATATTTAAAACATGCAGGTTACTGGGCCACAAGGACTGGATTTGAGAAAAACTGTTCTAAAGCGTTATATTTCGATCATACATCAACCAATGTACTACTGTACAAACTAACAAAAAAAATGTGCAAATGTGGAGGAGTGGTGCGGTCGGCAGATTAAACAAGACACGTTTTTCTCATATTCCCTCAAACTCCTCGGAACATGATTAGCTGATGCTATCTATTAGAGAACAACATTAAATTTAACTTCTCGCACTTGGAGAACAAATATCTGAATCCCATGAATGACTTAACATTTTGGATCATGTGCTTGTTCATCAGCTGACCATAAACCTACTGTTCACTACTTTGCAAGAATATTTGAGTGGAAAAAAATGTGCCATGTTGGAAGAACATCTTGAGTATCTAATATTGGTGGCGTTTAGGAGATACTCCTTCTGATTTGGTGATCAAAAAGGGGTTTTACACCAACCATGTTTTATGTCACTTTTTTTTTTTCTTCAAAACCCTCTAACAATTTGTCTACATTTGACACAAGCAAATTATCAAATCTTTTCTATATTTTCTTTGTCACATGTTTTGATCATTTGAAGTGTTTTGATGAAAAACTAACTGTTCCACTGGCCACTGTCATATAATGGTCTATAAATATTTTGCTTGTAAACTTTTTTTCATCCTGTTGAAGGGGTGATTTCCATGGTCATGGTGCCTTAGGATCAGAATGCTACCACCTCAGCCTCATTTTGAGCCATAAAAAAAAAAAACCTGCAACTCAACAATTCTGAACAGGTTTTGGATTTCTACTGGAACCATGACAAAACTAAAACCAGATGAAACGCTGGATCCTGCCAATCTGTCAGAAATATTTACCTGCTGTTGTTTAAAATGAGCCGATTTGGCCAAAACTATTAATGTACGGACACAGTCAAAACTAGAAAAGCACTTGGAGAACGCAGACTCTTAACAAGGCAGATCTGCCCCCCCCCCCCCCCCTCCTCCAAGAAAAACACGCGTGCCCCCCACCACCACTGATCACCACCAAACTTTTCTCACTTGTTCTTTGTGCCAATATCAACATTTCCTGAAAATTTCAGCCAAATCCATCTGAAAGTCTTTGACTTTTCTTGCCCATACCTCGACTGATCACCACCAACATTTAATTGACTTTTTGAGTAATGTTGCTAACTAACAAACACACACACAAATGCTGGCGAAGACATAACTCCGTCAATTCCTTGGTGGAGTAATAAGTCTAAAATTGACAGTAGATCTAGCTGGAGGTGGCTACCAACCACCTTTTCATTCTGCACTGAATCATTTCAACAGCTTGTTATCACTTTATTAAAGGGTTCTCTCCTATTCAGTGAATTTATGTCATTTCCTTCTTAACAGATCACCTTTGTGGACTTCATTATGTACGAGCTGTTGGACCAGCACAGGATGTTTCACCCAACCTGTCTGGATGATTTCAAGAACCTCAAAGACCTTTTGGACCGATTTGAGGTGAACGCAGATCCACAAATGGACACTACAACACTCAGATTTATTTATCTGGGGTTCTATTACCTTTCTCTTCACCTCTTATGGGCTGAATATTATTTTCTATTTCATTTAAGTTTACTATACAGGTTCAGATAAAGTTACTTTGCTTTTATAATTTACTGTAACATGTTTAATGGACTAACAATATCTGTACATATGTGACCTTATTTCTGTGTGTAACTAGTTTTACTTCTTCTCAACAGGCTCTGGATAAGATAGCTGCCTATATGAAATCAGACCGATTCATGAAGACTCCTGTCAACAACAAGATGGCAAAGTGGGGACAGTCAAAGGAGTAGAGGGCAAAGCATTCCTCATCACAGTAATAAGGATCCAAAACTGTTTCAGGATGAGTGAAGCGTTAGTATGTACGGTACTTCCAGTTACCATTTGGTTGTAGAGGTTTCATATTAGTTACAAATTTGATGCAATTTCCACATGTTTTTTTCATTCCTGCCAGTTCTAAAACATGTAGTTGAACCAGAATTTGTGTGAAAAGGAAAACCAGGTTTGGATTAAGTTTTGTAGGTACAGTTTTTATTTGGTTTGGTGCATTCGTTTATTGGAAACAACCTTTTTTGGACACAATTAAAGAAAATGGAGTAAAAGACACTGAGTTGGTGACTATTTTCAACATCATTTCACACCCCACAGAAATATGAATTAAAAGATAATAAAATATAGCATATAAGTTACAAGTGCAGTAGAATATGTTGTACTAATGTGAATGTGATTAACCTTAATTTATGACAAATGAGGTTTGGAGTTTAATTTATTTTTTTTTATTGTAATCACCACTGGGAAACTGTACAAAATTGACCTGATGTAATTAGTTATTTCACATTAAAGCAACAGGAATTAATTGGAACTATTTCAAATTACTGATAGTTTTTGGTTTTCATTCATTCAAATTGGCTTTTTCTTTCTTGGCAAGGTAGTGGGATAATATCTGACATAGAGGAATCTGACATCAAGTTTGGCAGATGTTACTGATGCACATGCAGGGAAAAGTGTTGGTCAGTGTCCTGACCATCAGTAGTGGCTGTTGTACAGGCCTGACGGTTCACTAGAAAGCTGTAAGAAACAAACAAAAAAAACAATGGATGTTTCAGTTTCTGCAAAGCGTTGGTATTTTTGTCTGATATGATGGGTGTCAAACTCATTTTAGTTCAGGGGCCATATTCAGCCCAATATGATCTAAACCAAGTCAGACCAGTCAAACAAGTCAAATTGCAGTTAAGTAAAGCTTTAACAATTTTCTGCCTGTTACTAAATGTTTCACATAAATAAGTCGAGGCATAATACTGATAAAACTGCACTTATTTTACTTAAAATTTTGCTCAAGAAATGTAAAGTTTTTCAGCATATTCATGTGTTTTTAGGTTGGATAGTTTATAAAGGTAAATAAAATGTGCACATTTTAAAATGTAATGTGTTCTTTGCACTTAAACAAAGGCAAAAGTTTGGAATGTTCATTATTTCTAGGTTCTTATATTACTAGCCTGGCTTGTTTGAGGTCAAATTGGACTGAATGTGGAACCTGAAAGAATGAGTTTAGAACATGTAAGGGCAGAAATGATCAGATCAATGAAAAACATTATTACTTTTGGCTTCAGGAAATGATTAGGTGATATCCAGCAGATTGATTACTAATCATGTTAATGTGTTCACATGTTCCTATACTCACTGCTATGGCTGACTTAACAGCCTGAAGCTGGAAGAAGACTTTTCCTCCTTCCTCTGGACACACAGTCCTGATATCATCCTTGCTCATCCCCAAAAGAAGTTTCCCATTCAACACCCCAAGGCTGCTCACGGTGCTGCACGACACACAAACATAAACATGTCATTTCAATGAATTAAGGTGAAGCATCCTTTAATGTGAGACCCCCACACCCCTGCCACCACCACTCACATTTTAGAGAAGCCTTTGTACTCCAGCCAGGCTTTGACCTCTGCAGCTGTGGAGTTCATGCCTAGAGCGGGTGGACCTCGAGACTCCCGCTGTGAGTGAAAGGACAAAAGTCTGTCATGTAAAAACATTACTAAGTCGCGCGTTAGTGTGTAATGAGTCAGAACCTTTGCTTACCTGTGGTCCGTCCGCAGCTGAAGACCCCCTAATCGGCTCTAGAACGTTTTGAGGGACATGGCCCTCCTCGTCACGGTTGTTACGGACCAACCACCACTGCTTGTTCTTCTGTATGACCTGTTAAATGGACCAAAACATGTTGACAATAGGCTACACCTGCTGCTGTAGAAGCATTACATGTGTATAAACATTTGTGCAGAGGTATAGTTCATCCTGTTGACCAGACTTCATATCCACTTCTGACATTACTGTGTTCAGTTAACAGTAGGTTTATGGATGTTCATTTTGTGAATTATTTAGTTATAAAGCAGTTGTGTTAGAATAGAAACATATTTTATGCTAGTTTATGACATATATTTATTTAATGACATTGATCTACAAATAAGATGCTTCTAGAAGAAAAGTAGTAAAACTTAACCAGATTTGAATCATTAATAAAGAAGAATTGAGTCAAATTATTGGTTGGCTTTAGTTTCCAAGATAAAATCTTGAGTTAAAATGTGACATTCTGAGACATAATGATGAAATGGGTTTTACTGTAAACGAGTGTTTGTCTCAGATCAACTTCAAAATACTGTCTGTACAGTATAATACTTTAACTTGATGGATTGCTAATATTGGAACATTTATAAATCTACAGTAAAATGTACATCAACTGACAGTATGTAAATAACGCTTCATTGAAAATATCAGTCATTTGTTTTCAAAATAATGTTATTAACTTCAAATCCCAGGGCAGCGCAAATTTGCGCAGCCTCAGGTTCAGGAACGTCCCCCCCCCTTTACTTCAAGACCTCCATTGTGTTTGTGTGTGCACCATTCACTAGCCCCGAACATATTTAAGTGCAGCATGCATTCCACAGTAGTGCCCTGCACGGGCCTATTATCTGGGCCCGAGCCCGGCCCTGGCCCGAGGGGGTGGAGCCCCAGCCCGGCCCGGTCCGAGACGTTTTCAGAATTCTTAGGCCCGAACCCGGCCCGGCCCAACTTTTTTTGTTTGTTTGTTTTAACCTCCCATAAGAATGTTTTAGCGTGATAGAACGCTATATTCATTCAGTGTGTTCGTAAATTAAATCTGCTGCTCTGAAAATGAGATAACGCTCAGCAGTTAGAAAAAACAGCATTCTATTTTTTCTGTGAACAACGGTTTCTGACAGATCAATGTGGACATAAAAGAGCAGGTTAAAATAGGGGCTCATGTTTTGATCAGCAGCTTGAGAACTCGGTCTGTGGCCGCTGCTGGATCCGCCACATACCCGTTCAAAATGTCTGGAGATGTGATGAACCGGTTTTTTGTTGTCATATGACAGAACAGCTTTGCATACAACACACTGAACAAATCCGTTTGGCTCATCTTGAAGGGATGTAATAAGTTGAAACTTAGTCCAGAACAGAGATTTTCCCTTAGTGTTGTTCACTCTCTTCAATTCACCATTTTCATCTTTGTTTTTATGTTGTTCTCCATGTCGGGAAGTCGCGCGAATCGGATAGTGAGGGAGGCTTCCGTATGCCCATATAAGGGAGGCTACCGCATGCCCATATAAGGGAGGCTACCGTATGCCCATATAAGGGAGGTGCCGGTGCCGGGGAGAGCAGCAGCTGCTGCGTTCAATTGTTTCCATTTAAACACAACACAGGTTTTTTTTTTAAATAATTAGATTGAAAAATAAAAGTGGCCGAGCCCGGCCCGGCCCGTGTCCGAGGTAATTATACGGTCGTCGGCCCGAAGCCCGGCCCTCGGGCCTAGGGCTCCAGTGCAGGACTCTATTCCACAGGCATCATGGCAGCATTATGTTTCATAAACGAACCGTTCACTAGCCCCATACATATGACAAACAGGCTTTGTGGTGCACCTGTTATCAGATGTATGTGGGCGTATCAGTATGTGTGATATTTTGACTACAAACTGTCACTTCATTTAAATCAGGCCTGAAAACATTATTGTTCACTGGAGCCTTTACTTAGGTTATTATTTGCTTTAAAATGTTTTTATGTCTTGATTTTAAGTGTCTTTTAATGCATTTTTATCATTTTAATTTTCTTCTGTTTCTGTTTTTGTGTAAAGCACCTTGAGTTGTCCTGTACATGAAATGTGCTATACAAATACATTTGCCTTGCCTTGCCTTACAAAAGCAGACAACTTCAAGTCAAGAAGACAAACACAACAATGGCAACAAGACAGTACAGCACAAAAAAGACAGTATAGCAAGAGGTCCACTCCCCTGGAAGCCTTAGCCTATGGGATCCTCTAGAGTTGTTTATCATTGCAATTTCTCTTGAATTTTTTTCTGTGTGTTATAAATGTTTTTTTCACTGAAGTGATTTGTTTTTGTGTTGTTTGTTGAACTTGTGAATTGTTGCCCTACAATTTAGGCCATACTTTCATTTGTCAGTCAGTTGAGGTTAGAAACATCATTTTCAGATAAGCAAAATTCAGTCTACATACACTAAGTGCATGCTCAAACCACTCCAGATTTTGAGAACTGGGAGGGTGTGTGGGGTTGGTGTGCATGTGTGGGGGGTGGTGGGGTGGGTGTCAAGGCAATTTGCAACTCAAAGGTTCACCTGATAAGGTGATCACTAATATGCAAACTTGAGGAGGGGAGGGGGGCCTTGCAGCAGCAACTGAAGTCTCCGGGCAAATGAGTGTTAAACTATGGAAGATTTAGCACATTTAATCTCTAAACTAGATAATTTCTTTAAAAATTTAATAAGATAAAATGTGTAAACCAGTGTAACCCCCCCCCCCCCACACACACACACACACCTCCCTTTCCCTCCGGCATTCAAATGTGGTTTAATTAAAACCCATAATAAAGTCAGCATTAAACCAAGCTAAACCTCATCATACATGATATGAAGTCTCCATTGACAAAGCTAATTAGCTTTAGCACAAAAAGGGGCCAGACTAACATTCTACTGGTAAGGATGAAGGACAGGACAGGTTTAAAATGAAAAACATTTAAAATAAATAAATAATAAGGGAAAAATATAAAATAAGTAAATAAATGCAATTAAAATATTTCATGCCTCAATGATGAACTGTAATAAAATATTTTATAATGAGACAATTCTGAGAGGCAGAGAGGAGAAAAAAGTTTATTCTGCTCAGTTCAGTGCATATCAACACCCAGCATGGGAATAAAAGCAGTCTTATAAAATCTATTTTGTCTAGAGGTGATCTTTAAACAGTTATGGGATGAATACAGGTTCAGATTTTAGAGATTCCAATCATATACTGACCTGAACCATGTCACCCTTGGTCAGACTCAGCTCTCGGTTGTTTCTTGCTGTGAAGTCATAGATGGCTCGCATGTACAACGGCTCATTGGCTCTGAAACAACAGAAGAGATCTGTTACAATAAACCTGAGGGAGGATTAAAGAGTGATGTCTGTGTAACAAATTAACCCAGAAGTCAGACTGTGTCTAGTGAAGTGGTTCTTACTGTGGTGGTGTCACCCATGAGCTGTCACCTGGAGGCTGAGGAAAGAAAATATAGAAGACACACAACATATCAATATTGGCTTTTAGTGGAACTGTTAATCCTCTAAAAACTAGTCTGAAAAAAGTGTAGAATTACTAATTGGTTGTCATTATAAGTCCTGTTAACCCTCATTATAACAGCCAACATTTCTTTTATGTTGTTTGTGCAATAAAAGCATCAGAAAATGTCCTTTTTATCATTCCTTTTGCGCCTTTTTTTGCAGAAATAACTTTACTTATCAATTATTATATGAAATAAATGTGTAAAAAAAGAAAAATTATGTTGTGAGATACAGTAAGGGGTACAAGCTAATAAGTAATGTTTCTTCTTATTCCTTTTAGAATATAACTTATTTTCTTGTTTTATGTTTTTTGTGTGTATTATTACACTGCTCTACGTCTTTTATATATATCTTTAGTTTCTGATTCAGACATTTAATGTGCTCAATCTTATATACTTTTATAAGATGAATCGGAAAATAAATGACAAAAGTGTTGGTTAGCTCATGTTTTTAATATATATGATGTTGTGTTATGTTGGTGTATGTACATGTATACAGTGGATTTGTAAATATTCCACTAGAAAGAAACTGTAAAGTCAATGGATCATAATGTGCAGACAGTGTTTTAAAGTAGATCTAGTGGATCTGAGACCAATATTCACTTATTTTGAAAACTTGAGGCAACCAGTATTTAAGACTTGTTTTCTTTATCACTAAAATTTTATTAGTTTTTATTCCAGAAGCATTTTACTTGTAGACCAGTGTTATTTTTTGTTTCCTTGAATTTTTATTTCAATATTATATTGTGCAGAGAACTCAACCTAGTATCAATCAGGAAGCTTGAGTCATTTCCATATTCAGAATAAATTAAGAATACTAATTTAAAAACAGGAAAAATTTTAAAAAATGGAGATAACTTTTTATTATGTCTATTATGGAAAACAACTGTACGTGTGCATAATGAAATCTAATGAGATCATATAAATAAATGTTTAACTATATTACTTGGACACAAACATTTTTGTTTGTCTAGAGCAGTGTTTCCCAACAAGTGTGCCGTGAGAAATCATCAGGAGTGCCATGAAAAATAGTGTAATTTCACCTTATTGGTTCTGTAAGTGAGCAGCAGCGTACTTATAGATACATACAACAGCACACACCACTGATTGACTCAGAGCTGTTGAGGTTTCTTTCTTAAATTCCTGCAAGAGTGTCAGCTTTGTGTTTAAACAGGCTTGGGTTTTGCACTGAATAATTAGATCAAAACTAGATTTGAATTATATTTCAATAGATATACTTTTTGTGAGATTTTTCTTTGGTAGTTGCCTTGTGATGTTTGTAATGTAAAATAAATGCCTTTTTTTTCCTCATGATTTTCACTTTTTTTCTCATAATTTTCACTTTTTATCTCGTAATTTTGCCTTTTTATCTAATGATTTTGACTTCACTTAATGTGCTTTATAATCCAGTGCACCTCATATATGAAGAGTATAACAAATAATATATAATATATATATATATATATATATATATATATATATATATATATATAACAAATAAACCATTCCTTGACAGTGCACCTTATAGTGACTAAATATTGTCATCGACGAACCTTTATCACGTGACAAAAACAAAACGAAACTAGACGTAAATGTCGTTCTTGTGATGATAACTATAATTAAATATATAATGCAGTATGGATGACCAACAAAAAAACAGACAAAATGTGGCTTAAGAAATAAAAAACATTCCTAAAATGTTTCTTAGTTTTTGTTGACAAAACCAAATATTATTTTAGCCATGTTATTTAGTTATTTATTTATTTTTATTGTTGCTGTTTCTCACAAGGAAATTGTCAAATTATGTCCCCACCAATGTCAACATCATGATTACTCCCATGTGTCATGGTGGTTTTCACCTCTTTCATGCTATTGTTCATCCGCCCCTGGGGATGTTCAGGTGGGAGGCGCTGGCTGCTGCTCCGGCTCATTGGTCTGTTCTGGGAGGGGGGCGGGGGCTGCCAGCCGTCATAAAACACTGGGATGTAAGGTGGGACATCATCCGGCCATCTAGACCTGAGAGATGGAACATGTTTGTAGAATAGTGAATATATGGTAGGAATATATAATATTAACTATAACTAATATTAACTCAACATAGAAATATTTATGTATAGATTTATTTTTTTCTCTAGAAATTCTTTGTTTCACAAACATCTTTTCTTTCCTTATCTCACCTTAACATTAACCTAACCTTGTTGTTTTTTGTTTTTTTTTAATATGTCTGTATCATATTGTTTTATTTAGTTGTACGTGCACCATCACTGGTAGAGACCACCTGAAATTCTATTGTACAGCTGATGTAATGAAAGGAAAGCCTATTCTATTCTATTCTATTCTATTCTATTCTATTCTATTCTATTCTATTCTATTCTATTCTATTCTATTCTATTCTATTCTATTCATATCAGGTTACAGATTTCTTATAGAATACATACAGATCAAATGCAGTAATAATTGTGTACCTCTGTCTTGTCACTATTTGATCAAACACACTCTGAAACAAACATTGGCAAGACAAAATTATAAATAAAATAAAAAAAATATATAAGAAAAGAACATGCTAAAACAGAATAGAAGATAAGAAGTGTAGAATGACAGTAATACACAAATAGACACTGAAACAAGAGAATAAAATCAATAAAAATGATAAAAGGAAAAAGGTGACACAGAGGGACGTAGTGTGTGGACGGATGTGACGTCCATCCTACCTGGGGATGTTCCAGGGGTCTCCCAGTGACCTCCAGAGGGCGTCCTCCTCTGGATAGACCACCTGGCTCAGCAGGTGGATGGCGGGGTCCGTCAGCAGGGGGGACAGTACTGTGGGAGGCAGGTCCAGTGGGTACTGTGGAACGAGCTGTGGACAAACAAGGGACACAAAGGATGGGACAAAGGTTTGGTCAGTGACACATTTTCTTTAAATAAATGTGGCTGATTGGAGAGTGAACATTTTTTCTGAAGTTACTTATATTTGATCATCCATGTACAACAGAAACACAATCTAAAAGAATCTGAACCTGCAACGTTTATGAAAACAAAGCTTGTGTTACTGACAGAACTGTATGATAGTATTTGAATATATATATATGTATATATTCATTTTATATTGTTGCTATTATCTTTATGATGTGCATATTATTATTAGTAGTAGTAGTAGTAGTAGTAGTAGTAGTATATAATAACCACATCATTTTTAATAACACAGCAATATTTTAACAGACTTATATATATTTCTTTAATAATTATATTGATAATATACTGTTTTGTACATATTGTATAAATTGTATGAATAAAGTGTCTTAATACAATGTTTGTGTATATAATAATAATAATAATAATAATAATAATAATAATAATAATAATAATAATAATAATAATAATAATAATAATAATAATAATAATAATAATAATAATAATAATAATAATAATAATAATAATAAATAAAGTTTCTCACCATGCCTAAAGTGCTGAAGAGGATGTGGACAAAGTCTTCAGCACTAGGGTTGGTCAGACTTCCATCCAGCTGACCCTGAAAACAACATCAAACATGTCATTACTTTCATTTCAACACATTCATTCTCATTTCTCTATCATTTCTCTATCTCTTATCATATCTGAAATGCAAAACCTCCTGTCTGCAGATTTTCTGATAGGTGGGTTTTTACTTTGGATGGTGAGTACAGGGAAGGATTCTCCTTTTGAAAGTGTATTATTTATTGGATACTCATGACAAATAGCATTCAACAAGAAAACAAAATATTTTTAGTAGTTGTTTCAATAAAGTAAATTTTTCAGATAGGATGTTTTGCGTTATAAGTGGAAAGAATAAACCAAGAAAAGCATTTACCAGCAGATTGAATGCATATTTGACTTTCTGGAGACAGGAAACATACTCCTCCCATGACGGCAGATTAATAGCTGGAGCTGCATGAATGTGTGAGACACAAACAGATCTGGGATCAGTTTCAGGTCTAATCCTTTCTACATATATGTCTTTTCTGTCGAGGACATTTTACCATTTTTTGTTCCTTGTTTCTTCTTAAATTTGTTCTTCTTCTTGCTCTTTTCTTCTTGTGCTAATGATGCGTCTGCTGCAGCCGACACATGACTCATGAATATTTCCAAATCATCCAGAACATGGTTTAAGATTTCCTGGATAAAAATAACAAATAAAATCACATAAAGTGTTATGTGACCAGGCACAGAACCACAATTTAACCAAAAGTCAAAGATCATGGCCTATCTATCTTGATGGATTTATCATCATTTATTTTAACATTAACCTCAAATATTATTTCATTTTTCAGAGTAAATCTAGTATTTTTCTACATTTTCTTTAAGATACTCATGAAAACTCAAAGGTTATTATATAAAACTAGAAGAACTGAAGAAAAAGTAATTAGTGGCTGAACATAAACCAAGTGTAGATGTTCAGAAAATATCAGATTATAGTGGAAGGTTATTATATCAGAAGCAAATAAAAAGTGAAGAAAAATGGACTTTTTCAGCAAAATACATGACTAACTTAACATTAACCAAGTGTCTTTATCAAGTATAATTGATGTAACTCCATGGGTTTTACTGGTGAATCAATGTTATAGAAGATGACTGTGTTTCCATGGTAACTACAGAGCCTCTGAATATTCAAATGAGATGAAGATGAAGAACTGTATTTGACACCAATTATTTACATGTATTGATATAATTAACAGTTTAGATTAGATGCTTTTGGTCAGTGATGAATGTTTGGGTCTTTATGGGTTAAAACAGATATCACATTTGATTGTACATGCCAGAATAGACTAAAACCTATCTGTTAAATGTTCCTGAACAGTGTAACTATCAGATATAAATACAATCTGAACATGTTTTGTACTTAATGATTTTGTGTCATTTTATTGATAAAGCACCCATTATTGTAAAATGTTTTATAATGTCATAACTGAACATTTGTGGTGTGTTTACTGACTGTGTTCCTGTCTGTCTCTGTGAGCTGAGGTGCTGGAGCCTCTTCAGGTCTAATCTGCCGCTCATGAGGTTCTGGTGGAGGAGCGTAGACCTGTGGTGGAGGAAGGTTTTCTAAACACAGACAAATACAGATGTGAAAACACTGACACTGTTTTGACGACTGAATCAACCTGGCACATTATGGCTGTTAGATTAGATTACATTAGGTTAGATTAGGTTGGATTAGACTAGATGTATAAATCATAATAGTCATTATTATTATTATTATTATTATTATTATTATTATTATTATTATTATTATTATTATTATTATTATTATTATTATTATTATTATTATTATTATTATTATTATTATTATTATTATTATTATTATTATTATTATTATTATTAATTATTATTATCTCCATCTCCATTCACCTGCATAAAAACAGCTGGATGAAATGCTAATGTTTTCTATTATTTGATTTGTACACTTTAGATGACACCACCTCATAGCATTACTGTTTTAGATGTATATTATAGATATTTTTAATTTACTTGCATGTATTATATGCATTTTAGTAATACACTTAATTCATATGTGTGCAAACGTTCGACTGTAATGTATGTTTCTAAAATGTAAAATAAAAAGCAGAGGGTTTGTGTGTGTGTGTGTGTTCTACCATTTAATCCCAATAAATTCCTCTTCTTCTTCAGTAGGTGTAATAAAATTGTGAGGCTTAACCCTTTGTTGGTCAGCTCAACTGTTAGGTAGAGGTAACTTTGAACCCTGATGTCTCATCTAAATTTAAGTCCTTTGACACCAAACTTCTTGGGCAGTCAATGATATATTCAGCTCATGCTTGTATATATATCACCAAGGAAGGCGATCATAAATGTGACAACACCTCTGCTATGATCTTTTATTTTGGACACAAAATTACAGGCAAGTTTGATTTTTTTTTCATGTTATTAACTTTTAAAGAGTCTATTTTATATAAATAATCCTCATCATGTTTCATAAATACTTTGGTATTTATGTAAATTTTTTTTTTTGAAAACATGTTGAACCAAATACTAGAGATGATAGTAAAGGGTCATGAAATGCTAATTCTAATGCTAATCGCTAATGATACAAACACAAATAGTTGATACATCTAATTTGAACCAAGTCACAAATTGTGTTGGTAAGATAAGTGAAAGAGTAATGTTTGAGTTTTAATACTTTATATAAAGCTATGTTTTATGTTATAATCATCCCTGTGAGAAAGAAAAAGCAAAAAATGTAATAAAAATTAAATTATTGTGATTTTTGTAGTGTGACCAACAAAGGGTTAACTACAATAATGTCATTAATTGAACCGAAATTAGACACATTGTTATTTACAGTTATTTATGTGACAATTAATAATATAAAACATTTTATTATCCATTAAAAAACTAACTTTAATCATTTGAATTATGAGTCCTGCTGCTAAAAGCTTCAGTGAATTAAACACTCAGCAGATTATCTGTCAGAATGATCTGAAGATGTTTTATTGTCATTGTCCACTGCACCTGGTTCTCTAACATTCCACTGTGGAGCTGAATACTCTGGGGGTGGGGGGGCGGGTTCTCTCAGCACAGCACGAGGGCCAGGCTGGCGGAAGCTTCCAGATGCCTGCAGCCCAATAATGTTCTCCAGATTACTCCTAAGAAAACACAACAACCACAGTGTCTCTAAATGTCTCTGTCTCATTTGTTTTTTGTCTTTTACTCTTGTGTTCTGGTGCTTGTACCTGGTGGCCATCTGGTTTGGGATCAGCTCTGTCGCACCCCCTCCTCTTTCAATGACCTTGTCCAGGTCAGCTTTGATGAGGTCTGCCTGGAAAAACACACGCCTCTTAATTAAACCACTGAACGGCAGCTGCTATAAAGGCTCTAAGACTGTGTTGTTGTGAAACACTGATAATGTCTATTAGAGATTAAAGACTCATTGAAAGTATATTTAATTAGGACACGGTATGAGCTAATAACTGGAAATCCTCATTTAATTTTCCAGAAGAGGTTCCTTTATGATAAGAGGTGAGGAGAAAGTAATTAAAAGGGTCTGTTGAAACAAAATAGGAGCAATGTCGCTGTCGGTCACTGGTGTGTTCTATTAAAAATGAATGCATTAAATGTGTGAGGTTTTCAGGTTCTGTTGCCATGTTAGAATCCTGTGGTCTTTATGCAATACTACCCACACCCAATAGAAGTGGGTAGTATTTTTTATCTCTGCCAAGGAGGTTATGTTTTTGCCAGAGTTTGCTTGTTTATCTGTCAGTTAGTTAGTTAGTTAGTTAGTTAGTTAGTTAGTTAGCAAGATAACTCAAAAAGTTATGGATGGATCTTGATGACATTTGCAGGGTAGGTTGTTAATGGTGAGATCTGGAAATGATTAAATGTTGGTGTTGATCTGGAAGACATCTTGGATTCTGGATCACTTTGAAATATATTCACCATTTACAGCAATATAAGACTTCAAAGTGATCCAAAATTCAGGATCTCTACCGGATCACCACCGCATTGTAATCATTTGTTCCTGGTGACATTCCCAACACATCTTGAAAATGTCATCAAAATCCATCCATGCATTTTTTTAGTTATCTTGGACATTGTTTTTCAATTTACAGTTTTACTTTCTCAAAATAATAGAAAAACATCATTTCTAAATCCAAATCTGGTTTTGTTAACACACTCTTCCTGTACAAAATAGAGCTACATCTGAGTTAATCATTAACACAAAAATCTTCTCAAATAATGTTACATTCTGGACATTGGTATGTTTTATTTTGTTAGTTTTCTGTTTGTCTTCCTGTTTTTCTATCATTATGAATGTCTGGGCTTTTATTTTGACATGTGGGTTTGTGTTCACCCTTCACCTACTTTCCTTCTGGCCACAGTGTGTGTCTCCTCCCTTTAATTAACCCCAATGTGTCTCACCTGTTTAGTGCCCTATTTAAGCTGCTCCTATTTCTTTGTCTAATCACGAATTTGTTTGTCCCTGTGCACCAAATGAGCGGTCTGTGTCTTGTCTGTTCTGGTTTTGGACCTTGTTCTGCCCTCTGCTTTTTGTCTGCTGTCTGCTGTTTTGTCAGTCTTTGTCTGCTGCCTGTCGTGTCCCGTTTACCTCCATGGATTCTGGATGCCTGGTTTGACCTCCGCCTGTTCTCTGGTAACGCTTTTTGGATTCTCCCTTCATACTAAGTCTCCTTTGCTGGTTCAGACCCTGCTCTGCACCCTGACCACGATTCTGCCTTGTCCTCTAGATACTGCCAGAGCACTTTTCATCTGGCAATCATCATTGCAGCCACTCTCCACTCACTCTTCACTATTAATCTTTATAATAAAGTTGTTAAAAGTGAATCCTGGTTTGTGAGTCTTTCATCTGTTACAGATCTTGTGTCAAATAAACAACTTTGTCTTGTATTTTCATTTAGTATATATATATATATATATATATATATATATATATATATATATATATATATATATATATATATATATATATATATATATATTGCAATTTTATGACTTATTTCTATTTATTCTACAGTCTTTTTCAAAAATTAACAAATTAAAATATCTAAAAACTGTGAACAGAGGAAGCTTTATACACAATTTATAATGAATCTGGTCAGTAGTTTGAATAAATTGCTAACAAAAATGAAGGTGAGCACATGTGAAGTTTAATTTAACATCAGTCCAACACTTCAACAACATAATTTTTTTTTGTCTGTGTAGTTTTAGTACTTTTTATTGTATTTTTAGATTTATTTTATTGCCTTTTCTCCTTTCTTTTCTGTTGTCTTGTAATGTGCAGCACTTTGTGTCAGCTGTGTCTGTTTTAAAGCACTTTAATAAATAAAGATGGTCTGAAACCTGCAGGTAGTGATGCCTCCTCTGTTTATACTGATTTATTCTATCTGGATGGTTATTCAAATTTATGACACACTTTGGTGGGAGAGTTTATTAGGATTATTTTGTTGCCTCTGCTCTTCTGCTGTGATTTATCAGATCCTTTTCCTGTTTCCAGAGGTTGTTGAGGTTAAACAGTGACTCACCCCGGTGTCCTCACACTGGAACATGAACACCTGTGGGATACGTTTGTTGCGTTCTTGGACGGTGATAGTCAGCAGGGAGTTATAGGCGCAGCTGTCCAATACAGCTTTAATTTGTTGAATGCAACTCAACTGCACCAATTCCAGCTCTGACTGAGAACCACAACAGAAAGAACGAAGGGTAAACATTATGAAAGAGCCAAAATAAGAAATGTAAAATTAAAGATTTAGTGTATGTTAATAGTTTTAACCCTTTCATGCATAAATTATAACAATCTTAATGAAACCTTTGATGGATACTGGTCACTCCAGTGGACAGTTATTCTACAGCTGTTCTCTTCTACAGGTTCAAGTAAAATGATCAGACATATTTGTACGCTTAATAAAATGCAAATGAAGTAAAGAAATAAAGTGTTTTTATTTTCAAAATGTACATATAATGCCATTTTTTTCATTTAATGCCATTGGTTTTTTTGGGGGAAGGGGGTTTCAGTTGCTGCCATGAATTGGACAGGTGGTTATTGTGGAAACATTTATCAAAACACATGAATCTATAACTGCAACACAACAAGCGTTATGTTTGCACTTCAATCTTGGTAGACATGATCCTGTACCAGCTCGATAATGGATCCCATTTGATTGATTTAATTCTTAAAACATAAAAAAAAAGCATAAAACAATAAATGTTTAAAACATAATGAAAAAATGGCATATGTACTTTTTGAAAATAAAAACTTTTTTTTTTTTTTCTTTACTTCATTTGCATTTTATTAAACCTACAAATGTACCTACAAATCATTTTTCCTGACTCTTATATTCATGGATTTAGTTGTTTTAGTTCCATATCAGTCAGTTTATGTCATTACTGTAACTGGTCTGTTCTTCATACCTGATCTGAACTAACATGTTTATGTGTAAATAAATTGCTTCTTGTTAATAGACTGTAATTAACAGACTTCTTAAATAAAAACTGCATTAAAATGTTTTATTTCATAGTGTTCTGATATTGTGTTTTAAATACACGTTTCTTTGCTTCAAAGCTTAAACACATGTTTTCCAGCTGAGTGGACATTTTTATAAAGCCATAAAAAAAATAGGTTAATTAAAAATATTTAAATCACATTCCTTTTTTTCGTGCCTGGAAAGGAATTAAAACACTAAGGGAAAAAAATCTTGACTAAGGTTCTCATAATTAAGACACCCCCCCCCCTCCCTCTCTCTTTAGGTATATAAAAAATGTGATTGAATTTGTTTATGAACTTTCTTTTCATTAAGCTACAAAATGTCCACTTAGCTGGACACCATTGAATTGAATTAATATTTGAAGCAAATAAACATGTATTCACTCACATACTGTATAAAAACTATAAAATTAAAAACATGGTCGTCATCAACACCTCAGTACTTGACTATTTACAACAGTGTTTGACCTCATTTATGATGTTGGTTGAGAATGAGACCAAAATCACACAGATTTACCAGGAAATTCATCAGCTCTTACGTTACCGTGTATTTAAATTGTTTGGCAAAATAATGTTGACAAACCTTGGTCTCGATGTCACAGAGCAACAGGTATCCTCCCTGAACCTCCAGGATCATCTCCTGAGGCCACAGGCGACCTTTAGCGTCCAGCCTCTTCAGTTTGGTCAAGCAGTCGTTGATCGTCTGCACGTCCTGTCCGTCCAGGTCACAGGTGAACAGGTGCTGTGGAGAAATGTGCAGGAACAAAACACCAGTGTCTGAATCTGCTCAAAATTGTATGTACCCTGACATCTTTATTTTGGTAGTTTGGCTTGTTACACAGCTGTTCTTTAGTTTTTAATAATAATAATAATACTAATAATAATACTAATAATAATACTAATAATAATACTAATAATAATACTAATAATAATAATAATAATAATAATAATAATAATAATAATAATAATAATAATAATAATAATAATAATAATAATAATAATAATAATAATAATAATAATAATAATGTCTATTTGTATAGCACTTTTCATACTGTAGCCCAAAGTGCTTCACATTGATTAAAAATTCAAGTACAATTTTAAGACAGGGTGAAATAAAAAAATACATTATAATTTGATTGCACAAAATTCAAAAATTACAAAAGTACAAGATAAACTGATTATACATGCATTATAAAATTTCAATAAATAATAATAAAATTACAAGAGTAAACTGATTTCAATAGATTAAATCAGAAATAGATTAAAATTTGATTATGCAATATAAAGCGTATAAAGAATGTAAAGAATGTGGTCACAGAATTGTCTCCCTTCAAAGGCTAATGAAAATAAGCCTTTATTTATTTCTTTATTTTACTGTACTTTTATTGAGTTTTGACCATGAAACTGCTTTTTAGAGGGGAATAGTTCACATACTTGTTGTTGTTCAGTGTGTTCCAGTTCATGTTCTACATCCTGAAACTCTTTCACGCTTTGATGATCATTGTAGATAATTCACTTATCAGACAGGGGTAGTTGTTTGTTTTCCTGCTTTACTAGTTTCAGTTACTTCCTGTAGACTTTGTCAGATGCATCATCTTGACGGTTGGCCAGACAGTAGGGAGGGTAAACAGGTAAGAAAAACAAACAACTACTGTACCCCTATCTTGATAAATGAATGATCTAAAAGAAACAGTTTGAAACTCTACCAGATCTACATGATCAGTGAAGACAATATAGGAAAACAGAACGCAACGCAATATTATAATAAAATTATGATCAATCATTTCAGCAAGAGGAAGTGGAAAGAAATTAATTTGGGAACTGACATAAAAGTCACACTGGGTGTTTATGGGATAATGTTTAACCCTTTCATGCATGTATTAGAACATTAATAATGAGTGTTTTTATTCCTTTTTAGACAGAAACATTTTTATAAATCTGCTTTTCAAGGAGTTATAAACATTTCCACTCAAGCTGGATAGCACGAGTTTAATTCTAGAAGCAATGAAATGTGAATTTACCAGAGGTGTTAAAAGTACTCACATTCTGTACTTAAGTAGAAGTACAGCTACCTATGTGAAAAAAATACTCTGGTAAAAGTAGAAGTACTGATTCAACTCCTCTACTTAAGTAAAAGTAAAAAAAAAAAATAAAAATTTGTATGGGCACAATTGAAATTAAAAGTCATCATGAGATTATATATATATATATATATATATATATATATATATATATATATATATATATATATATATATATATACATATATATATGAGATTAAAAATGCTGAATTTTAAGATAAAAAGTCAAAATTGTGAGAAAATAGTCATATAACAATAATATATAAAGTTAGTTTCTTTCCTCCACTAATTTTCCCTCTGAAATGACTTATTTTTCATACAGTCACACCTGTTTAGTTTGAAAAAGTAACACATCTATTCTGAGAATATAAAGAGTAAAAAGTACAGATATTTATACAAAAATGTAGGGAGTAAAAGTAAAACGTTGCCAGAAAAATAAATACTCAAGTAAAGTACAGATACCTAAAACTATATACTTAAGTACAGTAATGAAGTACTTTTACTTAGTTACTTTCCACCTCTGGAATTTACTGATATATTGCATGCAAAGTTGCAAACAATGAAATAAGAACAGGTTTAATGCGACTAATCTGATGTTTTCTGACATTTAAACATACCTGCATGAAGATAATAAGGAAAAACAAAACGTTAATTACGGTCCGTTAATTACAGTAACTAGGGTGTGGGCTGAGGTTGGCAGACACGTCAATAGGTGATATCCAATTAGAAGACAGAGTCAGGTGACGTTGCCAAGTCCAACCCATTTGTTCAGGGTGGAGTCACCCATAAGATATTGAGCCCAGTAGGGTTCTGGTCCACAGAGACCAGTGCTGGCTTTTGTATTTTCCATGTGACCTGAATAAATTATTCAAACTGAGACCAACTGTACCTTGAACAAATTTTTGGAGCTTCCAATCAATGAACACGAAAATCCATTATTAATAATTAGAAATTGTAAAAACTCAAACATGTTAATGCAGATCAGGTTCATGTAAAACAGTTAATTTACAGTAATGATATGAATTTACAGAGCATGGGATGATGCATATATGTAAGTGTTTAGGTTGATATGGAACTAATATAAGCAAATGTATAAATAATATACAAGAAAACAGCTTTAAATAGTTTTTAATTTTACTGTAGTGACCACTATGCATGAAAGGGTTAAATAAAAAGTAAATAAATGTTAAAAACAGTTTCTATTACCTCCACTCGGAAGTGAAAGTTGTCAGATGGTTGGTTCAGTGTCTCAGAGTACTCCTTTCTCTGCACTAATAATGAAAAAAAAACAAAAAAAAAAAACCAGATTCTTCTCAAAACACAGAAAAGATATTTTTCTTTCTCTAAACGAAAAATCTGATTAATTTGTGTGTGAATGTGCATGTACTGTATATGGATCTTCCACTGGGTCTGGACATGTTGTTTCTCTGCAGTGGAGAACCCTTTAAGTCCTCAGGATGGAAACCACGTCTCTGCTGAGGGAGGTCATCAGGAGAGAAACCCCTGGGGAAAAAAAAAAACAAACATGACCTTAGGTACCTTAACTATCAGAGTGGCTCATCCATGGAGCACAGGTCAATAAAACCATCATGAGGAGCAGCTGCGTCATCTGCAGAAACACTGGGCCTCTACAGCTCAGCTCTGCTTTATCTCTAAAGGGTGTGATGGGTTGTACAGAGTTGTAAAGATACATAATGAGTATCCAGAGGCATTAAATCATGTGAAAACAGGATGACTATGAAAGTAAAATGAAACAATAACTTACCTTGGGGAGTAAGAGAATGGACCAGGGTTCCCAAACATTGCCACAGCAGCGTGTCTGACTTTTGTGAAGACAAAATATTCACTCGACTTAAACCTGTAAATGTAAAGATGACACTGTAAGGAAAAATACTGTTGTTTTTCTGAAAAGAAACAAAAAAAAATGGTTTAAAAAACAATTACACACACACACATCAAACTGAAAACATATTCAGAAAGTAACATGTAGATTTGACATTAAGTGCCTCTTACATAAAACTGTCATGGTTCTCAGAGTATTTACTAAATACACCAAAACTAAACTGGGAGACATTTATGTAGTAAGGACACTTCAACATGTGACCAGTCATAACTAGGATTCAAACTGCCAACCCTTTGGTCACTGGACAACCTGCATCTGAACCACAGCCACCTGTTATTTTACATATTTAAAATCTGAAAGTGTTAAATATTTACTTCTTTATTACTTTTTTTTTATTTAAAAAAAAATACATTATTTCAACATTTTGGTCTCAATTTAAATGGCACATTGTTTTTCAATTTAGTTTGATTTTCATGAAACAATAAATACATATTTTCTATATACAAATATGGTTTTGTTTACATATACTCTTATTGTAAAAACTACAGCTATGTTTGATTTAATCTTCATAACCCCAAAATGTTCCTCAAACTTAATCTTGTATTTTACCTTATAATTTTTATCATAGTGTGCTGTAAATTCTACTGTCATTTTTACAGTGCATAAAACAGAAAAGACTTGAATAATCTAAGATGCATAAATAAGTCTGAAAAAAATAAACAGACTGGCCTGAAACTATTATGAGGCCCTTTGCAATTAATATTTAAACAAACAGAAATATAAAACTAATTCAGTATCAATAGATGTTTATGAACTATTAAATAAATGGTTCATAAACTGTAATCCACTACAGATGTGTCATACAAGCAGTGGTTGGGAGAGATTTATAAATACAATTTAGTGTAATATAAAGTGGGATTAAGTAAGATTAACTCAAACTCAGCTGAACATAAAACTAATCAATAATTAACTTTTTAAGTGCCAAATTGCAACAAGCAACATAACTGAATTAAATTGTTTTTGGAAATCTGGATATCAAAATAGCATATATGTATATTAATAATAAAAAAAAAATCTCCAGGACCTAAAGTGTTAACAGGAAAACTGCACAGTTAATAAACTACATGTAGATACACCAAGGTCTAATATTTAATGTAACTTCCTGTTTTTCCTGATTGAACTGAACCTGCTCAAATGTTAAATTAAACCTAAAACAAAAAAAACTTTATTTCAATACGATACAGTAAATTCATTCACACTGATCTGTTGGCTAAATAAACTTCGGCTTCAACCCTAAACCTTTTCGGTCAAGCGACGCATTTATCATGTGTGAAAATGTGCCTTACCAGCCTCCTTTTGTATTATAGGAGAAATAAAATAAAAATAATTATAACATACCCTCTGGCTCAGTTAATTTTCCAGTTGACTTTCTGTAAGAGTAGATATATTTTAGTTTGAGTCAGGCCTCCAAACAGACGGTAGAATATCTGATCACATCATCCTGACTGTTTGGGTCTGCTCTTACCAATCACCATCAGCTCTGCTAAAGTGTCATTATTTCCCCATTTCATACAGATCTTCTCTGAACAGCAGACATCACCATCAACCAGCTCCTCATGGCCCTCAGAGTAAAAGACCCTTTTCTATCCTGCTACGAAGCAGCAGGTTCAAAGTGCAGCGATTCTTCAGGTGTGACGATGACGAGGGTTGGCCCAATGTGTCATTTGAGGATTAGGTATTAGAGGTCTGGTTCATTACCAGTCCAAAGGTTGAGGAAAACTCCACAGTATCTCCATAAAGAAGAACAAAGGTTTCCAAGTAGCTCCACAACATGCTCTTATGCAATTACTAACTTTAAATGTAATATTATAGTAGGTATAAAATGATTAGTTTAACGTCATGTGTTAAAAATAGAAAAACACTGACCAGAGAATTTAAACAAAAAACACAATAGATAATGTGTGAATAAGAGAACCATTTATTTTACCATCAGCTGACGTGTAAATACTGTACACACCCATAACATTGACAGAGACACCTTTAATGGGGGAATAGTTTATTCTGTAAAGAAAAGTGGACATCTCCTCTCAGGTCAATGGGTCATAAACTAGAACAGCCTTCTTTGAAGACGTCATGGATCAAGCGCTCGCTTTGCCCTGAGTGGTCTTAGCCAGAGCCTTCAGGTCTGTGATGCACTTAGCGATGCTTTCCTTCTCCTGGAGAGGAAGAAAAAAAAAAAAAAAAAAAAGATAGGTCAATTTTTTTTTTAAATATATAAAAAGGAAAACAAAAAAACAAGCACACGTTGATTCATGAAATTTTATACATCACTGAATTATGATTAACATGTCTACCATGAGGAATAACAAACATGTACTATGATATAATCATGTAATATCAAAGGTCAAGTACATAGACAATAAAAACAAAGTGTAAAAAAGGGGTTTTTTCCAAGGACATTTTAACTACATAAATACCAGTTAAACTTTAAGCTACACTTAAATGAACAAAACCTAACCGTTTTTATTTTGCCAACACCACTTTTATTAGTTTTTGGTTCATTTATGTGTGTATTTGGACCCCAAACGTTCATTAAGTTTAAATTACAACTCTCCAGGTGCTCTAAAGTTATCTATATTACATTTGGTAAAAATTTAAATTAATTTCAACAACCTCTTTAATTCCTGCTTCATTTGTTACATCTGTTGATATCATGTCATGTGCACATATAAGGTCAAGACTTCTCATGGATATTTTCCTACTACGACATAATTGTTCATCAGCAACAGCATTTTTAGTCCACACTGATAATGTCCAAACTTTGAACCTATGTGGTTGAATGGAACAGAGCAGCACAGTCAACAACCTGGAGGGGGTGGGGAATGATGTGGCTGAGTTTACATTTATAGGGCCAGTGCTAAAAAAGATAAATAAATAAACATTTCTAGTGTCATTATTCAAAAATAGGGTTGATGATGCACTCGTGGAGTTGAATTCAAGATTAATTCAAACCCAAGCTGATTTACACTTTATATTGATCATAAAGAAATTATTTAAATTCCATTAAAAAAGCAAAATATCACTCCTTTAAAACATTAAGATATTAACAAGTTCAATGCAAGGCCTTTTTAATTTCCACAATAGCAATAAAAAAGTGAATGACTTGAAGGAAAGTTAAGGAGTGCCACAGATGAGTGATGTGTTTTTTTAACCATAGTTTCATTATTGTATTGTTTATTTTCTGGGGGGTTTTTCTGATCTGCCTTGGTGCAGTCTGCACTCTTCAAGTGCTTTTCTAGTTTTAACCCTAACACACTAACTGGATGTGAACTGAGAAAAAGGAATAAACAATATAATTTGTGACAGATTCACTGTTGGATTAATATCATTATACATTTCATTTGTTACAGCAGGGTAAAAATTTTTCATGCAAAAACTCATTAAGAAATTAGTTCAGAATTAATAAAACTTGTTTAAAATTATATTTATAATTCAGAATGTTGGACTGTACCCTCAAGAAAACCTTGATGCTACACAATACAATAAGAAAATGTTAATTAGTTATTAATCTCTCCATTGGACAGTATCCATCATTTGGAACTTTTGGACACATTTACTGACCTGCTGAGGCGTGATGCTACCGATGACGCTTTTCTCCACCCAGTTGACCATGTGCTCCTGCTGCATCCTGAGGTGGAGGTCCTGCAGGGCGACCTGGTAATCCAAGCGCCTCTTTACCTCATTTGTCACCATGTGTAGCCTCTCTCTGTAGTTGGTCTCCAGCAGCATGCTCACATTGTTCTGAGATAAATGGAGATTTGGAATTCAGAGAATGGATTTAATTAAAGGATGTTCAAAGTGTGCATGCATTTCCTTCTGTCATGTATTTTATTGTCTTTTGTGAAACACTTTGTGACTTCCCTTGTCTGTGAAAGGTGCTATATAGATAAACTTTGCTTGCTTTGTCCTCCACACACAAGGGATGAAATCTACTCCCTCTTAGATTATAGGATGGTGCCAATAAAATAATTATACTGACTTTCACATGAAACAGATTGGATATGAAAAGTTACCGCATCATAATTAAGTACACTAATAAACACATAAAAAGTACACTACCAAACTCATGTCAGCCCTTTAACTGCAAAAGTGAACAGACATTTTTCATTTTAAACAATAAGTTCTATTTACACACAATATTTTGAAAAATTAAGTGTCATGCTTTTTTGGTGGAGATACAGTAGATATTAGCATTCAACAGGACAAGGAAAGATCCAAGTTAAAATGTAAAAACAACTAAATGAATAAGAACCACAGCTCAATACGAAACAAATATTTACATTTTAGATTTTTAACACCATTTTATTCTATTTAGTAATTTTAAGAAAATATTTAGAATTCCCAACCTATTTAAAGTGACCAAAGAGGTTTCTTTGCAGTATGTTATGTTGTTGCAGTTTACTCATGATCCAGCAGAGGTCAACAAACCACTTCTCATTCATCAACCTTGGATCATTGTGAACTGAGTCCAAATATTCAAGTTCCTTCTACTGCAACAACAAATCGCTCCATTCAGAAGAATGAGGATAATTTGAAATAAAAGCTCTGTTTCTGTTTGTGACATACTCTCTTAGCATCGAAGAGCATCCCTCTTCCCTCGACTCTCCACTGCTCCTTCTTCTCATCCTCGATGGCCTCAGCCAGATAGTTCACGCCCAAATCCTTCGCCTCCTGAGCCTTGGCAACTTTCTCCTGCAGAAATACACAAAGACCAAAATTACAGGTGGTGGTGGTGGTGGGGGGGGGGGTCAACTTCTAACTATTATTAGTTATATATTCACATCTCTGAACTTTTCATAGAAGAAAATAGGAAGACCATAAAAAAACACCACCCAAAAAATAAAGATGAAGCCATAAACCAACCCACCTCATTCAGTTTGTCAGCAAAAGCTGCTACACTTGGACCAAATTTCTTGACACCATAGACGATGATACTGCCAACGGAGATGGCAACGAGGGTCTCATGGTTGATGACATAAATTTCCTTGGAAAGCAAGTAGGTAATGAGGCCAACACCCAACATGTAGGGCCCTAATGAACAGAAAGGTTTTAAACAGTCAAAATAGAGGCAACAAGGCAGTCAGAGACAGCAAACCTCTGCTAAGGCTTTAATTTTTTTCATTTATTCACACGTGACATGGTTGAGCCATAGGTGTTGACCCATCTGATGTTGGAAGGTGAGATGATGTGAATGCAAAAAAATGCGAGATTCTATCTTGTCTGAATCCTGAAATATTACCATTGATGTGTTTTAGTTGTTGATCTTTGGTGTGACCTTGACCTTTGAACTTCATTGCCCAAAATCTATTGGGTTCTTCCATGACTCATTATCTATCATTACTGAAAGTGTAATCAAAATCTGTTTAGAACTTTTTGCGTAATCCTGCTGAAAGACAGAAAAACAGACTCATATTTAATACCTCCTTGGAAGTAATAGTGACACAGAGGGGTCAGACAATCTTGGGCCTGCAAAAATACGCTAAGGGAAAAAAGAAATTGAATTTTAAAATTGATTTTAAAACACAATTCTAACATTTCTAGAAATTGGGAAACCAGTAGCACTGATTTTTAAAAACAGCTGCAATACTATGCTAGGTTCAACTAGGGCTGGGTAATATGGCCAAAATATTACATAATACTCTCTTGAGGAAGAGTCACACCATATACATACATTTTCTCACCTCTTACAAAAATGCAGGTGATTTACAAAGAAACTTAAGTCTATTCAGGTTCTGGAGATTTAGGCTGCGTGTGGTGGTCTGCTGTTACTATTTAACAAGAGACTGGATTTTGCTCCAAAATCATTCCAATATCCTTTACAGTAGACACCATTTTGTTGTTTGTTTTTTTTTTTTTTGAGCAAAGCTGTGAAACCCTTTGTTGCTGGGTCACAAGAGAATAGAAAAGTAAACAGTTGACACATTTTCTCGTACATACAGCAGTAGTTTACCCACTAATCAAGTGCTGTCATGAATCAAAAATATTTTAGATACTAATATAACTGTACATTATCTATGTAAATAAGACTCACGACATGGTAGAGTTCAGAGGTGAAACCCACAGATGAAATTTAAAGTGATTCTTCATCATTATTTTTAAACCAGCAACAAACCCTATGACACAAACTGCAAGTTTGTGCACAAAGAAGCCAAACATGAACATACAAGGCAGTCAGAGACAGCTTGATATGGCGTCAAAACGTGACGTGATCAAGCCATAGGACGAAACGAGACGATGCCAATGCAAAAAAACAACAACAAACAAACAAAAAAAAACAGATTCTCTCTTGTCTGAATCTTGAAATATTACTACTGATGTGTTTTAGCTGTTGACCTTTAGTGTTACCTTGACCTTTATTGCTCAAAATCTAATGGGTTCTTTCTTGACCCATTATCTACCATTCCTGAAAGTTTGATCAAAATCCTTTTAGAACTTTTTTGCATAATCCTACTGATAGACAGACAAACTAACAGACAAACAGACTCAAATTGAATACGTCCTTGGTGGAGGTAATAAACTGTTCATATAATTGTTCAAATTACAATGTAAACAGGCCAATTAAGATGTATTTAACTGAATAGGATATTTTTAACAACACCTTTATGTATGGTTTTTAATAAGAAATCTCTATGAAAAAGTGCATTATGTGACAACTTAAAATTCACCATGTTCTGAGACTGATATAACCCAGCCTAGCTCAGGTTACTTTTGTCAAAATATGTTAAATATCAACGAGGCTGATATGCTTTTATTTTTTTCAACTTCATGTTTGTTCAAAAATATATCAGTGGTGTCTAGTAAACCAATCTTAATTACAATAATGAGCAAATATTTTATTCCTGCAGCTTATAATTTGCATAAAGAAACAAACATTTAATTATCACCTTAAGATTTCCCCTTCTGAGGTGTATTTTTTTTTTTTTTTTTTTACTGAACACTTGCATTCCTGTTTATGGTACAGCGTTCTGACCTGTGACTCCAGTTTTGGGGTACAGGAGCTGGAAGAGCTCCTCTGGGATGAAGCCATGACGGACTTTGCCTCCTTTCTCTGGCAGAGGGGGAACAGGGGCCAGACTCTGGGATGATGTGTGCAGGGAGCGGGATGCCTGGACCAGACTGTAACCAAAAACATTGTTAGCTAATGGTTTGCTGATCAAGTGAAGAATTTTTTGAAGAAAATTAATTGTCAGACACCTACCCAGCTCCAAGGTGGCCACTGCCTCTAAGGACATTGGCTGTAAAAGACAAAATAAACATGAAGTATAGCTGCAGTTAACAAGTATCTTCTTTAGTTTAATCTGTCAGTTATTTATTAAAGTATCAATACATTTGAAAATATATTAATTGTAACTGCACAGTCCTAGAGAAAAGTGATTTTTTTCCTAGCAGTTTTATTTATTACAGTTCAAATATCAATTTATTCAGTAATGACTGAAAACAATCGTCAAAAGCCAATGAAACGTCAACATATTATATAGCATTCAACTTTTAATTTGCATGGCTGATCTACAGCTGTATAACAATAATCTTGAGTCTTCTTATAAGTAGAAGAAAAACATCTTACAAAACACTCAAAGAAAAACTACTCGATTTTTATGCAGACCTGGGGTTAGACTTGTACAACGACTCGTGTATAAATAAATGGTCTGGTGATTTTGATACACAGTAACCTAACTTACATGGACATTGACATTAAACAAATCCTAATCAGATAAACTTCCATGTGAAATAACTAATATCCCATTACAAGAGCAGTGAAATGCATAAAAACCCTAGGACACTGTCAATAAGGTGACATTTGCAGACGTGTAGAGCTAAGGTTAGCTTATGTAGCTTGCACTCGCTGACATTAGCTTTCTACAGAACACTGACTTGTGAACAGAACCTACCCTTTGCAGATAAAAGTTTTCCTAATAAAAGAAAAACCAACATATTTGCCAGCACAAATTTCTGTTCATTGCAGTCCATAACCCAGCTTGTCTTGAATTAGCTTGCTGTAACTAGCATTAGCATAAATCTCATTCAATGTGCGGCCTTCACTTTACCCTTCAGCTTTACTTCAAACCGTTCACTTCACCTGCTTGACATTTGAACAAACCACAATTTAATGATTCTATAAACCTCCCCCAAAGATGCATAAATACATACCTGGGATTACAACGAGCCTGGACAACATTTTGAAGGATACAGTGCCTAGCTCTTGATACACCGGGCACCTTGTTTCGGCCTCTTCGTGCCCTTCTGCAAAGAGCTACAAGGATGGCGGATACACGAGAAACCCTCCCGAAACAACGCGAGACTATAACACGATATTAACGTACTGATACGGAAGTGGCCGCTACGTGACGCTGTTGCGTATTGGACGCGGACAAGACTAGATAGATAGACTATTGAGTTTAATAAGTTCAGCTATGAAGATATTTCACTAAAGTGGAGAAACGTAAAGATGTACATTTGAGTACTATGCATGCGGCTGGTATACAGTACTGAGTGTACTCAATTTGTTCCCCATTTAATACATTTTCTCGCGCACTGATTTACAGAAATGTCTATTAATGTGAGTCAAGGTAAGTAAACAGTTATAAATATCTACCTATATATAACAAAAACCGTGTAATTTTGAGAAATTTGTATTGTATTTACATACGTTTTGTATTTTAACTGTACATTTCAGAGCATATAGCAATATGATAATTTGTATAGAGACTATTGCTAGAAATATAAATAATCTGAATAATAAACATGTAAAGCCTAAAGTCTAATTCACAGATTTTTAAAAACCCAAGCAAAACTCCACACTCTTTTTTTTAATTAATGAAAGTCTTTTAGATGGACATATGTTTCTTTGGCTTAATTAATAAATACATTTTAATGAATCCATAATAAAATGTCACTGTTAGAACTGTTGGAGACACACATGTGCATGTACATACTGGTTTTTACAGCAGGTTTTCAGTTTCATAATTAACATTAAATCATATTTCCATGAATACAAATCTTGTATAGTCCACTATACATAATGTAGCTCATATAAGTCCTAAATATGATGTTAAAACATCTGCAAGCTTTCTGTGTTCCATTCACCTTATCTATCTAGTCTTTAAATTCATTGTTGTATCAACTTTCTGCAAAAAAATAAACAAAAAAACACCACCATACACATACACACACACACACACACACACACACACACACACACACACACACACACACACACACACACACATAAAGAGAAATGAATGAATGTTTTTAGTCATTTATACCTCCTATACAAGTCATAGGCATATTTCGATGAAAACCAAAACTGATTCTTTCTTTCTTTCTTTCTTTCTTTCTTTCTTTCTTTCTTTCTTTCTTTCTTTCTTTCTTTCTTTCTTTCTTTCTTTCTTTCTTTCTTTCTTTCTTTTTTAAAGTAAAATTTCCAAAAGGCAGCCACAAACTGCAGAGCTGGCTCTCCTTGTAATGACTGCACACCGGGGGAATTGGTTGTGTGTCTGTAATCTTGGGGCCCACCCGTGCGTGGCATCAGCTCAGTGCGAGTGGCTGCTGAGATAGAGGAACATATGACGCTGTGGTTCTCTGTACTTCCTGTAAAATTACATTCAACAGAAACAGCTACATGTGAAACACAGACAAAAACCTGTGGACACTATTTCAGAAGAGTGACAAAATGGAAGGCATATTCAACCATCCATGAACCGTTTGCAACTCAGAGATGGAGTAGTAGGTAAGCCTTGTCTGGCTTTAATTTTGCTTTTAAGCTGCATTTGTTACTTCATACTCCTGCACATTTTACCTCCACAGTTTCAAGGAAAAGTTACAGGGCCCAGCCCATGTTTGATAACCCCGGTATTCTATATTAAAGAAGGTTTTTACTAAAAATATATAGCCACTATTGCAACATCCACCATCACCTACACTCTTAATATAAGTATTATTACTGCTATAACACTATAACTACTGTTACTTACAGCTACTATTATCACTTTATAACTAACTATTACTGCAGGTGCTTCTACCTTAATACATAATCGACATACCACTCTTTTAATGTTCTGCATTTGACTTTACTTTCATCTTACTGTCAGAGATTATCCTGGTGATACAGATCAATAATTATTCCTTTTTCTATTTTTATAAAAGGTCAAAGTCTCAACATCATTTCATTATTGGAAGAATTTGGGAGGAAAACTAACTCCAAACAGAGGCCATATGTAAAATGTTTTTAGTATTTTTCTGTGAATGTAAAAGTGAATAAGAGAGTTAAAAGAAAATATATGAGCATATGTGTGATCCACTATACTGGGTGCTGAAAAAGAAGTCAAAAAGAACATTTGCAGACTAGTATAGCACCAATTTATAGGTGTGGTAGCTCTTTGCAAACATCTAAATACAACATGAAGAAGAAAATTAACTATTTCTATGTTACTTTGAAACAAAAAAATGTCATAAAAAGGATCATGTCATAAAAAATGAAACAGAAAATGTCACATCTCTCTTCCTTTTGTGCATATTTTATCATAAATAGTTGCATCCTTGTCTTGATATTTTCTTGGTAGATTTGCGACACTGTAACAGCCAGAGGAGCTGCCATGGACGCCCTGGCTGTCAGTGAAACATTTCTCTTCCCAGTGATAAACTTTGAAGAAAAAGCAGAGATCAGAGCCGAGAAACACGAACACCTTCGAGGACGCAACAACGTGACTTCATGCAGGAGTCCCACGAGAGAATTCGACACAAAACTGATAAAGAATAATCTTAAAGAAAAGAGACAACAGGAGTTTCTGAGAAGAAGATCTGTGAGCCCAGAAGTGTGTGATTCAAAGTCTGCAAAGAGGGAAAAAAGAAAAAAAGCTACACCAAGGACATTTTCAGTGAAACATCACACTTTATTTAGCAAGTCAGAGACACTGCACACAAATTTTCAAAGCAGTCCCACTACTAACGGACATCCAGTCATGATTTTAACACCAAACAGCAGCACAAGTGAAGCTCCCAGCACCAGTAAATGGGTATGAATCCATAATGGTCATTTCTCAATTCTCATTTTAGATGAATTTCCCAGTTTCATCTCTGACTTTTCAATTTACTCTCCTCAGGCTTCAATGTGGTCAGAGCAAGTAAAGCTGACAAATGAGGTTAAGGTCCAGAGGCAAACACCCACCTCTCAACCAGACACAAACCTGCACAAGATGAAAAGCAAAAGAGATAGCAGAGTGAATGGTAACTATATCAACAGGTGCTGAGGGTATTTCTTTTTCTTTGACTAAATCTGTTGTTTTTCTCTTTCGAAGCTCAAAAGACAAACTATAAAACAATGATCCAAACTGAGAGGATTCACCAAAGACTCACCCAGAAAACTGAAAACATTCTCCACACAAAGGCTCAGCAAGAAGCCAGTGTGCAGACAGAGTGAGTCTAACTTTCACTCATTAAATTATCTCCTATTCACCACTATTCCTACATGCACCATGTATGAAAAATGTTCTATAAATGAAGTTTGAATGATTGATTGACATATCCTCTGCTTCTGCCATTTATTTCTCTGCAGATCTGGGTTTATCACTATCAAGGAATCAGTGAGTTTCATCTTTGTGCTTGATTAAATTTCCTGGAGATTCCTTTATGTGAAGGAGAGAGTGTTTGTCAGAATATATGTCACATTAAACTACATTTTTGTCTCTTCTTTCACATATTAGGATGTCCATCAATTAGCTGGCTACTTGCAGGTAACACAACTCATTGACATTTATGCTCAGCTACATGGCCTTAAAATAGAGAGACTTTTTACCTGTAGATTCCTGGTTTTATTATTAATTAAAAATGGAATTTAAATGCATTAAAATATGTCCACCCTCAGGTCTACAATGACTGTAAGGCACCAGCAATATTTCTCGTCATTAGTTGTAAAAAATTCACAAATATATTTACTTAATATAATATACTTATATTTAGTTTAATGAAACTTTATACTACAGCTGACAATTGAATTCTATATTTTAGAGGCAGATATTGCCTTTCATTATTGCTACATATATTTTACAGCTTTAGGTACTAGTATTTTCATGCATTTTGAATATTACTAAAGTGGTGCTAAAGATTTACAGCTTTTGAGTTAAGATTGAACTAGATAGATAGATAGATAGATAGATAGATAGATAGATAGATAGATAGATAGATAGATAGACAGACAGACAGACAGACAGACAGACAGACAGACAGACAGACAGACAGACAGACAGACAGACAGACAGACAGACAGAGAGGACGACTGATTGATTGATTGATTTGTAATTTGTATGCATGTTTTTGTGTCAGGAGGCTCTGTGGAGAGAGGAGATTGTCAAGAAGAAACTTGCAGCTCTGCAGGAGAGCACAACAAACCTCTTGAACTCTTCTAACAAAATATGGACTGTAAGTAAAATTGACTACTCCTCACACATTCCAAACACCAAATGCATATTTCTCATTTTATAAGGTCATGCTGTTGCTGTTAATTGGTTTGTGGCTCTGAAAATGTAAAATGTCACAGTTTGTTTATAAGTGCTGCTGTGTCAGGAAGACCTATGTAGTCTGTGGTTTAGAGCTTCCTGCTTCCGCTCTGCAGCCTATAACACATAGAGGAGTGCTAGCTGTCATTCTGGTACAGGAAGGGTGTGACAGGCAGTAGATAGGAGAGATGCTTTGGCTTTATCTAACACATTTTCAGCAGCTTCTAATGAATGAATGAAATGAAAATAGCTGTTTTCTTATTTGTTTCCTTTTGTCACTTTTATCACTTTCCAGCAAAGCATTTTAAAGTATATTTAGGTGAAATTTGTTTATACTTTCCATCTTTGAAAAGGTATGTCATCATATGGAAAAAAAATAGATTATTTTCATACTTTATAGTAATACAAGATGTGCCCATAATGTGATGTTTGTTGATGCTCAGTGATGCTGTAAGTTCCCTCTGCACCAGTGAGCAGAGGAAAGTTACAGCTGCACTGTGTCACAGTTCTTAAGTTTTCATCTGCAGGTTACAAAGTGACAGTCAGTCATTTCCTTTCTAACCCCCACAGGCTCGCTGCAGTGAAGACCTACTGAAAAACAAGATCAAGGCTCTGGAGGCGCAGCTGCAAGTCTGTCTGCAGGTAAGAGGCAGCTGTGGATACACTAACAACCACTGTGGGGTTTCAGGGTTTAGCTTATGAAGCATTTTGCCTTTTTCTACAGAACTCTCCTGCTTTTACTAGAGAAAGAATATGTTCTCAAAAACTAAGGCAGCAAAAGTAAAAATGTTGTTACAAGTAAAATCTCACATAAGTAAAAAAAAAAATATATAAGTATTAGCAGCAAGTATTGAAAGAAATGCTTTGGTTTGGTCCATTTGACTGATATTATATATTACATCATAAGGTTACAGCTGCTGGAAGTAGAGCTTTGAGCAACTTTAAATGTAGTTTTATCAACAGAGACACCAGATATATCTGAGGATCATCACACAGTTAATGGGAAGAGAAAGAAGTCTGATACCAACCTGGTTCTGGTTTTGGCATTTTTTCTAACTCTCTCTCTCTCTCTCTCTCTCTCTCTCTCTCTCTCTCTCTCTCTCTCTCTCTCTCTCTCTCTCTCTCTCTCTCTCTCTCTCTGTATATATGTATATATACATATATATATCAAATATTATGACATAATCTGTTGAAAGTTCCACCTCTCATAGACTCATTTAGAAATGTATAACCAGTAAAAACCAGGTCTTAAACTATTGAACGATTACATTTTCATATTATTTCCACAACTGAAATATCCATCTATTATTTCAACACTCTACTCTTAGTTCCAGAAGTTCTGCAAGTAAAACTTTACTGTAGTAAGTAAAACTTCAAGGCTTCAGCTTTCAACATAATACCATATTTGGAGTGAATTGTAGTGAAGTTAATTATGAAGTGAAATAGAAATACTCAACAAAAGTACAATCAGTACAGTAGCTACTTGAGTAAAAGTCATTAGTCACATTCCACCAGTGCCTGCTCTATGTTCACTCTGTCAACTGTGACAGTGGAGACTCAGCAGTTTTGGTGTGAATCTAACCCAGTAATTAGCAGGTCTAACTCAGCAGTGTGGTCGATGTCTCTGCAGAAGTTTCCAAAGGATGGATTGAAGAAGCTGGTGCTGCAGATGGAGAAGCAGAAACTGGTGTATGAGGAGAAGGCGCTGTTCGCTCTGCAGAAGGCGACACAGGAGAAAACTGAGGCCCTCAGCAGGGCCGAAACCCTGGAGGTCAGACATTTAACACAAACAGTAACATTCACTTTAACTTTAAGTTTCCTGCTGACAGTCACACATTAAATAAAAAGACAGTTTTTTTAATTGAAGAAATCCAATTGTTTAAAGTTATCCAAATTAAATGAGGCATAATGTAGTATTATTTTGTACATTAAACCAACAAGAAAATGTGCCGTCAATATTTATTCTCTAGGTCAGGGGTCTCAAAATCATTTTCTTCAGGGGCCACATTCAGCCTGATTTGATCTTTAATGGGCCAGACCAGTAAAATGAAAACATTATAACCTAGAAATAATAACTCCACATTTTTGTCATTGTTTTAGTGCAAAAAACACCCATTAAATTATGAAAATACTTTAGGAAATTATCCAAATGCAAAACAAGTGAAATTTGATAAGTAAAATAAGGACAATTTTGACAATATTCTGCCTCAAATTATGTTTTTTTTGTCCATGTGTTTTATGGATCAGGTCTACAAAGACACTTCTCGCTTAGTAAAAGAAGCAAAAAAATTTTCAAATTTTGTGTAACTTTCTTTAGACATTTTAGGTTGTTCACATCTGTTCAGATTATTAACATTTTATTACCTCCGCCAAGGAGGGTATATTTTTGCCGGCGTGTATCTGTTTGTCTGTGTTCAAGATAACTCGAAAACTTATGGACGGATTTTGACGAAATTTTCAGGATATGTTGGAAATGTGAACAGGAAGGACTAATGTCATTTTGGGGGTGATCGGGGTGGGGAGAGGTCTACCTTGGCGGAGGTCTGCGCTCTCAGAGTGCTTTTCTAGTTGTGATAAGATAGTTTGTAAATGTAAATATTCTCATAATTTAATATTGTTTTTTACAGTAAAACAATGGCAAAAATTTGAAGTTGTCATCATTTAAAAAACTGAGATGAAAATATGGAGTCATTTAATAGGTTATTATGTTCATCATCCCACGGGCCGCATTGGAACCATTGGCAGGTCACATTTGGCCCCCGGACCGCATGTTTGAAACCCCTGCTCTAGGTTATTATGATATTATTTTACTTGAGATCCTATTCTTCTGTATGTGACCCCTTAACTAAATTACACCATTTACTGTTAATACCTTCAGTGTAATTTTTGCACTTTACAAACTCATCCCATGGGTCGGATTGGAACCTTTAATGGGCCGGGTTTGGCTGTTTGTTTGACACCCCTGAATCCAGTACAGAATAAATGCATGTTGTTGCTGAATCCTGCCTCACATTTGTCTGTTTTCAGGAGGCCCTGATAACAGTACAGGCCGAGGCTTTGCGCTGGCAGAGTCTCTACGAGGAGCTGAAGGTGAGCTCTGGGCGGCTCCGGGAGAACCAGAACCACAGGAATGACCAACTCCAACAACTGCACGGCCAGATGGAGGTACGTACAGCAGTCTGGACAGGTGGACGCTCACAGATATGTTGGTCTGAACGGTCGTGTCTGTCATGTGTCGGCAGCTGTCAAAGGCCAGAGAGGTGGAGCTCCAGCAGGAGGTGGTGTCATTAAAACTGGAGAAGAAGGAGCTGCAGTACAACATGAGTCTGTTGGAGGAGGACAATGACGTTCTGAGAGAGGAGATTCAGCAGCTCAGAGGTCAGACGCACAGAAACACTTCAATTTCATTCACAATAAGATCAGACTCCGACAGGATTCATGCAGGTTTTGTACGAGATCATTATCAGCTGGAAATACTTAAAAATATATATAAATAGTGAAACAATATTTACCTTCACAACAGAGTTAGAGAGTACAAATACTTCATACTTTAAGTAAAGTTTATAGATGTCAGTTCTCTACTTTAATATGTATTTTAACTTTTACTCCCTACATTTTTGTACTTTTTACTCTGTACATTATCAAAACAGGATAAATACTTTTAATGCATTTGAGTGGAATGAGCTATATATTATTTTATCATCATGCACAGACTCAATATGAAAAAACCGAAATTAAACATGGTACAGGTATTTCAGTGCATATCACAGATGGAAATATGAGGTGAAAACAAAATGTGTTTAAAACGTCATGAGCGTGAGATTGAACTAATCAATCGTTGAAGTTAAAAACTGATTTTCACATGAGAACAAAGTTAATGTTCTTTATTTTCAGTGGATTCTTCTTATTCTATTCAAAATTACAATAGTGTAATGGTGCAATACTCTCAATATGATATTTTTTATATGCAGTATAACAACGTTTGACTCTCTTTGGTCTGAAACAACCTTTAGAAATGTGTTTTCACTTTTCAGTGTTTCTGCTACAGTAAAGAAATGTGATCATATTTACCAGAATCTCTTTGAACACAAATGTCTTTACTTCTAATCAGATAATGAGCATCTGTACATTTGCTGGCTCTGCTTTATTGTTATGTTCCTGTGGGTGTTTTTTTTTGTTGTTTTTTTTGCATCAGTAGCTTTTATATAATTAGTGTTTGATATTTCTGTTACTTGTAGTACCTCTCAAAAGTTGTATTTGCTGTAACAGTTTTAGACACTAAAGATTTGGAAATGTGCTAATTTACATATTGCATAATTGACTTTGGTCCCTTTGGCCTGTTATAAATGATAACTATTTATTACCTCCGCCAAGGAGGTTATGTTCTTGCCACAGTTTGTTTGTCTGTTAGTTAGTAAGATAGATTAAAAAGTTATGGACGGATGGATGAAATTTTGGTGGTGATCCAGAAGAGATCCTGGATTCTGGATCACTTTGAAATTTTACATTGTGGTCAATGGAGAATACATTTCAAAGTGATCCAGAATCCAGGATCTGTTCCGGATCACCACCAAAATGTAATCATTTTTACTTTGTGACACTCCCAACACAACCTGAAAATTTCATCAAAATCTGTCCATAAGTTTTTGAGTTATCTTGGACCGCCCCCCACCCCAGGATCACCAGCAATCTAACCCCCCCACCCCCACCCCCGAAATGTTTTTTTAAACTGACTGAAAAAGGGAATAACTCAAATAAGCCAAATAACTAACAAGATCTGGCATTTAACAGAAAATAAATGAATGAATCAATGTATGAAAACTGCTATCATAAAGTGACAAAGTGTTCAGCTAATAATAATAATAATAACAACAACAACAACTCAACAACTATTATTATTATTATTATTATTATTATTATTATTATTATTATTATTATTATTATTATTATTATTATTATTATTATTATTATTATTATTATTATTATTATTATTATTATTATTATTATTTATATAGCACCTTTTATGTAAAAAGTGTAGCCCAAAGTGCTTCACATTGATTAAAAATCAAAATACAATTTTAAGACAAGAGTGAAATAAGAAATACATTAAGATTTGATTCCACAAAATTATAAAATTACAAAAGTACAAGATAAACTGATTATACAACATTATAAAATTTCAATAAAATAAATGAGAAATACATCAAGATTTGATTACACACAAAATATAAAGAATGGGGTCACAGAATTGTGACCCCATCCCCAGCACTAAGGTTATTTTTCTACCAAATCTGCAAAGGGTTCTTGACCATTTCAGTCACTGTTTATACCTGTGAGTAGCATATTAGAAACACTGAAAGGACCAGACTGACCGTGCATTAAACCTGTGTTTCCTAGATGATGGTGGTGAGATCCTGGACCTTATGTTGGAGTCGAATGTGACGTCAGAACAGGAAGAGCCTCAAGTGACGCTGAAGAAAAATGTCCAGGTGGAGGAGCAGCTTCGTGTCGCTCTGGAGAAACTACGAGTGAAAGAAAAAGAGGTGAAAACAAGAAATCAACTCTCCCACCCTCTGCTGTGGCACATTTACAGACTCCGCATTCATATTTAGTTCAAAACTTAAGTTATAAAGAACCAAACAACCACCATCTACTGATGTAAAATATTTAATGCCTATTGATCCACTAATGTTATCAATACATGTAAAGAATTGGTACGAAATACAGTTTGTCATCTTTTCATGGTCATCGGATATGATCCATTTAGATGTTCAGAAATTCCGTAGTTACCGTGGAAACACTGTCATCTTCTAAAACATCAGTTTACCAGTAACAACCGTAGAGTTGGATCCTTGATAGCGTTGTTAGACACTTGTTTTTACATTCAGATAGTGATGATCTTTCTTTGTTTCAACATAATAACCTTTGAAAGTTTTGTGAAAACACAAGACTTTCCCTAAAATACAGAGAATAATATTATAATAAATTGTGATAAATTATATAAGAAAAGTTAAGAGAGAAAAAGTCATTTGGGAATTCCCACTAAAGTAGAATTGGGTCTTTATGGTTCACACACTGAATAATTAACTGAATAATTAACAAAAGAGGCAGAAATTAATTGGTTTTCCCCATAAGACAATATAGGTACCAAAAACATAAATATTTCTTACAAGTATCCAACAAAATACACTATATGGACTATAAATACTCACACAAACAGCTTGTACAACTTCCCATTCCTGTAGATTTTAAATATTATGATAAAAATGTACATGTCAGTTGTCATTATCAATATTTATTTTCTATTTAAAGGCTAACTTTACTTCCCCAGTGAGAAATAAAGAACGCAGATGGTTACTTGTTGTTTAAAATGATAATTTATGGCCAGAATTTGAGAAATATGTCAGGATTGTAGGTGTAGAACATCAATTATAATGTTGGGGGGGAAAAGGGTGTGATGACACATCTGTATGTTCAGTTTAAGTAAAATTAAGTCATTACAAACTGAAGCATTTTGTAAGCATTTTAGGAGAAGGTAAACAAAATGAGAAATTAAAAATGTTTTTTTTAATCACAAAATAAAACTATATATCGCGTCACGTCATTTTTCATAATTTTATTTTAGTTTTCTAGTCCAGCCCCAGATCTGGTTTATGTTGATCTTTGTGTTTCTATGTGGTGTGTGTGTGTGTGTGTGTGTGTGTGTGTGTGTGTGTGCAGTGTGAGGACCTGCAGACAGAGTTACATGTCATGGAGCAGGAGTGTCAGTCCAGTCAGGCCCGGCTGTCTCAGTGCAGGGACGAACTCAGACAACTGAGCCATCGACGTAGGAGAGCGGTGAGAAGGACCATGAACGCATCGACATCAAACAGTTAAAAAGTCAAACAACTCAACTGAGTGAAACCCCTAATTTTTAGAAATGTTTGATATCGTAAATGACTATATATTAAAAAAGAAAAAAAACTTCTAAAGGACTCACTCACGTGGACTCACTTGTCAGAGTTTTTTATTTGGTGTTCATAGCCTCACCCTCCTTTTACTGTATAATTAACCATCAAACACCTAAACAGCCACTGGTGACTTAAAGTACCGTAATTTCCGGACTATAGAGCGCACCTGATTATTAGCCGCACCCACCTCATTCTAAGAGGAAAACCGATTTTGTACATACACAAGCCGCACATGTATATAAGCCGCATGTGCCCACATTAAAACATGTAACACAAACACAAAATTAACCCAAACCCGAATTCAAGTCCCCCGAATGAAACTAAATGTCCTTCATTAACCCTTGTGTGGTCCTTCGTAAAAGGCACACTGGCTGTGTCCTACAATCGGGTCTTAAAAACCCAGATTCCAAAGTTCAATTCCATAGACTCATCACCCCACCCCCCAAGGATATATTACTGTTTTCAGTAGTAAGCAATGGCATCCTACAGTACGTATAAAAAGGTACATTTGTGAACCACCGGCTCTCTTTGACCCGAAGGACCGCACAAGGGTTAAAGTCCACAGTCCAAAAATCACAGCCGGCAAAATGAACGGAAAATGATACTTAAGGTTTGATGCAGACCTGCAGAGTCCGGGTCCTGTTGAAAGTAATCCAAGGAAAAAAAAGTGTATATTTCCAAAGGTAAGGGAGGGAAAAATGTCGGCCGCATCCACAAACAGGTGGCTGGTCGCCGCCTCGCCTCATCTATCGCAGAGTCAGCGATAACTTTCTCTTTCGCAGAGAGTTCAGGTCAAACTCCTCCGTGCCAACGTGCAAAAATAATCCACAGGGTCTGGTCGAGCCTCTGTCTTCTCTCACACACCGCCGCGGGTTTTTCTTTAAGCAACTATTTACCCCTTGTACACCTGTCCGTCAACTTTACCGCTCCCACTTAAACCCGTCACCCTGCATTTGTTCCGCCCCTCCTTTTTCATTCAGTCTTCCTCTACGCATATATTCCACCGGTCTAAATCTGACCTTTTCTACTCGAGCGCCTCTGGCGGCCGTTAGGAAAATTACATAAATTGGCCGCATCACTGAAAAAGCCGCAAGGTTGAAAGATTAGGAAAAAAGTAGCGGCTTGTAATCCGGAATTTACGGTATCTACTGATATAAACGGTTTGATAACTTTAAAACTGAAGGTAGAAAGTAACTCAGTAAAAGTACTTCATTACTGTACTTAAGTAGTACTTTACTTGAGTATCTATTTTTCTGGCAACTTTTTACTTTTATACTCCTTACATTCTCAGAATAGACTCATTACTTTTCAAAACTAAACAGATGTGACAGTACGAAAAATATGTCACCAGAGGAAAAATCAGTGGAGGAGAGAAACTGTGACTTTATATATTATAGTTATATGACTGTTATCTCACAATTTTGACTTTTAATTTGACATTTTTAACATTTTTATCTTAAAATTATGCATTTTTTTAATCTCATGTTTATATATATATATATATATATATTTCTCTTTTTTATCTGAATTGTGACTTTTTTTTTTATTTTTCCTAAATTTCCTGTCCATACCCACAAAACTGAGTAACTGTGACCTGATCAAACACAATTTCAACACAGTTACTCACTTTTAAATGTTTTAATTTAGATACTGATTAAACCTTTCTGGTTTTTCCTGGTTAAATAAATATCATTGCGTTCATGACAAAAAAATTTAGTTTTACTTTTGTACTGTATTACAATTGACAAATTGCAATTTTTTACTTTTAAAGTAAAGGGGTTGAATCAGTACTTCTAGTTTTACCAGAGTATTTTTTTCACATAAGTAGCTGTACTTCAACTTAAGTACAGAATGTGAGTACTTTTAACACCTCTGTTTTCATGTGGAGTTAATGACATATTTTGCCAACAGAAATACTTTTCATTCAGTTCTAATAATAATAATAATCCTATTATTATTCTAAGATTTTTATTTTTTTTAAAAACACAAGACCTGTAAATTAAATACAGAAATAAGTAGTTTTGACTGAAGAATATGAAGGACAATATTACAGTATATAATACTATTATAGTATTAAAAATGTTTTTGCAGTGATTTTTATCACAAAATATAATTAGATATTGAATCACATAATTTTATTATTGTTTTCTTTAATAAATACTGATCATTCACATGGGGAAAGTTAGTCATTTGAAAGACAGCACAAAATATAGTTTTTAGGGTTTAATTACAAACAGAACCTACAAATCATGATGGATGCCATCCTTATTTTTTTGTATTTTATATGTATGTATTTTCTAAAATATTTTTTAATTTTTTAACTTTTTTAATTTAGAAGTCAGTATTTTGCAAACCTTAATAATCCACTCTCCTTTTAAAGACTCTGCTCCATAATTAAAGACGTTCCCTTCATTGCTCCAATAGTTTTTAATCATCCAATTTAATCATCCCATAACCTCATTTGTAATTTTAGTAACAGTGACCTTTGCCCTTTCATCTGACTCCTTCTGTCGTCCATCCAGACGCTGTGTAGCTCCTGGTGGAGGCTCTGGTTGCTCCTCCTCCTCCTCTTCGCTGTGGTCGGTGTTGCTCTGTTGTGGCTCTGGCATCCTCCATTCAGGGACCAGGTTGAAGACGTCTACTCAGACATGGAGAGACGAGTGGAAGACTATCTGATGGAAATGGCTTCTCCTCGACACTCAGGCTGTTTTAGACCCATATGATCATGTCACTAACCCTCCTTTATTAAATATTGGGTTGTTGCTGCATTTTTTTTTGTGACAATTTTAGGCTGTTTTTTCTATTTTAGATGATAATGTGAAAGACATTATTTGCTGGAACTTAAAGTGTGTGTGAGATGATGTGATGCTATTGTTGTGTAGGATGTACTGTACATGTTTACAGTGAGTTAAAATACAGTGAGTGAAAATGTCTAGTGTGATTTTTATTTTATTTTATTTTTTTATTCCAATAATGTGAGCAGCTCATCAGTAAAATAATTTAGTAATGGTGTATTTATACAATTATTTCAAAAATAGCAAAGCTTATATAATTTATTTCTCTAATTTTCTTTTAAATTCCATTTCTTTATTCTAACCCTAACCCTATTTTTTTTTGTACATTTTAGAGTGTGTTTGGAGAAACGTCATTACAATAATAGCATCTGGAGGCAACAGTAAAAAGAAAAAAGAAATCAATCCTGAAGCAAAAGTGATTAAAACATGTCTGAAAATATAAAATATCTCAGATAAGGCAATGTAAGACTGAACTTAAAATTTATTTGTGGTTTGTTTAAAACTAAGTGTAAAAAAACCCACTTTACTTAGCCTGTGTGTGTGTGTGTGTGTGTGTGTGTGTGTGTGTGTGTGTGTGTGCACGTGTGTGTGTCCAGGGATTCACACAAAATCCAGAAAGAGCAGACTGCTACAGTTTGACATACTTAAATATATTTGGTCAAGGAACAGACTAGTGAAAACATCAAGTTGATCGGACCAATATAGTGGGGGATATTTATTTATTAATACAAAAGCCTTACGGTCATGTTGCCTTTGGACAGATCGCGCTTGACAAATGCTGGACAAACATGATACAACATGCACAAATACACAACAGCAAAACAAAACTACCACATGTAGAACCAGTAGATCCCCACCGGTCAATAAAGTAGTCTCGTCTCATCATCTGAACTGAGGACCTAATCCAGCTACGATGGGTGAAGGCGGGGTCCAGTTCATCTCAAGGCTGAACATATATAAACAATCACTCTCACATTCACACCTATGGGCAATTTAGATTAACCAATTAACCTATCAGTGCATCTGTTTGGATTTTTGCATAACTTTACTCCCCTACCACTGCTGCATCATCCTGTCTTTCTGCCTATGTCATTGACCAATCAGAACACTCCTAAAAAACAAAAAACAAGTGCAAAAACATACCTTCCCAAGTCATTCATTTGGGCAGTTTTACCATTTGACTTAGACAGTTTTGCCGTTATGGACACATTATAGTATGCAATGATGATTTTATGTTCTCAGAAAAACTGCCTAAGTCAATTTTATTTCATAAAACAAATGATGTTGGATTTTGTTCTTTTTTCATACTTTCTTCTCATCTACTTGAATGTTCTGTGAAAAAATCAATAACAAATATGGATGTGACTTTTAGAAAATGTGTTTTTTCTCGTTTTCCGAAAACACAAAAAAAATGACTTAGGCAACTATGGTATGAAGCTGACGATATGTTACTTACACATAAAGGCTTGATCATTAGTGAGGTCTTAGGACAGCAACTATCAACTCAGTTTTGCAAATTTTAGAGGAAGAGTTTGATATAGTTGTATCTTGGCAGTTTCATATCCACTGCCAAATATTAGTGTCATGATGGGTGAGGTGAAAGGAAAGGACTCAGATGCCAGGTGCTGAAGGGAGAACAGATTTAATGAAAAAAAAAAACAGAAGCAAAAAGGACAAACAGAGACAGAAAACAAAACCTGGAGGATGATCAGCCAGAGTTCATGGTGGTGAATGGAATGTCCAATGTTATGGAGGTGACAAACTGAAAGGTCCCGCACCGGTAACTGCCCGCCTCACTGCTTAAATATTTGCAGATCAGCAACAACTTGCAGCTGTGCGGTGCGGGCCAGGTGAATCTGGAGTGGATCTGGGTGAAATGTTGTGACAGGAGAGGTAAGGATCTAGGGGAAAGGTGACCGATTGAGACAGGTTGTTACGATTAGTTACATTTTTGGATGAAATATCTTTGTAGGAACTGACCCAAAAGAATTAACACAACTATACAAACTGTCTTCAAGTCAGGTTTTCATCATCTACTACACACAGGTTTCTCAACTCATGGGTTGGATATAAAAACAGTGACAATACAAATGAGTGAAATTAAGTGACAATTATCCACCATAAATCATGTCTGAAAAATGGAAACACTACATTTTGTATAATTTCTACATTTTTTGTGTCAAGGTAATGCCACAGAAACGGTTAAATCTGTAAGAATAATATAATTGTTTTGTTTTTTTTAAACAGATGTGTGTGGTCTGAGTTTTTTAAAGTGGATCATGACTTACTGACCTTAACTACACTGTCATCATAGATATGAACATGACCCACTCTCAGCCTGGGTTCATCTAATATAAATATAGAGGTAAAACAAAACAAGAGGCTTATGTTTTGTTGTAGTCACAGGTGTGTGTGTGTGTGTGTGTGTGTGTGTGTGTGTGTGTCATATTTTCCACACTGTTACAAAACTCAACAAAGTGGATGAGATTGTGTCCCCTTTAATGATAACATCAATAAACTGTGTATTCCTGAGAAAAGCTGGTTCATTTGATTTCTAAGAAGAGGATCATAAGTACAGTCAGTACATTGTGTTGTTACTCATCTGAATTAAAATGTTATCCATGTTGTTGCTCTGCTCAGGACGTGTGTTGTCACTGCATATATTCATTAAATGATAGAATTTTATGTATTTGTGACCAGTGTCAATGAATGAAAAATGAACCTCATGTGTGTCAGTAATGATATAAGTGTTTTTGGGTTGTTGTTTTTATCAGGTGTGATGTGCCCACACACTTCCTGAGCAGAACAGTAACAACAGAACAAGTCAAGTGTGAAATGAGAAAAAAAACAAAAAAAAAACTTTCCAGGTCTTTAGATATGTCTGCCGTTAATCTACAGATGATGTGTGCAACAGGAAGAAGAGTCAACACCAAAGCAATTTAATGCTACAAAAAGACAATTATCAACAAATAACTGGAAATTAAAAGATCAGGTAAAGCTGCAGTTTTGTCTTTTTTACAGACTTCTATATGCATTTTCGATTCCTCATACTATGACAGACTTAAATCCTCTTTGAATCTAAGGCTCATTATTCACAGTGATTCACTGAATGATAAATGACAATAAAAATCTTTATGAAACTGACACAGATGACACATGGAACCATCTATTGTGTGATTTCACTCAAACTTAGAGACAAAACCTGGTCAAAGCTGTGAGCTCTCTGAGTGTGATGGAGCTATTGTTTATTGTATTCAGTGGTTTTAACTGTTCCAGATAATGCTCTATTCTCAACAGTCACTGACACAGCACATCCAGCACACGGATGTGTCTTTCACCGTGGTTTACCTGTATGTTCCCTGAACACACCACAGCTCATTGAAGAGATGGGCCTTTGCTGGATTGAGCTCAGTCTGCTGCTGAAACTGATGCTAAGAGGAAGAGGCTGAAGTTTTATAACATATTTCACAACAACTCGACTGGGAACTTACCAAACTGTGTTTAACTCACTTTTACAGAGTGAGAATCCTCTGTGAGATGAGGACTGCACTTCTGCTGTTGGTTGTGGGTCTGTGTGCCCTGAATGTCACACATTCCCTGAAAATATGTGCTTTTAATGTTAAGAGCTTTGGAGAAGCAAAAGCAAACAACAAGAAGGTCATGGGGATCTTACTGAAGGTATCAGTCTAACAGGTCTTTGGGTCTTTTATCCACACTCTATCAATTCATCATATTTTTCATCAAATGTTTTATTTATTTAATAGTTGCCTGCTGATCTTTAATTAAATTAATAGTATTTTATTTTAGTTTTTTTAATTTTCATTCAATATGTTTCTGTCAAATGTGTGCATTATCATAAACCAGACAGATTGAGTGAACTTCTTCTTGATGTTTTCCTCCCAAGATCCTCTCTCGGTGTGACTCATGTCTTATTCAGGAGGTTAGAGACTCTAAAGGTGGAGCCATTCAAGCTTTGGTGAAGGATCTGAACAGGTAAAATAAAGTGTTTAATAAGTCACCAGTCACATACTATGGTGCAAATAACCTTAATTGTATTTTTCTTTTTCAGATATGACAAATCAAATTCCTATTCTTATTTGGAAAGTGAAAGACTGGGCAGAAAAACCTACAAGGAGCAGTATGTCTACATTTACAGGTAACACATGTCAGCCTAATTATATATTAACTTCAGTCCTGAATGTCTCCTTTAACGTCTCTATTTTTTTCTCTATTGATGTCATCTTCTCTAGAAACAACGTTCTGCAGGTCAAAGAGCATTACCAGTATCCTAAACTGGAAGGAGACGGCACCAATGAAACCGATGTTTTCTCCAGGGAACCTTTTATCGTCCGCTTTCACTCCCCAACCACCTGTAAGAGAACATTTAACTCACTTTATTCTAAGGGAAAGAAACATGAAGCCTGAGGATATTCAATTCTTCCATTATATTTACAGTTTTGCATCACATCACAAGGTTCTTGTTCTTATCTGGATAACATTTGCATGGGTTTATTATTGTCCTTCGTGTTTCTAGTGATGCAGATGCAGAAGAAATATTTCTTCTTGAAGTTGCACATGAAGTTTGGAGGTCTGTAGTGATTGAAATTCACGACCTCTTCATACTATCACCCTATCACTTTGTGGCTCAGTTACTGTCATCCCTAAACACTTCCACCTTCTTATAATACAGCAGACAGTTGTGGAATATTTAGGAGCGAGGAAATGTCATGACTGTATTTGTTGCACAGGTGTCGTCCTATCAGTTCCACACTGATAGGATGAACTCCTCAGAGTGAAACATTCTTTCACAAATGTTTTTTTTTTTTTTTTTTTTAATTGAATTTTAGCATATAGTTGACAATGACATGACAGACTTCAACACACCATACACAAGACAAAAACAAAAACAAAGATAATACCCCAGATTCATCTCAACACTGCATATTTTTCAGTTTACCAGTGCTTCAGTTAAATCGGTTTGTTTAAGGTATTGTAGGAATATGTCCCAGATCTTGTAGAATTCAGCTGTTTTCTTCCGGACACTGTAAGTGAGTTTCTCCAAGGCCTGAAGAGAGTTGTTTCAGCCACATGTTAGTAGTTGGCCCAGTAACATTTTTCCAACAGAGAGCTATAACACGTCTTGCGTGCAATAGTTAAAAGTCCACTCATTTTTTTTCAGTAGTGAGCAGACCGCAACCATCAGGGTAGACTCCTAGGATACATAGTTCAGGGCTTACTTGAACAGGGGATGACACCATATGGTAAATACAACCCACCACAGAGCTCCAGAATGAACGGGTATGAACACACTCCCATAGACAATGATAAAGAGTACCCTTGTCCGTGTTACACTTATAACAGAGGTCAGGGATATTTAGGTTAAATTTCTGAATCTTTTCTGGCGTTATGTATGTACGCATAATCCATCTATACTGTAGCATTCTTAATCTTGAGTTTATTGTTTGTGTTTCACAAATGTTAGTAAAAGCAGTCTTCATGCTTTAGGTGCTTGATTTTTATGGATGGAAATACCTTGGGCAATATAGTACATTACTTAAAAGATGGGGCATTCGTTTCCTTTTCCTTTTCAAAACATAAATGGATGAAGCTTCCAGTACACTGGGCTCAGGCTGTTCCTTGAAACCTGGACCCAAAAGTTAAATTGCTGTGGAGGGATTGGGGGAGAAGAGATTAGGGATGGAGGGAGGGGGGGTAAGTGGGATGCCGGCCATGATCAGTTTGTTCATCTGGTCAGTGAGACAACAGCGATGTGACATCTAGAGAAGATGTAGATCTGGGTGAGGTTAAGGAGTTGGATGGGGTGAATCTTCATGATCAACAGCAGCTGGTTGGGGGCAGTGTTGGTTCTTCATGTTTTGAAGTTTCTTCCCTTTGTTTTTGCTTCTCTTGTCTCGTGTCCTTGGCAGAGTGAGCAATGTGACGCACAGTGAAAGATAGACTAGAGCTGAAAAGATTAACCCCTACTTTGTTTAAATTAATCCCATCTGACTTACAAAGATGTGTGCAGTCCCATAAAGGTTAAAGCTGTTAATAAAATGCACTGAATAAACTGTTCGGTACCAGGAACCTGCTAAATGTCTCCACTCCTCTTCTGACTGCTGGTAGAGGTCAGCTGATAAACACCTCAGCATTCACAGAGCTAACTTTAGTAAATTACTAAAGTCTCGTTTTGAGGGTTTCGGATTCTCGCTTCATAATATCTTTGGCTCTGTTGTGCAGTACAGTGTGTTCTGCAGTTGGATTTGCAGCCACAATATTCTCAACTCTGTCAGTCATGTCACAAACCATGTCATTGGGAAGACACAGCACTTTGGTGTTTTTACTGTACTGTAAAACAAACAAAATTAAAACTGCATGCAGTCTCAAAGGCCTTCGCTGTCCCTCGCGACCGCCTCCCCGACTGCCTCCGAGTCAAATTTCAGCTAGATCGGTGTTTGTAGGTGATTTTGTATAGATGCAAAATTGCAATTTCGATTGATAAACTGGTGTAGGACCGAGAGATAGACGTCTGAGTTCAAATTACAAAAAAAACCCAAACAAACTGGCAGCTGTGGTTTCCAGAAAAATCTTGTGAAAAACATGTTAAACCATAAATGTATTTATAGAGTAACATGTAGATTTAATGTTTTAAACATGTAGATTTAACACTGAATGTAAAAAGCAAATGAAGAGCTGGGATTTGAATTGGCAACCCTTTTGTCACTAGATACGCTCCTCTAACAACTGAACTACAGCCACTAACTGTTGTATTTAAAACATTTAATTGTTTAATGTTTACTTAAATACTGCTGTTTCAACATTATTATTATTATTAGTAGTAGTAGTAGTAGTAGTAGTAGTAGTATTAGTATTAATATTGGTATTGGTATTAGTATTAGTATTAGTATTAGTATTAGTATTAGTATTAGTATTAGTATTAGTATTAGTATTAGTATTAGTATTAGTATTAGTATTAGTATTAATACTTATCATGCATCATCCACTGATATTGAATTTTAAATCTGAGATGTGGTTTACAACAGAAACACTTTTGGATGTAAAAATGTTATAAATATATTGTTTTATTACAGTGATAAAAGACTTTGTTCTGATTGGTCAACACACCAGCCCTAAAACTGCCATGAAGGAGATGGATGAACTCTACACTGTCTTCAAGGGAATTTACCAAAAATGGAAGACTGATGTGAGTTTACTGTTTTTATTGCCTTTGGAGCTGTTCCTCCTATTAACACCAGCCAGTTTGGTTCTTCCTCATACAATGATATAAATGGTTCATATCGGTTTGTTGAACTTCCCTTTCTACTGCCTTTCATTCACCCAGAATGTGATGATCTTAGGAGACCTCAACGCCGGCTGCAGCTACGTCACTATAAAGGGTTGGAGATCTGTCAGGCTAAGAAGTGATGCCAAATTTCATTGGCTGATTGGAGATGAGCAGGACACGACTGTGCGTGAGAAGACACACTGTGCTTACGACCGGTCAGTAAAGAAGCATCAGATTAATTTCATATTCACTCTGTTATTTTGTCAGGTCAACAACAGTTTTATGTAATGTTAAGGTCACAGCAACTACAAGTATTAACACACAATATCCTGCCGTTTTAGACGTTCTCACATCCTTTAATCAATCCATAAAGACTCAATAATCCACCGAAAACTAAAACCATCTTGTGATATAAAATGTTTATATCCGAGTTTACATCAGTTTACATCTGATCCACAAATCTTATCAATACATGTAAAGGCAGACTCCATCACCACCAAAAATCTAATAATTTGTTGATTTCCCCATGTTATAGTTACCCTTCCTATTCCCAAAAAAATCCAAAAAGGTCAAAATATAAAAGGAGTAGTCAGTGAGGAGGATGAGGTTTAAGAACTCACTAGATAATAAAAAGCACTCACGTAGAATTTTCTGTTTTCAAATTATATAATAATAATAATAATAATAATAATAATAATAATAATAATAATAATAATAATAATAATAATAATAATAATAATAATAATAATAATAATAATAATAATAATAATAATAATAATAATAATAATAATACTAATAATAATAATAATACTAATAATAATAATAATAATAATAATAATAACAATGACATGTCCGAAAAGTAGTAGGATGAAGCATAAGCTTATTTAATCCTACCCCTTCTTCACTTCCCCAATAACCTTAATTCATCTTATAGCAATATAGTGCATAGTACAAAAATTATGATAATAATGAAAATAATAACAATAACAACAATACCAATAATAAATAACTGAAGTACTAAACATATACATATATACAAAAAAAAAAAAAAAACAAATGAGCAGATAGGAAAGTATAGGTAACAAATAGAGGGTTTTTTTGTTTGTTTTCTTTCTTCCCTTTTTCTTCGCTTCCTTCTTCTTTTCCCTTTCTTTTTCCTTCCTTTTTTTTATTTTTCCTTTTTCTAATTTGTCTGCATTTTGTTCTTATTTTTTTATTTTATTTTATTTTATTTATTCATTTATTTATTTTTATATATCTTTTAACCCCACAGAGGGGGAGTCAACATTGCTTGAGATCAATGCATATTCCAGTCTTGCAGCCATATACTATACTATTTAGTGCATGTGTGTGACCATCATCGGTCCTCCCCGAAAGCTGAGCAGACATCCCCCATTAGAACTCTCCCTTTTACAAGCCAGTGAGGGCAGTGCTGCACCTCAGTGATGTGGGGAGGAAACAAAGACTGGACAGGACGAACAGGGACAGAAACCAACAGGCGGTGCTATTGTAATTAAAGACTGCAAGGTGATGTGTTATTCCCAACCACCAACTGTCCATCAATAAAAACAAATAAATAAGTAGATCAGAAAAAGAGGAGAAAACCAAACCAGCACAATTGAGAAAAAAAAAAATTCAACAAACAAACAATTAAACAATCGGCACCGAGCACCACAACCGTGGATGTCCTGATAGTACAAAATAGAATGCAATGTAATAGAATAGGCCAGAAGAGGACACCAGTGCAGAAGAAAATGAGTTTAGGGTAAAGATTGTGGAAAGATTCTCAGCACATTCTGGCGAGTCCCATCATCCCCTGAAATGGGACTCGGTAGTAGCTGGCGAGACCCGATCAAACATGCAAGTGTGAAGGACCCCGAAGCCGATCACGACAAGGCAGGGCCAAGCCAACAGGGCAACCCCCACCCTGGGCCGTAGGAGCCACAGGACGCCACTCCCAGAGAGCCACCGGGACCACTGTGAACGACACAAACCCGGAGAACAAGAGGGAGCAGCTACATCATCTCTCTCATCATCTAAACCCACTTCATACTCACTATAGGGTCACAGGAGTCACTGGGGGCCTAATCCAGCTACAATGGGTGAAGGTGGGGTACACCCTGTATGAGTCTCCAGTTCATCTCAGGGCTGAACATATATAGACAAACAATCACTCTCAGTGCATGTGTTTGGATGGTGGGAAGAAACTGGAGTACTTGAAGAAAACCCACACAGACATGAGGAGAACATGCAAACTCCACACAGAAAGGTCTGGTGTTAGAATCAAACCAGGGTCCTTCTTGCTATGAGGCACAAATGCTCACCACTGCACCACCGTGCTGCCCTTATAAATAATATTAACTCTAAATTTCCCTCTACGTTTTAGAGCAAAAAAAAAAAAAGTTAAATTATGTGATGAAAATGTTCACATCTACCAACTGTCATTTAAAACAATGTGAATAATAGGAATAAACTGACGCTTCTTCAGAGAACTAAATGCAATTTTAACAAGATAATGTCTCAGTTTGCCAACACCAGACTTTTCTGTGTGGAGATTGAGACATACGATAAGTGGTTAATCTACTTTAGACTTTAGATTGAACTTGAATTATTTGAACTTCCTTGATTATTAATATCTTCAGTGTAATTTTTGTATTTCACACATTCATCCCAGGGGCCAGATTGGACCACGTTTGGACTGCATTTGGCCCCTGGGCCTTATGTTTGACACCTGTGAATTATTGTGTTTCTTTTAATTGTTTGTGTGTTTGTTTGTTTTTTTCTTATTTAAATCCAGTTGAGGGCTTTTTTTGACCAGGTTGTGTATTCAGCCCTTTCACTGCAGCTCTACTGATAATTAAGCAGTAATTAAAACTGTCTGATGATCATTTCGTGAAATCAAACATACAATTTCTGCATCATAAATGTTTATTCGTAGAAGTTTTTTTTAATATAAATAATTATATAGAATACAGATATGACCCCAAATTGCACTTTGGCACAGGGTCTGAGTACAAGTATTAAAAATGTTTCCTGTGTTTTCTTCCCAAACAGAATTGTTGTCCATGGACGTGAGATTATTTCCAGTATTGTGCCCAATTCAGCTCAACCCTTCAACTTCAAGGAGAATTTCCATCTCACTGAGGAGGAGGTATAGTTTTTTTCCACCTAACATCCTAAACTCACTCTCATAATTAGGCCTTCGCCGCGGGCCACATCCGGTGCAAGGCCTATTGAATCTGCTGTGATCACAATGACGTCAGCCCTTTACCCCCTGAAAATGTTACCCCCTGAACATGCACAAAAACTTACCAAATTTTGCACACACTTCAGAAATGTGAAAAATTGCAAGTTTATATGGGTTTTGTAAAAGTCAGTAAAGAAATGTGTCTACAGTGCTCCCTAGAAAAGTGAAAATAGTTTGCATTAGGCCAGATCACGCCCTAGTGAAGTTAGAGCTATGAAAATTGTCATATGATGACAAACAAAAAAACCTTATGATGGCCACGCCCATAAACCAACAGGAAGTCCGCCATCTTGGATTGAAATTTCAAACATGTCGAATCATGGATTTTCTCTGTCTTCGTATTTTAATGAACTCCTCTTTGGCCGTTAGGTTCAATGACCTCAAAATCAGTGAACAAGATCTAGACAAGTGGGACATCAAAAGTTATCCAAATTTTTTTGGAAAAGTTTAATTGTTTTTGTGCTACGACGTTACGACTTTGCAAAGTTTTCAGGAAAAATTACCACTACATAATACAATACAATGCTTCAGCTCAGACATACAAACACCGATTTGGCTGAAATTTGACTCAGATGTTTATCTCTTGGGCCTACACCTGTTTGTCAAAAGAAATTATTATTTTGCACTATAGCGCCCCCTATAGATTTGCCAAATACACTGAAAGTAAAATGGCATTAGATTGGACATACAAACACCCATCACGCTGAAATTTGACTCACACGTCTACCCCCCGGTCCTACATCTGCTTATCAATAGAAATTGCGATTTTGTTCTATAGTGTTTCTGGCAGAATATTGCATCCTGCACACGGTACAGCGTTGTCATGCAGGGACAGTAAAGGCCTTTGAGACTGTTTGCAGTTTTAATTGACTGTTGATTCTGTTTTTCTGTTGAACATTTAGGCTCTTGAAGTCAGTGATCATTTTCCTGTGGAAGTCGATCTGAAGCCTAACCATCGCTACCTGCTCCGCCATGAGCTGTAGATCATCAGGATTATCGGCAAAAAACACTGTGCTTTTAACTAATTGAAATGTTTTTAAATGAAATAAAAAAAAAAATATGCAACTGAGTATTTACTTAAAGTTATGGCTCTTTTGTAATGACTGAAATTCATCTGTGCACTCGTCTCAGTTACTTAAAATGTCAACAGTTATCAGTTGTTTCTGCATGAAGCGACTGAAGAACTGCGAGTGTTTGGCTGCTGGAGATCATGTGCATCTGAAACTAAAACCACATCAAAGCTGACATCATTTAGGAGCTCCTGTAGGTACGATCGTGCACAACAGAACAGACAAAACAATACTTCTGACTTAACTTTTTAGACTTACGACCTGCTCTTAATCATTTTTATTTCTTAGAACCATTGATTAATTGGTTGTTATTAGTATTTATCTGCAAACTCGGAGATATATAAAGTTTAATTTGTAATTTATGCATCGTCTGTTTGACAGGAAGCCATTTGCAGGCAACGACGACAGCTGAATCTTTATTTGTGCTTTCTTCCTTTCTGAGAAATATTATTTGTGGCAGTGCATTGATGTTTTCTTCGATATAATCATCACATTTGCCTTTATTTGCAACAATGGAACAAAATTTTGCAGATCTAATCAACGATGCATTTTCAGGTAAGAAATATTTATATCACATTATCTATTTTTATTTCACCTTTACTTAAATCCTGAGTTTTAAGATGACAAATCCATTCCAGAGTCATCACTTCCATCATTCTCTGATGGTGTACTGGACTTTGAGAATGTAAACTTTGAAGAAAATTTTGATGAAGATGAAGTTGTCAATCAAAAAACTTCAGAGGAAAATAAAACACTGGGACAGGAAGCAACTGATCACAATGTTGTTTTGGAAACAAGTGATATGTCTGAAGATGATGAAGGTGGTAATGCAGATGAAGAGGACAATGAAGATGAAGATGAAGATGAAGATGAAATTGTAGTTGAAGACAGAGAGCTGTGTGGTGTTAAAGGTGTTGAAAAAAACTTCCAAAGCGTTCAGTTCAGGCCAATGAAGGTGGAAGAAGCATCTGAGGAGGATTACACAAGCTCAGGCGAAGAGTTGGAGCCGATAGAGGATGTCTCTGGAGAAGATAAAGAGGTTGAAGAAGAGGACACAGGGACAGGAGGAAGACCAGGGGATTTGCTGGAGTCAGTTTACTGCACGGATGATTTCAGAGCTGAGAATATGGAGGACAGGATCTTTGCTGAGGGACGACCTCTGGCTCCAGAGGGTCCTGGAAATCCTCAAGTTAGAAACCAGGAGCAAGGTGAGAGTGAGAATGAAGAGGAGATGTCCTATTTTGGAAATGTCACTGGAAAAAAAGATGATGAAATTGAGGAGGAGAAGGAGGAGAAAAACAGGGAGGAAGAGAGCAGAGAACAGCAGAAGGACTCATCAGATTCAGAGTGTGAGGGCATGAGAAATAAAGCTGGAACATTTCTCCATCATTCACCTGAAGACAAGCCCACTAAAACCAGTTTGGAGTTTCCAGAACACCTGCAGAGTCTGACCACTGAATTGGACCCTAAAGAATTTTTTGAGAAAATGAAGGATTTCTCAGGTGAGGAACACCAGGAGGCAGGGGAGAGCTTTGCAGATTACCCCTCAGACTTTTCCTCATGCGAATATGTAGAAGAAGGTGTAAAAAATGAAGAAGGTATTCATCAGGAACGTCCCAACCTCACATCTGAAAACAATTCAGATGCAAAACATGCATTAACATGGATGGGGAGTGATGAAGACAAAAATGAAGGGTATTTCTACGGTCGTGACTTAGAGATGGATGCAGATACCCTGATGAGCCTTGAGTCGTCAGTGATGGAAAGAAGCAGGGAGGTTGAAGAAGAAGAACCAAAAAAACAGTGTGATGATGAAGATGAGGGAAGTGAGAGTACCTCCTATAGCTCCAGTGATGATGAGGAGCGAGTCAGAAGAAGCGATGATGAATTCCCAAGTGGTTTGTGGCTCCCGATTCCTGAAAAAAACAAGCGACACAATGATAATAAGCTCCAAACCTGGACCACAGAGGCATTTTCCAGCTGGAGCACCACCCACGACTACAGACCAGACCCAACACCGTTCAACATCGACTGGGAAATAAACGCGTCAAGAACCAGAACGGGCCAAACCCAGACACTGCCTTCAGATTGGACTCCTGTAGAGGGCGTCTCTACAAACACCTACTCACAGATACAGAGGGTTGAAGCCAAAATCATCGCTTCCTCTTCTAAACATGGATCTCTAGATGACGCTTTCTTTTTCACTGAACCTGAATCCTTGGAGACCAGCGAGTCGGGACAACTGGGAGAAGATGAGTATGAAGAGGAGAGGAGCTGGGAGCAGGAACAGGAGAGGATTGAAGCTTTCTACAAGTTTTACAATGACAGCGACAGTGAGAATGGACGAGAAGGTGAGTGAAGATCAGAGGTGAACACCTACAGAGAGTGACGTTTAACAATTCAAGTAAGTTTTATTATCATTAAATCACTAAGAAAGAATGAAATTAGATACTGAAAAACCCTATTTAGCCATACCACTAAATAAATAATAAATAAATGAATACGTTAAAATCTACAAAAAACTAAAGGTGATGATACAGTCATTAAAAGATCAGTAAAATATATATCTAAAATTGTAAAGAAGCAATTTCCAAATTGTGGGATCATTAACGTACTTCTATTCTATTCTATTCTATTCTATTCTATTCTATTCTATTCTAAAATATACATCTAGAAAAACATATATGTCTAAAATCCAAAGATAATAATGATATTTACAACTCTAACCTAAACACTGTACACACTGAAGTCCAATACAAAGCAGCAGAACAAAGCCCAAGTCTGCAGCACTGCAATAAGGTAAAACCTGGTTCTCATTTATCCCTGTGTGACAGCCTACAGAGCAGTTAAGACAGTGGTTCCCAGTCTTTTTTGGGCTTGTGACCCCATTTTAACATCACAAACTTCTGACAACCCCAGACATTCACAACTGAGACTTTTTCTTTTTTGTTTAATAAAATAATTTGTTTTGGATCATGTAATAGTTTGCTATACGGTGTTGCAAAAAAACTGTAATTTTAGGTTTATTTTTATGGACGAGGGCAGAAAACCCAGGTGTACATTACCTCACAATGTGAGGATAGTATTTTGCTTCGTCAGGATATGTACAGCTACTCCAGGTTGTATTTATTTTTGAAATTTAAAATTTTCTTTACTTATTTGATAGGTACAGTGCACATTAATGAATTTAAGTATGACACAAATGTAAATATGCTGGATTTTAGCTACAAAACTAATTTTCATCTACAGTTCCTAGGCAGGCAAATCCATAAAAACACAACATTACAACATAACATTACATACAAGCAGCACGAGGAAATCTGTGGAGTCTAGTGGTCACATGACTGGTTTGTTTACAGCCATAGTTTAAGTTGCATTTTAAAGCTGATCAGCGTTGGGCTGTCCCGTATGTACAAAGGAAGACTGTTCCAGAGGTTAGTGGCCCTCACAGACAAGGTGTTCTGTCCAAAGGAGGGTCTTCTGTGGGGGACCTCACAGTCTTCCCTGGAAGAGGCCCTGGTTTTTGGACCACTTGAAGTCCTACATTTGAAAAAGGCAGACAAGGGAGGCGGGGCTAGTCCATGTAGCGCTTTGTAAATGAAGCATACATACCTAAATTTTTTTTACATTTTCAAAATGTAAAAGATTGTACTTGTTTAAGATATTGCACACATTAAAAGAATTAGGTTTTCGGTTTGATTATTTTCAAATGGGTGAGTCAGTGGTGAGAGACCAACTTGTGATGCAATATTCAATATGAAATAAATACATACATTTATAATTAATTTATAATTAATACTGAACAAATATGTCAAACTATGGATTATGAAAGCACTGCAGCATCTGAAACCAAATGTACACCACAAGGTAATCAGAAAATAATAGTAATGTACTCAAGTGTAAGCATTAAAGTCATGTATAATTATTCTGCAATTCATCATCATCTATGTGTGCATTGTTAACAGAGAGGCAGATCAAAGTCCAGTTCTGTACAGACCCACTGTTACAAGTTATTCATTTTGACTCAGACAGGTAAGTGTGAATTTTACTCTGCAGGAGGGATTTTCTCATGTGTCAAGTCTGTACTCCATCATGTTTATTAACTCTAATAAAATCTAAACTGTGTGTGTGTGTGTGTGTGTGTGTGTGTGTGTGTGTGTGTGTGTGTGCTCCTCCTCAGTACTGACAGAGACTCACTCACCAGTTCTTCAGGTGTTGAAGAGGATCTAACTTGTGCAGAACCATCTGAGGTAAAAACCCAATCACTTCATAAACACATAAGAGGAAAACAAACACAAGTATGTGAACAGGTATGAACAAGTATGATGTGACTTCACAGGGACAACAGGATGTTGACGATGTCTCATCAGTGGTTCCAAATGTCTGGGAGAGTCCAGACTCAAACCCTGCAGACTCCATAGAGAAGGAGACAGAACTCAGCAGCAGGAAAAACATGGTGTGTATATGTGTGTGTCTTTGAAGCATGTTCACTTTGAGCATGTGTTCTCTCTGTGTTGTTTTTATTCTTCTGGCCTTTGTTTTCATTTTGGTTTTTGTTCCAACAGTGTCTCCACATACTGAAAAGGATTCTGAAGATGAGTCTGGTGGTTCTGATGGGACTGCTGATGTTTTTGTTCCTCACAGACCAAGTGGACCTAGTTTCCATCTTTAAGGCCTAAAGGAAACAAACTGTATAATTTTGGTTGTATATATATATTAAAAAAAGAAAAAGAAAATATAAAATGCTAATATTAACTTGCTTTGAGTGCAAAACATTTAAATGTGTATGCTGTTGTCTGTCCTCTGCTGTGTTTAAATGAATAAAAAGCTGTAGTGTTTTGTAATTGTATTACTGTATTTACAGCTTGTAGTAAAATACTTTTTGTAAATAATATACTGCAGCTTCAGCAAGTAAAATAACCAAATCAGCTTCTTAAAATTACTTTAGATAAGTGTTTTATTAAGAAGAAATTCCAAATATTCTATGGTTCGAGCCCTTTATATGTGACAATTCACCCAGATACTTAAACAAGCATCTGAACTTCTGGAATTTGTAAAACAATATTTAAAAGAAAAATGTCTATATTTGTTAGACTAACAATTATTTAATTTGTGTCTGGCTGAAAAAGATGTCAGAACAAATCAAACGCAAATGACAGGCTAATAATAAACTCCAGTTGAAGGGAAGATGTTTTAGTTTTTAGCTTGGATACTGAGATGAGATATTAAAGTGATATGAAAGTCACTGGCCTTGATAATGTAAGCAACATGGGTTTGTCAGAAGGTGTACAAAAAGATACTTGGTCTTTCTCATAACTTTTTTATCATCAGCTTCCAACACACAGTACATCCAACTCTCCTCTTTCTTCTCCTCACTTCTCTCGATCCCTTCCCCATAGCGCCCCTATAGGTGAAATCCCCCAATACAAAACAAAAAATCAACTCAACATTACTGGAAATACAGCATTTATGTATGAACTAAGACCATATATGCCAAACAAGTGTCACAAAAATGTCTTCACCCTTATCATGCCCATGTTTACCACAGAATTTATGCTTATTATTCACATTTCTCATTTTGACTCTTACAATAGTCTATTTAGAAACAGTCCAACATTATACACTTTCACCTGAGCAGTTTGACTTTTTTTTTTCATCAAACTTCCATCATATTAGTACTACATTCTTTAAATATCTCAGGTCCAATGGCCTCTGTTTAAAATATTCAGAAATTCAGTACATCCCTGTCCCAGAAAGTAAGAAACAAACAAAACAAAGAAAGAATATAGACTCAATATTTTTTTAATGAAAGGAATGATAACATCTTGAGAGATTCATCAGAGATTCATCTTTCACAAATGTCCAAATCCCACTTGCCTTTATTGTATTCATTCATGTATTTTTTGGTTCTTCTAGTTAACTTCTAGTTAATGTTTAGAAAGGTGTTATTCCAAGAAAAATGGAAAACAGTGTCTCAGAGAAAAAATATTTTGATCATCTGGTTTTCTGTATTTTACTGTCTTTATTTTTAATTGTCTTTTGTTGTTTAATAAAGGATTGATCAGTGTGAAAAATAATATTCTTTTGATAGCAGATACTACAGTTTTATTTTACCTTCTTGTAATTGCAGATAA